>CM044011.1:70411671-70613228 GCA_024085815.1 Flaveria linearis
ACTTTTCTCTGTGGTTATTATGAAAATAAATAAATTTCACAGAAAAAAGAACATGCCACAGCCTTGAGCCAAATATAAGCCCAAGCATAGAGCCATAGAGGTAGCAAGATGAGTGAGTCAGAGAGGTTGCGTAAGGGTTAAATCGGTCAGGTGGAAACCATCCATTTTTAGTACATGTTGAAACATACAGGATCAGGTTGTTGTTGGACCCAAGAACACTATTCTATTAAATGTAAAAAAGATTATAATTAATCTGTTAATCACAATTACAAAAACAATATTATACGCCTATTACCGTAATAATCTTAAGCGAAATCTTTCAATGATCAGTTTAGGAGGTTGTATGCATAAGTTGGGCGACTTTCAACATGTTCCATTTTAGCTAAGTTTTTTATCGGCCAATTTGACATAAAACACAACCCAAATCGACCCATTCATAAGTAAATGGGTTGTGGGGTATTGCCACCTCTATGGCTCCATTGACTCCATCGAAGCAACATACATGTGAAAGAAAAGATAGACTTGCCTGAGAAGCAATCGATTCTAGATGCTATGGAGCATTTGTTTGCTAGATAACGAGCCATCCGACCTTTATTTTTAGCAGATGCACGCCCAATAAAAGATGATGGAAAATAAGACGTATTTTGGCGTGTTTCCTTTGGTTTCAAAGCCCTGCAGGCAATAGAACAATCAACAGGTAAAAATTACATAACCTGCCATCTAATCTAAGAATTATATAACCAAAATATCACAAAGTAAGAGACCTAAAAAGAGCCTTTTCAGCACCAAGGATTTGAAGGGGTAGAAGAAGGGCACTTAGCAAGGTTTGTAGGCTACCGGCATGAGTACAAACGCCACCAACAACTTCACCGATTAAAGCAGCCAAATTAGGGTGCAATGTCACTCATTTGGGAGACAAGATAATCATAGCTTCTTTCTGTACTCAGCAAGATCCATCACCTTCTGTGCAAACATCTTGACATTGATCAAAGTCAATTGGTGACAGATCTTGACCTAAAAACGGGGATACGTAATATGTATGAACCATTGATAGCATGTAGAGTACTAGATAACCGGTCATGCTTAGTAATGATCGAAACAGGCCAGGTTGTTAACCATAAACATACCCATGGATGCTTTGGCAGCTTCAATTACTTCCTTTGCTTTATCTTCATCCCCAAGATATCTATCAAGCCTGATAGCTTATCTCAGACAACTCTGATTTGTCCTCGATATATTTTGCAACTTTAGCATACAGATAGTTGTCATTGACAATCTTTACAAGCTCTGGAAAATGCCAGGAGTACCACTCCTGCTCATAAAAGAACCAAAAAGATATAAACGTACACTCCAGAGTAACAGAAAAAAACAAAGATTGGGTGATATATGCATGGTTAAAAAAACGGCCGAGGCGGTAAAAAAAAGTACTTGAGGCGGCGCCACATGTGGTTCATCTGGTACGTACACCCTCAAACTCTCAAAGAGGTTAGGCGGAAACAAAATTGCTGAGGCGGTTCTGATTTGAGGCTGGGAGGCGGAAAATATTGGCAGATAATTGGAGTGACAACAAAATAGATCTTATTCTTAGTCACCCCCCCCCCCCCCCTCTTTAAAGACATCGTAATAGAGAATTGATTAAATCTAACATCCCTAAATTGTTTGCAAGTTAGCTAATCAATATGTTGATGTTTATAAAGACTGTATGTGATTAGATAATCATGCTTATTTTTTATAAGATATAACTTTTATATTTACTTTATTATTTCCGACTCGGGCTTATGCCTCGTTTCACCTCGACGCTTACGCCTCATGAGGCGAAGGGGAAAACGCTCGAGGTTCGATTCCATTCTTTTAAACTTGGATATATGAAATCCAAATGATGACAAATCTATAATGGATAGAAGTAAAACAAACCTGACTCTCAGGGAAAAAGAATTGACATCCTTATCAAGGGTATCAAGGAGAAAGATTGCTTGAATAACCATTTATCAACACGATTGACGTTGAACTGACCTTTGCCCTACTGTAACTTGGGCCCAGGCCAATGTTTGCTTCTCCAAATCACCAGGCTATACAGAAATAAAAACATTCAGTAAGCTAAACAGAATTTTAAAATAGAAAAAAAACCACATAAATTAAAAATTACACCTTCAGATTCTCAATGAACCTATCAAAATGCAGACGAACACCACGAATGAGCTCAGAACAAACTCATTGCTTTGGCATGGGATCTTTGTTTCCTCATATATGTGAGATCCAATTTTAGGATCTGCTACTCCTAAGCTGAACTTAGGCTTCTTACCTTCCTTGACTTTAGGAAGACTAAGCTCCAAAGTTCCTTAACTCATCAGTCATTTGTCCTGAATAAAGTCCAAGCAGTCCACAGTTTCAACACATACACAACATCATCTACTTTTACAAAGCTAAGTAACTGAAGCCAAATGCACATGTTCTAGAAAAAACTTCACAGAAGTAGCATCTAATAGCGGATTACACTGTCAGTTTGAATGCATATAGTTTATAGGCACACAATCAGCAAATATCATGCATGTAATCACTTAAAGATATAAAACACAAAATCGTTGCAATTTCCATATGATACTCATCACACAGAATATCGTCAAATTAAGGATAATTTTTGCACATCTTCGCTCCTAATCAACACACAACTATAATCATAAACCATCCACACTATCATACACTACACATACCTTCAGATACAGCATTGCACTGATTAAGAGCATCAAGAGCCGACTCAAACGGATTAACGCAGCAAGTTTCACAACTTGCCCAAAGCGATTGAGATCGACTACTGAGTTACGAACAGCCTCCGTGTTTTGACCGATTTCGTCGATGCCGGGAGCCAAAAACAGCCCGTATCCGGAAGCAGACTCGTTAGAGAAGATACAACGCCATTGAAGAACAACTGATTGTAGGTTAGCACCAGTGTATAGTTGTTTAACCCTCTGCAAATGGGGTTTAGGGTTTTCGGACTATGAGGTCGCGTTTGTTGTGAAGACCAGAAGAAAGTGTTGAATTACTGGAATAGTCCTTGTGTTTGTACTTCAAGTTCATTTTTTTACACCTAAGTTTTTAGTTTTGGGATAGCAGTTTCTAGAATTTAAAATCTTTTTGAAGTTTTGTTGGTTTACTCGTCGATTTCGATAAATATCGCGAGTCATTTGCTTGAAAATTTTGTTAGCAAGTACGGTTAAATGTTATTAGACACTTAATAATTAACAGCTTGTAAGATTCATTGCTCGATGATTATAATGTTTATGTTTTATCGAGTAAAATTTTAAAATGATCGTTATAAATCGTCTAACTAGAATTGAAAAAAGAAGATAATAGGTAATATTGAGTATTCTCTTCTCTGAATGAAATTTGTTAAGAAAGAATAAGAGGTTAGATGGATCACAAGAGTAAACGTTAGTAATTTAATACTAAGTTAATCAAACATACATATACCTCAGATGATGAACATGATCCTTTTATTCAAGTGGATAATGTCCTAAATGAATTATACTTGAACATCATGTCCTAGTGCATTAAGTTGTTACGATACAACTTAAAATAGCATGTGTAACAAACTTATCGATGATCGATAAGGTGATTGGAGATACAACCGTGGTAGAAATCTGGACTGCCATGGTTCAATCATGGCATGTTAGCTATAAGATGGTTGTGTAATAGCACGGTAATTATGTATGTCAGAGTAACACACCCTGAGATATTTTATGAGTTTCAAGTATTAGATCCATTTAAACTCTAAGTGAACTTGGTACAAGAATTTAAAAATCATTTGCAAGTGTTAAAGTATTCACAACCCACTCTTTATCTCCATCTTTATAACTACATTAAAAATCATTATTTTTTTCTCTCATTTAAATAATAATATTTTTTTATACTTTTATCATTACATTTTATCTCTCCTTTATTCACAACTACTTTCAACAAATATTAAAAAAAAATAGAGATACAGTGTTTTACCAATATAGAGATGAACAATATAAGGTTCTCTATCCTCCACTCAACCACTAATAATCATTCTTTATAAATAGAGATGCACTCACAGATTTATAAGAACGAGCTGTAAATGCTCTAAAGATTAAGATATGTAAGGAGTCGAGTTAGACTCGAGCTTGACTTGTTTTTGAGTTAATGAAGACAAGCTCGGCTTATGAAAGTTTTATATCTAAAACTCCAGCTCACCTCACGATAAATTTTTCAAGCTCGAGCTTAATCTGACTCATATTATTTATTATTAACTGATTTTTAAAGCAAAATTAATTGATCTCATCCCAAGCAATTCTAAAAGCATAAATTCAGTTTATTCAATGTCAAAACCCTACAAACTTCTCAATCTAATAACAATCAAGAACCCTAATCAATAAAAGTTTCACTTTTTACCCTTCTTTTCAGCATGGCTCTAACCCTCATAGGCAACCCATACAACCTAATGAACCGCAGCATCAGCTTGATCATATATCTGCCCGCTTTCGAAAGACGAAATATCCTCCCTATATAGACTATATGGCTCTTTCGGCTAGCCACAATGACCGAACCCTTGTACAGCTTGAGCATCACTGAACCGGTGGTGGTTTTAGTGATGTTCTTCATGAATGCAGCCATGGACTCGCGGAGCGGGTCGAACCACCGACCTGCATAGACTAACTCAGCTACTTGAGAGCCATGGTGTCTTTGAACTAGGCTGGCTTCTCGATCAAGGGTTAGTGACTCGAGCTCACGCATGCAGTGGCTAAGATGGTCCCACCAGGGGTCTCGTAGACCCCACGGCTTTTCATTCCAACTAGGCGGTTTTGCCACCATGTCGATCCGGCCGATACCGTGGCAGCCCCCGATGTCGTAAGCTCGGTTAAAGAGAGGCAGGAGAGAGTTCTTTCCCCGTTTATGGAAACTGGAATCCCGGAAACGATGCCCGATCTCAAGGTACCTAATGTAGAAAATGAGAATGTTATCCAACAATGTATTATGTTTGATAATTTGCACACAATAACATGATTGAAAACAGGTTGAAAACCAGGACAAAAATAAAAACAGGGTTGGACAGTTCACCTGAAAACAATTTTTGTCAAAACAGTATGATTAGGTAATCTAATATTTTTTTCATAAATCATTTTGAAGGTTTATGCATTATGGATGCACTCTGGGCAGACTTTCATCTATTCGACACAATATAGCAAACTTCTATTAATTTTCCTGTTTGACAAGTTAGAGATAAAATATAACCCGAACTGACCCATTCAAAAATTAATGGTTGGCACCTCTCTAACAAAGCTTGGAAGGCTTACTCGGGTTTGTCAGGTGCTCTTCTGGGTCAACAGACACATGTACATATCCTTCTGGGTTCATTTGCAGGGTCTTCCAAGATATCTCCCTTCAACCACACACCAAAAGATTAAAACACAAAATAAAAAACACCTCAGAGTCATCAAGCCTTGAA
The DNA here is from genome assembly GCA_024085815.1 of Flaveria linearis. Classification (NCBI taxonomy): domain Eukaryota; kingdom Viridiplantae; phylum Streptophyta; class Magnoliopsida; order Asterales; family Asteraceae; genus Flaveria; species Flaveria linearis. Next base: position 70,417,136 of record CM044011.1, read on the forward strand.
TATGTAGTAGATATGGCAAGATGAGCAGGTAGGCAACGAGCCAAAACCGATCCAGGTTGAACCAGTCATCCTTTTAGAACAGGGGCACATAGGCTGAACTGGATTGGGCCCGCAAACACTTTTAATCCAATTATAAAGTTTATTTTTTATAAATAACTAATATGTTTAGCTATGATTACAATAATAAACTTCATGCAACTTTCAACGTGTTTGACTCATTCCCCATTTAGTATATTTCTCTTTAAAAACGACCCGTGACTGAGGGCCATAAATTCCTGTCTCTGCTGTAGATAGACTTCTTCGTCACGGGAACAGGCACATTGTGTTTTTTTGGCATATTCAATAAGCACATCTTCTCTCCCTGTTATATCCCATTCCCTCCAAGGAGCCACAACTTGGAGATCAGGATTGAGAGAAAAAATTGTGAGCTCAAAACGCACCTTATCGAAAAAATAGAAATCAAAAATGAAAATTATGCATTTTTATCGTATAAATTTGGCTAAAAAGTTAGTGGGAAAACAGAATAATGAAACATGCCTGGTCATTTCCCTTTCCCGTGCATCCGGAGCACAGCATCTGCTCCGACTTCTTTGCCACATCCACCATTGCCTGATAGCATGTGCATAGAAGGGTGGTTAGTGTTATAATGAGATCAGCAGATCAGGTAAAGGGGTTGAACAGGCCTGGCATGCTATACCCCACAAAATATTAAAAAATTCATGTCCTAATTACGACTTTTTTTAAGAATGTCTATCAATTATCCTAATAGGTACTTGGCTCACCTTTGCAATGACAGGTCGGGCCATTGAGTACCCAGCAAGTACTTTCTTTCATATACTGCCCCGGCTCTCTCACAAGGGTATACATAATCCTTCACAAATTCTTCTGTCAAATCTTTCACCCACCAATTGGCAGGCTCCGCTCGCCTTAGCCCTTTGCTTCTAGGCTTCCAATTCCGATATCCCCTGAAAATGAAAACAGAAAAACGTTGAATAACATTATAACAATAGCCAAGCCAATATGGGCCCATTACTTGCTGTACTCACTGAACATTGTGATGACTGTAATGCTTTTATGTTGCAAGCCAACTAATGAGAGTAAAGAATTCACAGATCAGGTCTTTATTTCAACTAGAAGGACTACCCGGGGTGTTTGGCTAAGTGTATTGAGTTCTTATAGGCATACTGTCTTACCAAAACACAATAGCTCCTCAGGTTACTCTTTTTCTTTACCTTACCAGCTTATTTTGTTGAATAGCTATTTTCAAGAAGCTTTGGAGAGAAGCTTTTTCTGGCTAGTCATGCAAGGTCAAATGATCTTAGACGAAAATTTTAAATGTATATGCAACAGTAGCCATCATAGATAGTCTTTTTTGTCCAAATTTGCTTGTTAAGGGTAGTAAATAGGCTATTCATGCAAGAATAACCGTTTGGCATGCCATTTAAAATTTATGTATGATGTTTTAAAGTTAGTCACACCAGTTGAATACTATAACACTACCTAGAAACTTACTTGACCAACACTGCAGTAAGCAAACACCTCGCGCCATAATTCTCCCTGCACATTAAAGTAAAGTTAGGATAAGATATATCAGTCGAAAAACCATATTCTGAAATCTGAATTTCAGCTTTTGGGGGTATTTTCAATGTAACAAAAATCGATGAACATGGCAAATCTAATAACCAAACACCAAAAACACCTCAATAGAATTTGCATGAATTCATAGACTGTTGTGAAGTTTGCATGAACCGTATGGATAAACAACAGGAGGATAGGTCGACTGAACACACATAAATGATAACAAACTGGAGAAAAAATATATGTTTTTTTCAATAGCATTGTACCTTAGCCAGGAACAATTACTGAAGTATCCAAGCCACCACTGTACGCTAGGACACTTTGTTCAATTTGCCACGAAGACCCCTTCCATTCGTAGCAGTTGACACTTGTGTTTCTTTATCCTGGCCACCCTGCTTGAATTGCTGGCCATCAAACCATTCTGTATATAAGATAGGATTTCTATCACTTTTAGCACATGAAAAAACACAAATATGATATAAGAGTGTCCCAATTAGAATTAGCCAAGTAGATATGCAATAGATCTACATGAAAAATATGTTTTTTGCCAACTTTTGTCCCTCTACCATTTATCCTTCCTGTGACCAATCCAAGTTTTCAACTTTTAACAAAGCCTCAACAACAACCCCTAATAGAAGGATAAATTTGGTATTGATGAGAAAACACAAGTAGAAATTTGTTAAAATAAGTAGAATCTAACTATTCACGCACAGTTTGAATGGATTCGACACAAATTCTAGGACGGACCACTAACTACCATTTCGGAAAAACGACAGACCAAATTGGCTAGGTGGGTATGCCTGGGCAGTTTGGCAGTAGGAGATTCATGATTTGAGCATGGATTCTTTAAAACTGTTTAGTTTGTATTAAAAAATCTAAAATGTATATAACTGCATATTCCAAATATGAAACTAATAAATCAAAAATGGCTAAACTACCAGTTCCAAGCTCCAAACAGGATCATTAAACCACCAAAACCAAACAGTAGCAATCTCAAAGCAAGCCGACTTACTTCTGTTTAAACAGTTTGATCGGTTTAACTGGCTTATAAAAGACACAATCAAACCACATCATGTGCCTAAGTTAATACAATCCAACATATAATCGTAATAAAAACAATGAACATAAAAAATGAATCTGATAAGTATGTTCAATGTCAACTGATTAAGTTAAAAAGTACCTTGAGATTTATAGGCCTGAGAAACCTTCCTAGTCTTCGATGCATGCAACTCCCCCCAATTCACTTGCTTTAGCTCCTAATTTGTATTCTATAACAAAACGCACCACACATTCACAAACCGTACATTTCATCGAAACAACAACAATCACAGAGAATCGATCGTCGATGTACAATTATTAATAAGCGTGTTGTGTGCATGCAGATAGAATACCTGAAATTGAAGCATGAATAAGGGGCTTTGTTGAAGATGCGATTGCCTGTAGGTGAGCCATTAGAGAGTGTTAATGGTGGCTGCGGTCTGTATCTCCTCTCCTTCACAGAGGTGTTATCGTACAGTTGTTTGACAGTGACGATTAGGGTTTATAAAATGGGACGTTATTAAAAAAAAAAACATTTTTATAGACGTTACGGCGATCTTAGGTATACTAATTAAGTTAATTGCCTATTACACATAAAGAAAGATGTTATGGGTTCAAATCTTATTTTAGTAAAAACTTAGAGTTAAAACATGAATATTTTCAGCAGTGGTTTTCTTTTAAGAGTGTTTGAGGTGTGGTTCCTGGACGAGAAAACGGATAGATAGATCCGATAAGATAATATTTATCAACCGAAATAGAGTCGAACATTTGTCGTTCAAAAAGAATACGTTACTAGTTTTAGTAAACCAGTGTATCGAGTTATATATAATATAAATTAAATAAATTTATAAATTATAAAAATAATATTTTAAGATAAGATATAAAATCTTTCTTATTATAAATGTTTTAGAAAATGTTCTTTTTAAAAACTTTCTTAGAGCTCCCAATTTTAAATATTTTTTATTTAAAAATTACTTTTTAAAAACACTAATTTTAAAATATTTATGTTTTTAAAATTTTAATGTTTTATAAAATTACTTTATAAGTTTTGTTTCTTTTAGAAGTAAGTATAATAAAAAAAAACTCTTACTTAGTTTATTAAAACGATTTTAATAAAAAAACTCTTACTTATTTATTAAAAACTATTTAATAAATTTTAAAAATCTTTTTAATAATTAATATGATTATTTAATAAGAGATAGAGACAGAAAAAAATTGGTGAGGTGAATATAATGTTTCAAGTGCATTCGTAATTAATAGTTATTGAAGTATAGAGATTTTACGTTCATTCTCTTTTACATGTTTCGCATGGGACGTGACCGCAACGTAGTGTCGTGTACAAAATTCGTTGCACGTATTGCGGCATGTACATTAACAATGTTTAAACGCATAAATGACACATATTAAAAGCAATATCATGCATTGTGCATTACATGCAGTATATAATTAAGAGAATAAATTTGTGAAAGATTGTGTGTTGCGGGCAAAGTCCTACGATGCATTAATGCGGTCAATGGCATTGAGGCGCGCATACGAGATTCATTACGTGGCGGTCGCCTAACCTAAAAAATTAATAAATAACATGAGTAAATACACAAGTAGTCCCTACAGTTAGCACGAATTGCCCTACAGTTAAAAAAATTACAAATGTCCGCCTGAAGATGCAATGTGCCCGCTGACAGTCCCACGCTACCAAAAGGTTAAGTTTTTCTGTAAGTTTTTTTAAAAAAGATCAAAATCCCCCTTATTTTTTTTATCTTCTTCTCCACATTGTAATTCTTACATTCAACAGCCACCACCCACCACTACTACCGTTGCGCCTTCACCCTCGGGCCTCAACCTATCATCATCATCACAACTGCAACCTCAACACATCACCACACCCACCTCTGCCGTCATCCTACCACCACCATTGCCCCGCCTGCACCCTCAACCCAACACCACTATCGCCACACCACCCTCAACATACGACTATCGTCACTACTACACATGGTGGAGGGGGAGAAGAGATTTAGATGGAGCACTGGTGGTGGACATGGAGTGGAGGTGGTGCTTGATTTATCTCATGGTGATGGAGTGGTGGTAGATGAAGATGGTAGAAGAAGATGAAAAAGGGTGAGGTGAGGGTTTTGCGAGTTTAAAGTTAAGATTTATTTAGGAATTAGTATTTTTTAAAATTTAGGGAACTGTATATCGGTAATTTTGGATTGCCTAACAGAGTAATGTAACCTCTGTTAGCGTCAACGACTGGCGATGTGCATATCATGCAAAGCTGAGGCTCGCATTTGTACTTTTTAAAAGTGGAGATGAAATTAAAACGTACAAACCCCTAAGACGTCCGGTGTAATTACTTTTAAAATAAATACTAAAATAAAAGAAGAAGAAAACAATTTATAGGAAAAAATATCTATAGTAATAAACCAAATTTCTAGAAGGCACATGCTATATTTCTACATCATTCACATAAGCTCCCTAGGATATGAACACGTGTCGTTACTACAATGAAAGTTACCATTTAATGATACATTATAGCTAATGTTATTTATATATTTTCTAAATTATAAACAACTTTTTTGATAAATTTAAAAGATGTTTTTAATAAAAAAACAATAATTTTTTGGATAAAGTTAAGAAATATGAAGTTTTTTTAAAACAATAACTTTAAAAAATGACATTGTTTAAAAAATTGCTTTTTAAAAAATTTTGAAGTTTTAAAAAATTAATTTTTAAAGCAAAAGTTTTATAAACGACGAAGTTTCGAGAAATATTGTTATTCTTTTATCACCTAAAGTAGTGATTATTTTATCTCAAAAAATTATTTTCCAATTTCTAAGTAATATTATTATTAATTTAATATCTTTATTTAATCCGTGTATTATAGAGTTTTTAAATTAGTAAAAAAAATAAAGGGAAAAATCAAAGTCCAAAAAACCCCAAAAGTAGAAAATGCTCTCACTTCCACATTTGGATTAAATTTCTAAAATGAAATATTGCACAACTTTGAAAGTAACTTATTTTTATAGAATGTGCTATCGAATTTATACTAACAAAAGATTAGAAGACCTAACACATCGCCTTCATATGCATCTCACGCATATTTTCCACCCAAATCTCTTTATCCAGTTATCAAAAAACATGGATCTTTTGACCCGTTAATTATGACCCATTTGCAATGAAATGTGAGCCACAGTCAGATTGTTCGTCTCTAGTTTCCTCTCTTGCCGTCATCTCCACCATGCCAGCCATTCCTTTTTTCTTTCATTTTTCTTTTTAAGTTCCTCTTCATGTGATATCGATCACGCTAGCCATTGCAGATACGATCATTACTGTCGATTTGGATTTTGAAGATGTTTTGTGGATTAGGATAGTAATGTCACCAAAAAACTGAGAGAACACAGAGGGTCAAGAGGAGGGATTTTGTTTGGTTTCCAAGTGGTAAGGGTGATCTTGCGGTGTTCACAAGAATGGTGGATGGTCTTTATTCGCAGATCCTTGTCGCGGAAATCCTAATTCTTCATCTTCTAATCCTCCACAATCTTGATTAATATATAATTTCTAATATACATCACCGCGTAATACACGGGTCTATAATCTATTATTTATTATATTTATTCACATGTGTAATATATATTATAAAGTATATAATTTCCATTATACAACCCTATGTAATAAACTAGTTTATAACGTATATTATATTTGTTTCAGGAAAAAAAAATTGGCGTATCATTATAGATAGAAGTTTTATCTGATTTTAATAGTATATTTTCAAACATAAACTAGTTGCTGATAACTACTTGAAATTCCGATATTGATTATTGTAGGGTGTTTAAACCCAAATGATTACATGCTATCTCTTTTATAGTCGTTAGAACTAACTAACTGACTTACAATTACACATTTAGCCCTTCTACTTTGCACTAAACACATTTAGAACTAAGTATACTTCTAACACACAAAACTAAACATACAATACAAAAGAATTAACTACCACAACTAACATTCACCCCCTTTAATTCTTTCAAATCTCCAACTCCAAGCTTACTCTTCATTTCAGCAAACTTCAACCGGGGTAATGCCTTGGTAAGAATATCTGCTTTCTGCTCATTTCCCTCAATGTGTCTCACCATCACACATTTCTTTTCAACACATGATCTGATGTAATGATACCTTACATCAATATGTTTTGATCTACCATGGAAAACCGGATTTTTCATCAATTGTATAGCAGATTTATTGTCAACATAGATCAGGATAGGACCCATTTCTTTATCAAGCAGCTCTTCTATCAAACCTTTAAGCCATATAGCTTGCTGTGCAGTGGCTGTTGCAGCCATAAATTCGGCTTCACAAGATGACAATGCAACTGTCTCTTGTTTCTGGCTAACCCAACTGATAGGACCTCCTCCAAAATAGAAAACCATGCCAGTTGTGCTCTTCCCATCTACCTTAGTAGCTGCATGAGAGCTATCACTGAATCCTATCAGCTCTCCTGCTGCACTTTTACTATACCACAGCCCATTATTCACAGTTCCTTTCACATACCTTAGTATGGTTTTCACTGCTTGCCAGTGAGAAGTCTTAGGTTTTTCCATAAATCGACTAACTATTCCCACTGCATAGCTGATATCAGGCCTTGTTTGAGTCAAGTATCTCAAACAGCCTATAGCCCTCCTATACTGTGTGGAATCAACAGGTTCCCCTTCATCATCTTTACCTAGTTTTACACCAGGATCCATTGGAATCTTTGTGGCATTGCATTCCAATAATCCTTGATCTTCTAGGATCTTCTTTGCATAACCAGTTTGTGAAACAAAATACCATCAGCACATTGTTTAACTTCAATGCCCAAATAATAGTGTAACAGACCAAGATCAGACATCTCAAAACATGACAGCATCATGTCTTTAAATTCTTTAATGACTTCTTCACAAGAACCAGTCACTATAAGATCATCAACATAGACTCCTATGATAACTACTCCCTTATCATACCTTCTTCTATAAACAGCATGTTCCCTAGGACATCTTAGGAACCCAAATTTGACCAAGGTATCATGGAGTTTCTGATTCCAAGCTCTTGGAGCTTGCTTGAGTCCATATAAAGCTTTGATTAATCTATAAACCTTGTCTTCCTGGCCTTTTTTCACAAAACCTTCTGGCTGTTCTACATAAACCTCCTCATTTAAGTCACCATTTAGGAAAGCAGTCTTCACATCTAGATGATGAACACCCCACTGTTTGACTGCTGCAATAGCCAGTAATACCCTCACTGTTTCAAGCCTTGCAACCGGAGCAAAGACCTCTTCATAATCAACCCATACTGTTGTACATAACCCTTCACAACTAGTCTTGCCTTATGCCTAGTTATCTCTCCTTGTGCATTTTTCTTTAATTTGAACAACCACTTCAACCCTATTGGCTTCACACCTTTAGGACAAGTGACCAACTTCCATGTCCCATTCCTTTCAATGCTAGACAATTCATCCCTCATTGCAGCCATCCAATCTTTACTATCTTTAGCTTGCCTGAACCCCACAGGTTCATTTATGTGCAACAACAGTTCATCTTCACTGAATTTTGGTGTGTTCAAATGGGATCTTTTCTAGGACATCTGTCCTGTCAAAGACATCACCCATAGAAGTGAACCCCCTTGGTGGAGTATCATCATAAGTTGATCGGGAACATGATCACCTGCTGATGAACTCCCAGAAGCATCATAAGATTCACTTCTCACATCAACACCCCCTGAATGGTGTGATGTATGCAACCCTGCACCCCCTGAATCATGCCAACTGGAACCACTGTCTTCTCCTACTTCATGAATAGGAGCCCTTGTTGTTTGTCCTGAAGTGGACAGGGCTGTGAACCCAAAATCTGAGTACCCTACTGTTGCTGCTTCATGGATATGAGCTTCCCAATCCCAGGGTATGTTCTCCTCAAAAATTACATCCCTGCTTACTACAACCTTCTTGTTAGTAGGATCATACATTCTATAGGCCTTGGAACCAGGTTCCACTCCAAGATAAACCATTGGAATACTCCTGTCATCAAGCTTTCTCACTAGGTTTCCAGGGACCTTTACATGCCCCTTACAACCAAACACTTTCAAGTGTGTTAGGTTGGGTTTTCTAGTGAATATACATTCATAGGGAGTTATCTTCTCCAAAGCCTTTGTAGGAACTCTATTTAACAAATACACAGAGTGTCTAACAGCTTCTCCCCACAAGTACAATGGCATACACATAGCCTTTAAGACTGATCTTACCATGCCCATAACAGTTTGATTCTTTCTCTCCACCAACACCGTTCTGTTGTGGAGTATAAGGAGCAGTGAGATACCTCTTAATTCCATCACTTGAGCACAATTGTTCAAAGGACTTAGAGGTGAACTCCCCACCCCTGTCTGTCCTAAGGGCCTTCAGGGTGAAGCCTGTTTCCACTTGAGCCTGTTGCTTGAACTTCTCGAAGTACACTGATGCTTCATCCTTGGTCTTTAACATGTATACCCACATGTACCTTGAAAAGTCATCAACCAGCAACATAAAGTACTTGTTCCCTGCTGATGTAGGTGGATCAAGGGGCCACACAAATCAGCATATACAAGTTCCAGGGGTTGTTTTGCCCTATAAGCACTGACCTTGGGAAAGGAGTGTCTCCTTTGTTTTCCCACTAGGCAACTCTCACAAACCTGTGTTTTGTGGGAGATCCTAGGCATTCCCTTAGCCATGCTGTGCTGAGACATCTTGTACATTGACTCAAAACCCAGGTGGCCAAGTCGAGCATGCCACTTCCAAGCATCATTTTCAACAACAGTTAGCAGATTCTCAGGTTGAGTTACATGTAGGTTGACAGTGTACAGTCTATTTCCCCTTTCTTGACCTTCAACAAGGTCCTTCCACTTTTCTCAAAGACCCAAAGGAATCCTTCTTTCATTTCTATCCTGCAGCCTACCTCATCTAATTGGCCTAGGCTCAGGATATTGCTCATAAGGGCAGGTATGTAGTACACATGGGTAACTACCCTGTGTTCTCCATTTTTGCATTGAAGGCATATTGACCCCCTGCCCTTGATGGTCACAACTGATCCATCACCAAACTTAACTCTCCCACTAATTGCTTCATTAAGCTCACAGAAATGAGACTTTATCCCTGTCATGTGATTACTAGCCCCATTGTCTAGATACCAGGAGCTCGAATCAGCCTCAGCTCCTTTGGACAGGTCTTTTGGGAACACAGCAGTCTCTTCAAGGAGGCCTAAATCCTCCTTGATCATCAGGAGAGTTGACTCATTGTCTTCTTGAGATTGTGATAAGTGGGCTTCATGGGTTTCTCTCTTGGGTGCCCTGCACTCATTTGAGAAATGCCCAAGCTTATCACAGTTATAGCACCTCATCTTCTTCTTGTCTTTCTTGCCACCCTTCTCACTTCCACTCGATGGTGGTTTATTGATTGAGTTCTTCCCTGTTCTCCCCCTTCCTCTGTTACTCATTTTGCCATTGCCATAAGAGCTTCTTGAACCCTTTGATTCATTCTTAGTCTGTTCTTGCCATTCAGCCTTTGTCACAAAAGCTGGCCAGAGGAGTTCTTGCCATGTGACACTGGCTTGACTCTCTCCTCATAGGCTTTTAGCCTCCCAATGAGTTCTTCGAATGACATAGTGTCAAGCTTGGAGAACTGTTCAATTGCAGCCACAATTGGGAGAAGTCTCTCAGGGGCTGCCTTCAAGACTTTCATCACCTGTTTCGATGGCTCAATAGTGGTTCCCAACGCCCGGTATCTTGACACTAATTCTCCTACCTTCCCAGCAAATTCATCAATGGAGTCTTGATCACTCATTGTCAGCATCTCAAATTCTCTGTCAAGAGTTTGAATCCTGGCCTGCTTGACTCGATCCTCACCCACAAATCTTTCTTTCAAGGCCCCCACACATCTTTGGCATCTTTATGTGCAGCAACCTGCAACAGTACATCTTCGGGCAGTGCTTGAAAGATGAACGCACGAGCCTTCTTGCCAAGTCGCACATCGACTGTGCACCTTCTTCAGATTGGATGGCATCCCATAGGCCCTGCGCATCCATGAAGGCCTCCATCTTAATTGCCCAAGAGGTGTAAGAGTTGGGGGTAAGTATCGGAATCTTGAAAGAAATTGGATCGTTCGGTGAATCCTTAACACCAATTGTCGGTTGGGATCGGCCATTTTATCGAACAGGGATCAAATTGGGATCAAAATTGGGCCGAATTGAATCAAATTGAACGAAATAGAGACGAATTGAAGTCGAATTGGCCGGAATCAACACCTGATTGGGTCGAATTGCTCTGAACCGAGATCGATCTACAGTGACTCTCGATCGAATTCGGGCCAAATTGGTTCGAATCTTGATCGAGTTTCTTCGAATCTTGATCGGATTGGAGTCGAGGGTAGGAGGCGAGGTAGGTGGGGATCGATTTCAATCGATATACAGTGGTGGTGGCCGATAATTGCACCGGCGGTGCTACAGGTAATCGTCGGAGGGTGGGTAACCAAGATCGAGAGCCTTACAAGCTCTGATACCAAATGATAACTACTTGAAATTCCGATATTGATTATTGTAGGGTGTTAAACCCAAATGATTACATGCTATCTCTTTATATAGTCGTTAGAACTAACTAACTGACTTACAATTACACATTTAGCCCTTCTACTTTGCACTAAACACATTTAGAACTAAAGTATACTTCTAACAACAAAACTAAACATACAATACAAAAGAATTAACTACCACAACTAACAGTTGCTACGTGCATCTTGTATGACTATCTATTATCCACGTGAGCATGGAACTTTAGAGTAGATCTAAGAACCAAAAAGTTTACATGTTCAATTGACCAAGTCAACAAGATCATTTTGGTGAACTATACGAAAGGAAAAAAGAAGAAACTAATGTATTAGAGCATATGCACAAGATCAATGTAACTTGTAGTAGTATCCGAATTTGAGTTAAAAATATAGTAGGCAAATTAAAAAAAAAAAAAAGTGTCCTTTATCTGACCACAAAAAGAGATGGGGGAAAAACAAAACAAAAGCTGATGCAGCCCCTTAGTCCAACATCTGCCTTTATGCCACCTCACAAGACAAAACTTTACTACATTTAGAAGATACAAAAGGCAGAAAAAGTAAAATTTTGAGTTGATCAAAAGGAAGTGCCTATACTTCATTGTACAAACATGATGGAAACTTCTTCCATCGTTTGGTTTTGAAACCGTCACATGAAGTAGCTGAGCTCTTTCTTTCTTCTGGAACCACCCTCCCCGTAGAGTTCATTCCATTGCACAAGCTCGTTCATGTTTACGGATTCAGAGGACACACTAGCACAAACCTATACAAAACGAGTAGAGGAAGTAAGGTTAATTTTTTTTTTTATCTAACTCGCCCAAAGTGTATTTTCTTAATACATAATCGTTTTATTTTATCACATTACAAGATTATTGAAATATAACTTTTTTGAACATGCTTGACATGATAATTATGTATAAACTTGAAAATCTTCGACAAAAAGTGTCTCAGATCAAGCCACCTAGTTTTGACCCATACCTAAAAAATCCTGTGACAAAAAGTGTTTTGGGTACATAAAGCCCTTTGTTGTTGTTTAAAATCTATCTTAGAATTATGACAAAAAAACAAAAAAAAGGTATTTGGGGGTGTAATTTAAAAAGTTTAACTAAAAAGAAAACTGGTCAAACAGGACAAGCAAGATAACCTGGTTATTAGACAACCGACATGTATTCAAATGCATACAACTTTCCAAATCCCTTTATCATAGGAAATGAAAATAGAATTGTAATAATATCAAACACGAGTTAATTACAGAAGTTATATATCTAAAAGCATTTGCGGGTCAACCAACCCAGATCTGGCCTTAACCCACACCAAAACTTAGCAATTTTGACAGATTACCCATTTTGCCACCCAGCGTATACCTAATTCATATAATATTTTATAATATGTGTGAAGTCGGATGTTTCAATTATCATGGGCCAAAAGGGTGTGTTGTTACCTGTTCATGAGCAAATTTAAAGTCATCAAAGTTTAAAGGCCTAATATCAGAACTTTCACTTAAAGCTGGAGCAGGTTTGCCTTCTGCTATAGCTGCTGCATGCTCCTGCCATCAAACCACAAAAATAAATATATTAGAAAGATCTTTCACAACAAAATCATTCACATTTTTAATAACAAAATAATCAATTATGCTAAGATTTAAAAGACGATTTACATGTCATCAAAGAATTCATATTTACACCACCCCATGACAATTGCAAATAAAATTTAGCAAACATCTTATTTAGTTATTCATAATCAACTCCGATTTGCCACAACTACACATGGTGTGTTGTGTAATACAGCTTAGAGATGGTAAAAGGGCACGTGACAGGTCAGGCATATTGCATAATGAATCAAACAAGTAACTTTAGGTAAGGTTTAGACTGTTTAGTTGATCCTACATAATTACTCCAGAAATTTTGTTGTGCCAAATATAATTACAAAAAGGTATAGTACATTAATAATAATCTAACTTTTAATAAAATGAATTAGAAGGTTTTATGCAATAAATATACACTATCAGTGACTTTAGTTACAACTTGTTTGACCCCCTCCATTTAAGCTACTCCTCTGTCCCAGAAAAAGTGTCAACCTTCCCATAGTTGTCAATAGCGAATAGCAGTAAATAGTGACAAGCTACCTATATGCTACGTGGCGAATAGCGGTAAATAGCGCCCGATATTTCGTGTTTAGCGATAAGGTAGTAGAAACTTTAAGAAATGTTTTACATTCAATAAATAACATGTTTAGCCATGAAGTAGTAGAAAATTTAAGCAAACACCACCAAATTAACTAAAATACTCTATTTGGGTCATTTTATAGTTACAAAAAATTTAATATATATATATATATATATATATATATATATATATAAACTTTAAAAAATAGAAAAAATCGCTACTGGTCACTATTTGGTCGCTATACGCCATGTAACGCGCTATAGCGGTCGCTATAGCCGCTATTGACAACAGGGAACCTTCCTATTTTAATTTGTCCAAATCAAATGTTCACTTCCAAAATATTTATCAAGTTTCCCATTCTACCCTCAGTTGCACTACCAACAAAACTGCTTCAAGTGTCATATTTATACTATGAGCATTTAAAAAGGGTAAAATTGACATTTACCTATTATAAAAATGCATTAATTATACATTCCTAAGACTATTATTTTTCTTGTGGATTTGGGAATTGGGACCAGGGTAGTTTTTAAAATTTTACCCGGTTGACCCATTAGAGATAAATAATAATAATAATAATAACAATAACCCCAATCAACACATTTAAAAGTAAATGTTTGAACACTCAAACTTGTCACTTCTATATAATATTGATACCTTTTTTTCCTTTTCTATGATCTCTCTAATTGGGCGATGAGCTGCGGTTACACATAGATTCTGCAATTAAAGATGAGATGACATAAGGTTGCTTCTAGCATTTTTCATCATTCGTGATTATAAAAATGAAAAGGTAGAATATTGAACCTTAAGATCGCTTCCAGAATATCCGTCAGTCATGTTTGCCACTGCATCCAAACCTATATCAGGAGACAAATCCTCTTTTGCTAGTATAACCTTTAAGATCTTTGCTCTATTGGGGGCATCTGGTAAATTCACCATCAATCTGCAAAAGTAAAAAAAATAATAATAATAACAAGAGACATTAAAAGAATCATCAGCATACAAACAGGTCAAACCAGTAAAAAATTTTTAAGGAAAGATAGGATACGGGTAGAAAGTCGTCTAATGTGTATTTGATACTAACCATTCAAAAAAAAAAGTAAAAAAAATGGTTTCGGCTCAAACAAGAATCTACCAATTTGGTATGACTTTGGTATTTTTTTTCCTTTTTGGCTAGAAATATGTTCTTACCTGATTCTTGAATACCTATTTAAGAATTTATAATATCTCAAAATTGTAGAAAAGACATTCGTAAGCTTGAACTTGGATTTATAAAACATTGAAATGTCCTAAAAATGTATCAAAATGGTTGAAATACGTAATTTTTGATATTTACCGGTACGGGAACCACCTAGCACCGCTACCAAAATTGGGCAAAATCCAGTCTCGGTACTGCTACTGTTTTGTTCCGTGGGCACCAGTTCAGTACGGTACCAATACTTGGTACAAAAAGCTCATAACATTTTCCCGTTACCAGATCTACCAATAAAAAAGTTGGAGCATTTTTACCTACGTGGAAGCCTTCTAATGACTGCTTCATCAAGATCAAAAGGTCTGTTTGTGGCAGCAAGAACAAGAACTCTTTCTGTATCTTTTGTGCGTAAACCATCCCAATTCATCATAAACTCATTTTTCATCTTACGCATGGCTTCATGTTCCCCTGGATTCTCTCTCCGCCCCAACATACTATCCACCTTGGAAATGAATTCACGCATGCTCTATGGATTAGTTTATTAAAATATAATCATATTAATTAATAATTATAAGTAAAAGTGAAACTATCCATAATCATACTTCATCCACAAAAACAACGCTTGGAGAAATTTTGCTAGCCAGTGTGAACACAGCCTTGACGTACTTCTCACCCTCACCAAACCACTGAGTAGAAGACAATGGAAATGCGTGAGCACTGAGCAGAAGCTTTGTTATCTAAGTAATGTTAATGAAGTAATTTAACTAGAGATGGCAGGTTGAAAATAGATCAACAGGGGTTGATGTTAAAATGGGTCCTTTACTCCTTAGCACGGGGGTAGACCCATTTCTTAGAGAAACTATAAACAACTATGTTGTCTGACATATGAGTTAAAACACAACACATATCGACCAATTAGTACATAAATGGATCAAAATTACCATCTCAATATTTAATTTATCTGCAGACACTTGTAAAAACTAACCTTTGATGTAATGCTTGACATGGATATATTTATGAAGTTAGCACCAGCTTCAGTAGCCACAGCCTTAGCCAACATAGTCTTTCCAGTTCCAGGAGGCCCAAACAGAAGAATACCCTTGCATGGCTGTAAATTCAAAACCAATAACAAACCTGAGTTTTGTTCCACATACATTTTTAAGTTCAGACCCTTGTATGCATATCAGATCAGTTCAGTATGCATGAAGACCAGAATGTAAAAGCAAGACTGAAACCAGAAAGTAGATAGGCCCGAAGACAATCAGGAAAGATCGAGACATTTAACAGCAAAAGTAAACTTATGTGTAAATACACAAATAAACAGAAAGGAGTTGTGAAGCGGTTAACTTAAAATTCCTACAGCCAGGGCTGACAAAAAGGATAGCTTAGTGGGTTGGGTAAGGGATCAAAACAGGTTGGGTTGGACACACTTTTTTTCCCCTTTTTTGCCAATGTCTGAAGTTTTTTTTTGCAAACCACCAGTGTGTGTTACATCGAATAACAAAGCAGTATTTTCAAAATGTTATCTACAGATTTTCTAAGAAAGCGATTTTGAAGGTTTATATTTCTATAATATACAGTCTACAGTTCTAAACCAGCATTGGCTGAATTGGGCAAATTGTGCCACGTGTCACTTTGTGATTGGGCCAAATTTCCTTTTTTTCCTCCCTTCAGCAAGCTTTTCATGCATTTCTTTTTTCAGCTTTTGTTGTGTTTTTTGTAGGTTCTTCTATTTGTTTACTGTTTTGTTTTAGTATGCAATAACATTTTATTTTCCTATTATTTTTACGTTACAAATTTTAATGCTCCCACTGGGTCAAAGTTTCGAAATATACAATCACAAATTAAGACTATAAGTACGGAAAAACTACATGCCCACCCGCGTAGCAGGGGCACCAATACTAGTTGAAGATGACTATCAACCATAGTAGTCAAAAACGCATGAGGAGGATGCCTAAATGCAGAGGAGAGGCGAGATTCAATTTTCTATTTTAGGTTTTAACCACCAAAAGGCTTGTTGCCTAGCGAGTAGTGGTATAAAGGAATTTAGTAATGGTTTTCCTCCTCAAGTGGTTAAGGGTTCTAGTCCTATGATGGACATTAATGTAGATTTAGGAGTACGTTTAAAGGTGTGAACTAGGATTGTTCAAATCGCTCATCACTCGACGTTTGCTCAGAAAATGCTCGTTTGATTTTCGGTTAGGTTGTAAACAAGACGATAAGCTCGGTTCGGTTTGTAAATGAGCCAAGCACGAGTAAAGGTCCGCTCGGTTCGGCTCGGCATGTGAACAACCCTAGTGTGAGCTAGCTTCCTAAAGAAAAGGCTTAATCACTAGTTGGTAATTATGAACAATAATCTAGCTTATTTTTTGTAAATTGTTATTAGTTTTGAACTTTTAGTACTCATTTGATGATTCTAGTTGCTAACTCTAAAAAGTTTATATGCTCGTGGAATGCAGGAATGGTACTAACTTATACACATACATAAACATATATATACATGCATATACAGCTATACATATGCATACATATATGCATGTGTGTTTATTATTATTGTGATTTACTTGTCTTGTGTGCACTTTTATTGCACCTTGCAAGTAGAGCGAGCCTAGCGTCTTGCGACTTTGACAACCTAGTTTTCAATTAAGTTGAATCTTTAAGCTTAACCGATTTGACCTTTAAAAATAAACATAACCAAAATCAACCCATACAAATGGATTGAAATTGCCACGTCTACCTACCACCCTCCGAACCTTCGACTAACTAAATGATAAAATTCTACCTTCAAAAGAAAAAATTAAAAAGATGTGAAACCTTGGTTAATTGGCCTTTGCAGAAAAGCTCTGGCCTTTGTAGAGGGAGCATAACCAACTCCTTTAATGTATCCTTGACTTTTTCTAGCGCTCCAATATCATCAAATGTTACTCCAATATCACTAGGAGGTATGACATCAGCTAGAAGTCTTTTCTCAAATTCATTTTCAGTCACAACATCCTGTAAATGCATGTTTATATTATAGACACAGCAAAGGTGAGTATGATTCTATGAAAAGCAATTTGATATGCAACGGTTTCAATAATCAAATAATCAACAAATATAAATCCACTAAGATCACCTTGAGAGATTTCTTCAAGCTCTTGGATTCATTATGAATTGCTTGGAAAACTCCAACACCATATTGTATACTACCAAGTGGGAATGTTGACAAATCAATCAAATACATGCTCCCCATCAAAAAAAGAAAATACATAAACACAAGAATTAAGACATTTGAGTTTCAATTATTTCAAACCTCTCAGTTGAAAGAACAAGTCTTGCATTTGGATCAGCTTTAGCATGTTGCATTAGATGATGGCTTAAAGCCCATCCTACGACTTTCTCAGCACCTTCAAATAATTTCTTTTGGTTTTTATGATAATCCATTTAAAAGAAAATATAATTCACATGTAATATGTTCTGTAATGAAAGAAAAAACTGAATACCTTCGTTTGTAAGCAACTGATCCTTGATGCACAATGTCTCCAACCCCTCACATTCTAATCCAATACGGTTTAAAACCTGCATAATAATTTTTAATTCATTATGCAACCACAAAAGTCAACAGTGTGAATCAATTGCCATTTGATAGGTCCCACAAAGCTGGAACATTTCCAAATCTTAGAAATAACTCAAGTCAATATGACCTGTTTGCCCTCTAGGCATCACTATGAAAATAATCAGTCAGTATTAGATGATTGTGTATTCTATAATTTCTCAAAGATAAAATATACAAAATGAAACTGGAATAACTAACAGTTATTTAAAAAAAAACTATTTACATGGTGGCATTTGGTTTGCAAATGGCTACAGATTTTAAAGAACATGATGAGAGAGAGAAAGTTATGTTCGTTTAAAATTTGTTTGTTTCATAAAGTGGGATGGGCATTGATAATATTATTTAATAGGAGGGAAATAGACAGAAGCATGGCTAGAGGAAAAAGAAGAGTGAAAAAGGCCCGTAGGTTTTTATATAAACCCTCCACATCTGGCACTTCTCTAAACCCTCATTCTTTGGGTTTTTCTAAACCAGTACCCTAGAAACAAACAGGTAATACTTTCAAACCCATACCTTCACTCCTAAACCCTCATAACAAACACACCATGAGTCCCTCCACTCGCTACAAGTTTATAATAAACTATCATATTTAAGAGATATGACATAGCACCATGGATAAGAGAAAAGATGATTAAATTATTGCTTGAAAGAATGGAATGTGTAACATTGATTAGTGATTAGAAATGAAAGGTTGCTTACATTACGTAGATTATTAAGATTTCCATTCATTTTTAAAGTCTCAGCATCCTGGTCCAATTGCTGCTTCCAACTAGCAAGAAGATTCTCATCCTGCAAAAGCTCATAATCTAAAAAAAATTGAAAATAAAAATGCCATGAGAAAAAAACAAAGAGGAATTAGGGCACAAACCTGAGGCATGTGAATGGCCACTTTATTAGGAAAAAGTTTTGTTAAAAGCTTAGTTGCTTTGGGAACCTCCTTCCCCCTTTCATTTAATCTTCCAATATCCTGAAAATGTCACACTCACTTCTAAAAAATTCTAATATTAAAATGAAAAACAAAAAAAAGCTTTAATTGTAATTTGATTCACTGTTATTGCACTAGTGAAGTCTATTGTTATGCTAAGGGGTGCCCACATGCTAGATGAAAATGATTGATATATACGTAACAATAGTGTTGCTCTCTAAACGTTATTTAAATAAAAAAGTTAGCTTATTAAAAGTACATGGCATAAATGAAGAAGTGCTAGTGATCTTTTAATCATGTTCTACTAGGTTTGCATTATGCTACTAAGTGCTAGTAATATTTTCAGTTTGCTCTACTAAAATGCATTAGCCATTGAACCAAACAACAAAACAAAAAGCTAAATGAAAATTTCATTACCGGAAGATTAAAGTCAAGCAAAGCGGTTTGGTTGCTGCCAAATTTTGTGAAAAGCAAACCACCAGGATGCGACTGCAATGAAAGAAAATTAATACACTAACTAAAACACGATACTTCAATACACCTTCGCATGAAGTCCTAAAGCCTAAAAAAACAGGCGAGGAACTCCCAAGTGACAGTCAACAGTTTTTAAGGCATATTTATATGACATAATTTTGAGGAATATTACTTTTTCTTTGCGATTGTCATTTTGAGTCTGTGATCCTATTACAACAACATTGTCTGGGAGCTTTTCAAGCCATACTCTAAATGTTGAATAAGATTCTGAGGTCCCAACTATGGATTTCTCTGCGTCTTTCATGAATAAAATGAAAGGAATCTTCCTGCTCTCACTGGATACAACCTACATACAAAGAAATAAACTTATTTTTCGAATCAAGAAAGAATAAATTAATTTTAAAAAGCGAAGCTTACTTCAAACAAGGAACTGATGAGTGATTTATCAAGATCTTGTACACCCGTTGAATCCAAACGGATTTCATTAGCTAGTAGGCGTAAAGAGCATTAGAATTCCATGTCAGATGGAGTACAGGATGCCAATTAAAACAAGCGGATTCAAGTTTCGGTGCATATAAAAGATTATGAGATTACCAGAGCAAAAATATCCATAACCGCCATCACAGAGTCCACCTAAATCAACCCCATCAGAAACTGGTTTGTCAAACTTTACACCAATTTTTGAAAGAGAATTGTCTTCAAAAGGTAAGAGAACCCTCCCACGAGCTCCAGAAGTTGGACCCCTAAGATCAGGAAAGCATAGTGATCACAGAACAAATGAAAAAGCCATTCAAATAAAAGATATGGGTTGTATAACGGGTTGAAACATGCAATTTTTGTGCCGGCTGAAAGGATTTGGTCGGATTGACGTTAGCCCACAACCACTTGTAAAACTATAGTGTGTCATGTATGATAAAATCAATATTACAATTATAGTCCAAGTCTTTGAATAAAATGATTTAGGAGCTTGCATGCATTAAGATTCACTTTGGATAACTTTCAACCCATTCCCTTTTTGAGATATTATACAACCCAATATCAGCCCATTCATAAAAAGATGGGTTAGAAATTGCCAGAAAGTGAAAACCAAACTGTACCTTGAACTACATGAAGAGTATATGCATCCACCTATGAACTTTACTCTATCACCTACACAATTATACTTCAATTTGTTACAAAGAAAACAAACTAAAATAAACAAAGATCAAGCAAATTCATTTTGTTAAAATACCCAATTTAAATGCAGGGCTTTTAGAGGGTCCTACAGCAGGAAATACAAAGTCAACCTCCATTTTCTGCTGTGAGTCAAGGGGAGTGAAGAAGAAGGAATATTTTCATTTCCAACATCTAATTCAATAGGGTTACTTGTAGTGCCTGTTACCAGACTAGTGGGCCCAGAACTTTGCTTAAAAACATTGCTAGCACTTCCTTCTTTCAATAGCTCAGCTTTGGATGATAAACCCTAAAGCAATTTAATTAACTGAATTATTTATTCCCAAATGAATACTATAACAGATCAATGGTAGTAATGCAGACAGAATAAGTCTTACACCAAGAAAGGAATGGCTATCGAATATAAGCAATTTGGCCCCATAATAATGAGCAAGTGCCTTTGCTAGCATTTCCTGATAAATTTCAGAATCTGAAAAGGTTTTAAGAGAATAACTCTACCATAGATAAAGATCCAGACTTTAATTTAATCAAATGATAAATATGTAGGAATGTAGAATTAAGACCATACTTGCAGGACCAGAAAGCAAGATTCTAGGATTCACTGTAGGAAGTTCAGAAGCATATTTAACTTGGTCTCTATGCTTCAAGTGTATATAAGAAGCTGCAATAAGCACGTTTTTTGTGTTCTCGCTGCATAATGAAGATGACAAGGTGTCAAAAACACCTGCTTGAGAAGTTTATTTTATTAATTCTTTTAAAAAAACATGTTAAGCAAAGTTCAAAAATTAGAAGCATATTTAACATGGTCTCTATGCTTCAAGTGATATAAGAAGCTGCAATAACCACTTTTTTTTTTGTGTTCTCGCTGCATAACGAAGATGGCAGGTTGTCAAAAACACCTGCTTGAGGAGTTTATTTTTTTAATTCTTTTAAAAAAACATGTAAGCAACATATCCTTTTACACCATAAAAAGTGGTGATCATATATAAAACCTTAAATAATACGGGAATTTATCAAAAGAAACTTCAACTTCATGCCCATCAATAATCCCAGCAAGAATCTCTTCCTTCAACATTGCAGATCTTTCAGACATTCCTGGTGCTGATGCAGGCAGTGAAACCCTGTCCCATTCCCGTGTTTCCAATGGCTGTTTAAAAATATACTCTTTTCATTACCCAGACATAAATGTTAATAAGTAATCAACAAAATATTTACATTTCTTGTTTCAATAATACTAGGGTCTAGATTGCTGCCAGGAGGTGTGATTTTGCCTACAGCTCCAATTTCAAATGCACTATCAGGACCCGTATTTGTAGTTGAATTTACTTCTAAACCATCAACCTCATCATCAGGATTAGGGGGTTCAATGATAGTTTTAGGTGCACTTTGAACAGCAGGCTTCGAAAGAGATAAATCTGATCTCATATTTGATAATGATGCCAAAATAGAAGCACCTGCAGCTGCTGACGTGTCCCCTGCACGTCTTTCAACATGCAGCATTTTTGTATGTGTTTTTAACAAGACACTGTTTGGCAGTTGCTGGAAAATCTATGAAAAATATTAAGAAAAATGTTGGGAAAGGATAACAAATAATGCATTCAACAAAAGGATTTTTCTTAAAGAAGGATACATAAGCATGATTTGCATGAGAAGCAAAAACAATTTCATCTCCCGAATTCAAAACACAAGTTGTGCCCTTCTTTATAAGCTTCCCATTAACATAGACACATCCCTTGCTACCTTTGCTTTCAAGCACAGCTACAGAACTGCCTTCACGCTGATCATGTCGACAAACAGTAAGTATTCATACTGCAAGTAGAAAATATGGAGTTCATCTCCAAAAATCCTAAAATCAATGTGACCATTTTTGTGCTTAATGTGAATCCCTAAAAAGGTGGCAAGAAATACTGCTCAATACCTCATTGAGCTTGATATTGCAAAGAATCGCACTTAAATCCTTAATTAGGAGATTTGAATTCCTGCTTGAACCAACTGAAAAGCTTGTTGTAAAAACTGTCATTGTTTGGTTCTGCAAGAACAATGTATGTAAGTTCTATAATCGCTCGTAGCATACAATCTAGCCATTTGATGAAAGATACAAAAAGTTTATGTGTGCTAATATTATTTTCATATAATTACTCATTTTCAAAGGTGAGTTCTAACCAGTGAACTCTGCGCAAGAAGCTTGCACCAAGGTGTGGCAGTTTCACATCTTTGATTTTGTGGCTTCCATGAAGAAACTGCCCGAGGTTTCTCTTCTAAAACTGGCACGGACCCTTCAAAAGAACCAGTACAAAGATTCAACTTTAATCCCTTGGCAGTTCAAATTAAAAGCAAAACAGCAACAAATTGTAGCCCTTCTTTACTAGTTAGCACTCTAAACGAACCTTGTAACGGTGCCCCATTTCCCCAATTCACTGTTTCTTTATACCTCTTTGCAACTGATTTCCACAATGCAGTTAGAAGACCTAATTTATACAAATTTATACAAACAATCAAGCATCTACGTTAACTTATACACTCTCATAACGTGTGCTATCCAAACCTAACTTCATTACAAACCCTAATTACTTCTGTAACTAAACTCATGTCTAATAACTCATTTCTACCTTACATACTTAACAACTACAACCACAATAGACAAGATTCAACAATGCAGAACGAGTTTCAGTAACATTCATGCAACAGATTCACAAGATAGCAACAAAACCACTTGCCTTGAGCGACGGAAGTGACGACGGAAGCCACCGGAGCCGCCTCCGCCTCCGCCTCCGCCTTTCCCGCACTAACAACCTCACCTCCACCGCTCCCTCCGGCATTCTCCGGCGGATCCACCGCCATCGGCGAACTCAACTCTTTCGAATTCTCCACAACAGGCGGTTGTGGAGGTTCCTCCGGCGTCGATTTCTCCGATGCACCGCCATTATCAACCTAAACCGACGAAATCAAACCAAAACTCACCAAAACCGACTCAATCAACATCAAATTGAAGAAACAACGCACAAATTCCTCACAACTGAACACGAACCTTTTGGCGTTTGGGCGACGGGGGTTTCTGCTCCGGCGAGGGTGATCGTTTGTTGCTATTGGATTCAGATCCACCACGGCGAGTAGACACCATAGCTTTTGAGGTTATTGGTGGTTATTGTTGTTATTATTATTGTTGTTGTTCTCTTCGTCTTCTTCGTCCTCTCGTTGAGAGAGAAATAACCAGAGAGAGAGTCTCTAGAGAGGAGAGAGAAACCGAATGAGACGAACGAAATATGAGCAAATATTATGATTATTGATTCTTGAAAACGAAATAATATTAGGGCAATATATATAAAAGGAGTGTTTAAGTAGACGTTAGATTTTGCTAATCTTGTTCATCTTGCACTTTGGTTACCTTGTGTGATAAGTTTTACACATTTTGTCTTCATAGTTTGATCATGTTTAAAGAGTTAGTTTTGTAATGACTTTTTAAACTTCTGATTTTGATTACTTAAATACCTTAGTTTCAAGTTGTTATCTGGTTTAAACCAACTGTTTTGTCATGCATGCAAGTTGATTCCGAGCTAGGGCAAGCCGACAAGGTTTTTTTACTTTGTGGAGGAAACCTCAACGATAAAGGAAGTTTGTTGTAATAAGTGGATATTGATCGAAAGCAACGGCTAGTAATAGTTGTATGGTAATGACTAGGCGAATGATGACAACAATATTGGGCTAGGGTTTTGCTCTTCACGTTGTACAATAGCATATATATGCATTAAAGTAGATATTGTAAGCGTTTGGTATGACGTAATGACCTTCGTTTATATATAGTTAGGTTATGGACTCGTGTGATAAAGATAAATAAAAGTCATAACGACAAAATAAGTCTATCTTAAATGCAAACTTTAATGTCGTGTTTACTTTAAAAGATCCCAAACCAGGAATGTTCATGTTTCACGTGTTACATTTCAATTGAGACGATCTGCATGAAACTTCATTAAAAAAATGCTATTTTTCAGCAACAAAGTAACTATCTATATCACAAAGGGTGACGAGCGCGCCCCTTACTTTATATCTTATAAATCTTTATGGGTTGCCCTCTGTTTCTTCTCCCTCCGTCCCTCTTTCTTCCATTCTGGTATTCTTCGCCTTGACCCTCTTGTCTAGACGGACTTTTTACTATCATTGCCATGCTCTATATGTTTATTTATGTCTCTTCCGCATCGGTCCACCAGCATCCATGAGCGAGAGCGTTGGGAGTGTTCCAAGAGAAAAACATCACGGATACTTCCCCATCATGCTCACCAAACCTTGCAACATTTGCATGTGAAAGGATAGAGGTGAGTTGGCCCAAAAGGATAAAGGTGATAAAATGGATGGGTTAACTCAATAAATCATTCTTGGTGTGAATCGGGTCTCGTATGAAAAGAAATTGACTATCTTCCACACGCATACTTAAGCTAGGCAAAAAATATACATTAAATCTCAACAACTAACGTAATTTAAAATGTAATACTTTTTTAGATTTCGTTCAAAAATATATATATATAATAATCATATCCAGTCAAAATCAATTAAAGACGATTTTTATAAAAATGGATTGACCTTATCACCTTTATGAATTCAAGCTATACATGGAGAATGGTGCAAACAATAGTACAAGATTGAGCAACACGAATTGCTTAGAGGTATATTTAAGTCATAGAGGGCGTTTAGTTAATTGGAATTGAGAATGAATTTAGGTTTATAATTTGAATTAATTGTAATTTAAAGGAACTAGAAGTTTTTTTAAAATTAATTAAAATATGAATGAATTTTGAAGTTGTTAAAATGTTTGAAATTTAAAAGAACTGAAATTAGTTTGCGAGACAAAATAGTCATACATATATTGAAATTTATCATCCACCCTACCACCTACCACCACCACTTATCGCCACTAGTCACCCCTGCCACCAAAGCCATATGCCATCATTGATAATGCTCATCTTGCACTTTGGTTTTCCTGTTTTATAAGTTTTACACATTTAACTTCAGAGTTTGATCATGTTTAAAAAGTTTAGATCTGTTAGAGCATTCACGACTCGTTCACTTTTTATCCATATGATTACACTAAAAATCACTACTTTTTCTTTTTTCTTTTCAACTTTATAATTATTTTTCTCTCTCATCCACTCACAACCACTTAAAATATATTAAAAATATTATAAGGTTTGAACAGTTTTTCCCAAAAATACAGATTGAACAGTAAATTTACATATCCTTCATTCATAACCACTTATAACCATACCATATAATAGAGGGAATACACACATATAAATTTAGGGAACTGGTTGTGAATGCTCTTAGAACTTGCTTTAAACTTTTGATTCTGCTTACTTAAATAGCCTATTTTCAAGTTGTTACCTAACCTAAACTTATTGTTTTGTCATGCGGACTAATTCAAGGCTAGGGTAAGGGTGTCTCTACTTTCTGGAGGAAATATTAATGATAAAAGAAGCTCATAAAGACGATTGGATTATGATCAAAAGCAACAACTAATAGTTGTATGGTAATGACTAAATGAATGTTGACAATAATGCTAGGGCCAGGGTATTGGTTTTCATGTAATACAATACCACCTACCACCACTAGTCATCCATGCCGCCAAAGCCATATGCCATCACTGATAATGCTCATCTTGCGCTTTGGTTGTCCTATTTTATAAGTTGTACACATTTAGTAACTTCATAATTTGATCATGTTTAAAAAATTTAGTTTTGCATTCACGACTCATTTCCTTTTTTATCCATATAATTATACTAAAAATCACTACTTTTTCTCTCTTCTTTTCAACCTTATCATTATTTTTTTGTCTCTCATCCACTCACAACCACTTAAAATATATTAAAAATATTATAGGGTTTTGAACAGTTTTTCCCAAAAATACAGATTGAACATTAAATTTACATCTTCCCTTAAATGGGACGGACCCTCCCTGGACCCTGCGAAAACGCGGGAGCTCTTTGCAGCACCAGGTACGCCCTTTTTACCCTTCACTCACAAACACTTATAACCATACCATATAATATAGGGAATACACACATATAAAATTAGGGAACTGGTTGTGAATGCTCTTAGAACTTGCTTTAAACTTTTGATTCTGCTTACTTAAATAGCCTATTTTCAAGTTGTTACCTAACCTAAACTTATTGTTTTGTCATGCGGACTGATTCAAGGCTAGGGTAAGGGTGTCTCTACTTATGGAGGAAATATTAATGATAAAAGAAGCTCGCAATGACGATTGGATTATGATCAAAAGCAACAACTAATAGTTGTATGGTAATGACTAAATGAATATTGACAATAATTGTCACACCCTCATTTTCCACGTACGGGGTTTTACCGTCAGGCGTGTGACATAACCAGGATCTCAGATAAGCATCAGTTACACCAAACGACTCGATAATTACAAAATATATAGACTGCTTAATAATAATGAAACAAACCAATTATGCTTAAGTAATGCGGAAGCAAATACAGTAAAACATTTAATAGTTTTGGAACACGCAAACACGCGTCCAATCCAATTTATGTAAAGTAAATGCAAAGTAAATCTTGAAAACGGTTTGTGGTGAATGCGGAATAACATGCGGTAGATGCTGTGCTCCTAAACGTACCATATCAATGTCCTGAGAGAAAACATGCAAAATCTCAGTACAAGACTGGTGAGTTCACAGGTTTATCAGAAAACAGTAAGTATCAGTAATGAAATTCCCGGATTATATAATCCAATAAGTATCAGTAATGAAATTCCCGGATTATGTAATCCAATAAGTATCAGTAATGAAATTCCCGGATTATGTAATCCAATAAGTATCAGTAATGAAGTTCCCGGATTATGTAATCCAATAAGTATCAGTAATGAAATTCCCGGATTATGTAATCCAATAAGTATCAGTAATGAAATTCCCGGATTATGTAATCAAAGCATATAGTGGGTAGCTAATCCATAATGATCACTATGTGTATAAAGTCGCGACCGAGCTGACATGTAATCAAATAATAAAGTAGGCCCGGTTGTGGATCACACACCACAACCTTTAACAGGCTAACTGTTCACCCGTTTGCGAACGTTGTGCTAGCGCGACTAGCCCGGGTGGGGTATGTCAATCCCAGTAGATCTACTAACAATCACCTCGCTATTTGCATATTAACGGTCCGAAGGGCAAAGTATAACACCATAGTATCAAGTATATGCAGTATTACAAAAACCCAATGTAATGTAACGTTTATGAAAACAGCATGTTTCTCTCCCCCAAAAAGAGTATAAAGTAAAAGTGGGGCTGTAAACTCATCTTGAATTGATGTAATGAAATGAACAAGAGCTTCAAAGAATGAGGGTAATGCACGATCAAACACGATCAACACCTATTATTAATTGTAGTTCAGTCTTTAAAATGTGTTCAACGCGAATAGATACATTTGGTTGGATTCGGGTCGGTTCGGTTTGACGCGCAATATGCACACAAATAGATATATATATATATATGTTACAATATTTAAGTTTAATAATACGATTAACGTTAAATTGAGGATTAGGGTTTCATTTGATATTTGGGGGTTTTAATATCTAATTAAATAAAATGATATAAACGATTATATTGTGATCCCATGAAAGTGAAATATACTACTTGATCATTTTAATTTCGAGAATTAAAAAAGAAACCTTAAAGTTAAAGACAAGTTTAAATAACCTTTATATATATATATATATATAATGTTTGACCCTAAATAATAATTAGTGATTTAACCCCTTATTTAAAGTCTATTTTTACCAAAATAATTATTTATGAAATTTGTAAATAAAAATTATTAAGGTTTTTAAATGAAATAAATTTACAGTAAATAATTATGAAACATTTAAAATAAGAGAAGTTTATAAAACTTATTTTTATGATTTTTAGAAATTTTTATGTATTTTTTAAAGCCTAAAAAGCCCTAAAAAATAGGTTGAGAGTGCCTGGGTTCGAACCCGGGACCTCAAGGTGGTGAGAGCTTGTGACTAACCAGTAAACTAAGGCCGTAGCCGCGGTAAACAATGGTTCCAATTAATTTTAAACCTTAACAAAAGAAACCCCCAATTTCCTTAGAACCCTAATCTGATTTGATCCAAATTGAAGATCAAATCGATATCGATAACCAAATTAGTGTTGGGGCTTTTAATCCCCATGTGAAAACGAGTATGTAGATGCGTTTAATTACCTGTTTTGAATCGAATCGATGATAAAGACAGTTAAGAACAAGTTGCGGTTGCCTTGAATCCAAATGATGGACAAACACTGATGAAACTCGAATTAATTTTGCAGGATTATTCTAAAGTTAATGACAAAGAAAAGCCCTTTATCAATTTCTAATTATATTGACCAGAAGGTTGGGTTCGACTAAGTTGCAGGTTCGAAACAGAGGTGGAATCGATTTGGTTTGATTGTGTGTTTCCTGATGAATTTGGAAATTGCATTCGATTTATAGGCAGCTAAAGTTCGTGTGGATCGATTTAATTTGATTAAATTTGTCGTTTGAGTGAAAGTGGTTAGGTGTGTGATAGTGGATTCGATTAATGATCCATTACCCGAAATGCGGATACTTTTTCCCCAATTAATGGTTGCATTATTGCTGGAAACTCAACCACGATCGTAGTGGTGCTTTGTGGGGTTCGAAAGGACCGGTTTTTAGGTGGATTCGGGGTTCGCCGGCGCCGCGCCGGAGCATTGCCGGCCGGCGACCGGAAAAGCGGGAAAAGCGGGCGGGGGGTTGGGTTGTAATTTCATAAGTTACACAAATGGTCCCTGCAGTTTCTGTTTTTATTATTTTATGTCCAAACAAATCTTTTAAAGTTTCAAAATTTACAAAACTGCCCCCTGGACTTTATTATTTTTATTATTATTATTATTATTATTATTATTATTATTATTAATAAAAGTACTATAAAAATCACATAAATACTATATGAAATAAATCACGAATTTTCCGGGTTGTCACATCATCCCCCTGTTAGAGGAATTTTCGTCCCGAAAATTAAGATGTACTGACAACATTCCTGAACAGGTTAGGATACTTGCGCATCATTTCGTCCTCTCGTTCCCAAGTGAACTTAGGACCACGCCGGGAGTTCCACCAAACTCTGACAATCGGAATTTTGCTATGCTTTAGTTGTTTAAATTTCCAGAATATAATTTCGTGGTAAGGTGATGTCTAGAAATCAAGATAAGACTAACAATGATAAGAAAAGTTATCCGTCGGAATTTAAGAATTCCAAACGTCACCATATGAAACGATCTTAACGCATATCTTGTCAATATGTATTTCTCCTTTGACCAACCATCGGTCTAAGAATAATACGCTATGCGAAGATCTTGGAATGAGTTCACGACAATGGTCTATAATGCAACAATTGTCATCATGACCTCTAAGATAAGAAGCAATTTAGGTGGAAGGAAAGTTAAACAGGAGATCCATAGGATCACGAAAGTTAGGTCTTGTCACTTGTGAAGATAAAACACTTGGATACATACCAAGCTACATCTTTTCCTTTAGGTCAAACCCAGGTCTACAAGTTACGAAGGTTTATGAACCTTTATATCCACATCACAATGAAGATAATAACGAGTCTTGTTGTTTAAATCCAAGATAGAATTTTAATGATTTTCAAGGTTAAGGATTCAAAAGCGATTCAAGAAGTGACTCAATCAATAGGAAAGGTATTTGTAAACATGTTTTGCAAGTTAGAAATATCTAAGTAAGTTTACATACGCGGTTTCAACAAACCATAAGCACAGCTGAGAACATTTGTATGAGTAGAAATGCATGAACATAAGTTGACAATATCTTCAGCAGAGAGATTGTTTAGGAAGGTTGCCATCGTACAATCACGTTTTGATGATAACTCAAAATGAAAGTTGATAGACAAGGAATAAATGATTCCATATAGCTAGGTCAAAACATGAGGATAAAGGGAGAAAAATCGATTTAAGAATTTAAGTGCTCCAAGCTTAGAATAAAAATCAACCTAAACGATTGGGTCTCCTTTCAGGTTCAGAGATCATGCTTTGGCTTGATAGGTCGAATCACCAACATTGATTCACCCTTCAAGTTACTTCATGCTTTTCATCACTTGATTACAACTATGGTAAGTTGAAGATCAAGAAATGAGATTAGTCATTAAGGTATGGTTTTCATGCCCATCTTGATGTTTGAATTTCATAATAACAAGAAAATAATCAAGATTGTCATTTGTCACCAAGGTACGGATTTCAACCCTATTTTGGTGAGATCATGTCATTTGTGAAATGTAAGTTCCAATGAGAATAGTTGAAGTCAATCCTTAAGATAAGGAAATCACCCTAAAGCCAGAGGATGAAATTTCACAAAACAAACAATTGAAAACCATTTATCGAAACGAATAGAGACTCATCAAAGTAAGGACACAACATAATTTCAGAGTCTTCTTTTAGAGACATAATAAGTGATTCATCGGATAAACACTTCCTTTCCAAATCGTACAATCCCTTTCCAGGGATAGACTTTGAGTCAAACGTGATCTCCTACATTGAATATCTAGAGGCTTTCGACGAATCACCTTCTCCTGATGGTCTATCTTGGTTTCATGCTTCGATAACCAATTCATACAGTATTAAGTCTATGTCAAAGGCATGATCTTCGTGTACTAATTACTACCATTGGTTATTTCTACTGAGTAAAATGATTTTTAAGCAACTAGGGTTAATGCTAAGTTAAAGAATAATTCCAGAAGGATCAAAGCTATTATCAACCCTGGTATCAAATAGATGTGTAGCTATTGATGATAAGGTACGTGCATGTAACAATATTTGGTCTTGTCGAATGTGGCTTGCTTCAGTCGTAAATGTATGACCGCGTGATGTATTACCTTGATTTATATGACCTTTATTACCATAATTTAACTATTCTTACTTCCTAGCTATAGCCATTTCCTAATTCTGATTGTTTCTAACTTGTTCTGGGGTCCTAATCGACTTAGGGCACACTTATGGTAATGGTTGGATCTCCAACCTTCTTAATGTCCCCGTTTAACGCATGTTAGCTTAATCGTATTAACCAACATAGCTAGGTTCACAACATTGGCATTCTTGTCTACCTTACCGCTAGATTGCTTGTTCGACCTTCCGACTTCTTTCTACTACTTACTAGATTTTCCCAGTGTCCTTCTTAATTCTATTTGGTCTAATGTCATAAGGTATGACATCAGCTTTGTCAATGCGTGGAGTTTGTCAGTATAAAGAGCACGACCTAACCCTACCATTGCACAATTTTAGAATTACAATTCTAACTTTTGCATTTTATTCCTTAGGTAATAGTACTCAATCATCAAGGCTTTAAACTTATCTTAAGTCATTTGCATCAATTGAACTTATCCTGTTTGAACTTATCTTAACTTAGCTTGAACCTGGGTGTTCCATCAGGTTAGTGCCTTGCTCTGTAGTGAACACGTGGCATACTTGATTCATCGAATCCATGAAGACAACTGGTGCGTTGGTTAACCCAAACGGCATGACCAAGAACTCATAGTGTCCATATTGAGTTCTAAACAATATTTTCGGTATGTCATCTTCTCGAACCCTCAATTGATGATAGCCCGATCGAAGATCGATCTTTGAGGATTACATTGATCCCTGCAACTGATCGAAAAGATCGTCGATCCTGGGAAGGGGGTATCGGTTCTTAACAGTCAAATTGTTCAATTCCCGATAATCTTGTCAAGTACAGAGTGTTATCCTTGATTTGAGTATCAAAGATATGGTTATTAATGAAGAGATAATTAACCGGAGTTGTACAAAGGAAACAATTGAGAAGGAATTCACTTGATCAAGGAGCGATCGAAGGAATCTATGTACAATAATCTAAAATCCGATGAAGTAGTATTATTAGAGTATGTCGCGTCTCTTGTCTACTGATGTCGTATTAGCCGGCGTTTTTGTCTTTCAAGACTCAATCCAACAAGTTGTGAATAAGGGCGCATATAGCAAATGCGACATCGACAGACGTTTGGAATAAAAGTTGGGTTAACAACATAAGTCCTTAAGAGAGTTCTTATAAAGCCCTTATTAATCCAAACAAAATATAAGTCAAACAAATAATGATAGGGTGTGATTATCGAGGGTCTTCTCAAAGTACTAATATATGATATAATGCCCACAACGTTCTTAAATAAGTATACCATAGATAGTTTGTAAGGCTATGTAATCATAACCAATAATGCACTTAAAGTATTCAATCAGTTCCCTAGTTACTGAAATGCTAAGTGGAGGAATGTCTCTTAGAAGATAAAATTAATGTCATGATTGGAAATATCATAAAGGCTCTAAGTAGGACATGACTTAAGTAATAGCAAGTGTCACACCCTCGCTTAGAGCGGAAACACGAGGATGCGACGGACGGGATCGTCATAACACTTGGTATAAATACAGAGATGTAATACATGCAAACTTCTCGTGTCATGACGTCCCCCGACACAATGGTGACTTGTGTCGTAGTTAGTCAGTTCCACGACTATCATAGTCTTATTGATTCTAAATCCAAAATACACATAGTTCACAAATAAATACAAATGGTATACATTACAAATGCAAAACTAATGAAATCCTGAGGGTCTCTGCTAAGGCATCAGCACTAGCTATCCTCTTTGACTATGTTCACCTGAAAAGATATGCTCAAAAATGTCAACACATAATGTTGGTGAGTTCCGCAGGTTTAAATTTAAAACATGTAATTGATGCTGTATAGATTTTGATATGGAATCATACTGCAAGCACAAACCACATAACATGTGTTTAAAGACAACCAAACCTAATGACGTTATGCATATAAATCTGACGGAATATATTCACCCATGGCCTGATTGCTGGCAGCTGTAGTCGGTAACTCACAAGTTAAACCGATCTGTCGAGGGTGGGGGTGTCAACCCAGTAGTACTACCAATACCTAACTGTTGGTTCCCAAACCCGAGAATTAATGGTTGTATGAGTGTTCCCAAAAATATCATCATGTATGCATGCAAAACAGTATCACGTTGATTCCAAGAATGAAAACAGAATATACAGTGTACAGCATTGAAAAAGGGTGAGCATACTTTTCCCCCATTGATTGAAAATAATAAAAACTTGTATAAACATAAAAAGGGGCCACGAAACTCACCTGGTATCCTTATATAAATTCAGAGCTCGATAAAGAAAGTGATGATCATCAACAAAGCAATCCTAACTAGAACATATAAGATTGACGTTTAGAATTAGCATGATGTTATTACATTCGTGCGGTTGAGCTCTTTAGTTAACTTAAAGTTAACGATTAGTATGATTATTGTATCTTAGCTTTTTGTACAAGTATTAGTTGTTATGTGCTAATTTGTGCATATTAGATTAATCAATGTTCTTATCCGAGTAATGATTCTTAGTACAATAATTGTAACAATAATTTGTTGATTTGGAGATTTCAATCTTTATAGATGATTATCATTGATGACATTATCCATACGAGAGAGGGTTATACCACAATGTATATATATATATATATATATATTAGAGTTTTCAAGTATTAATAATCATACCCTCTTAAATATAAGTTGCTTTATTGTTAGCGTGTTATAACTATTTCTCATAAACAGATGTACATCTTTACCTAGGTTATACATGGAGTTTTATTTTCATCAACTTCAGTAGTAATATTATCTTCCCAAGAATGGTATTTATTTTGATGACAAATCTATAATTAGTGTTAGAAATTATATCCTGGAATTATTAAATATGCTAATAACAATTTAAGAAAATGATGTTATTCCATTATATGTACATATTTGTGGTTTTGAAAACGCTAACAAGTCACACGCGTTTGTTTGAATACTTCGTATTAATAAACTATACACCAGCTATAGTAACATCTTGATCGGTTTTAATAACTATTATTTTATACTTATGTCTCGTGTATGAACTAACCACTTTAAGCAAACAATTATATCCATTGACGTTCATTTTCATCTTTATAATTTATGTATTTTTAAAATTAGAGCTCAAATAACACGCATGTAACTTATAATTAAATTTCAGATGCGTAACGCGTGCGATTATACCTTCCACTTGGTTCACGCTCGTTAACCCACTCGCATGGCTCTTGATCTAATCGCGTTCATGTTCCGTTGACTGCTCGTTGACCAAGTTCGACCAGTGGTTAGCCAAAACCGTACCTTGTCCTTCTAACACAACCACAACCATAATCGACAGTAACAATCACGATCAACACTACTACAACACCACTAAAACACCATTTCAACCACAATTCTCACAATTAACCTAACCGAATTTTAGACCATCATCATAGCAGCCAAAATCACAACCAAACTTGAAAACCCACAACCAAGAACCACAATCACAACCACATCCTTGATTTACAACCAACAACCATCGACACAACCGACAACATCATCATCATCATCGGGTCTCGACACCATCGTCACGACCACGGCTGCCGTCACCACTGCCGTCACAACCATTACCATACACCAACCACGGCTGCCATCGCCACTGCTGTCACAACCATTACCAAACACCAACCATGGCCAATAACATCCATAGCTACAATCATCACCATCGCGACCACCACAGCAACATTCGAGGTCCCGACCCCCTTCACCACTGCTTACCTTCACCGACACCCACCACAAGGAGCAGGGCTGTAGCCTCCGATTCACCCCACCAAAGCAACCACCGTCTCTAAATCTGATTTCCAGCAACCCACGACATCGCCACCTGAATCCCATCATCCACATCGCAACTGTTGCGGTCGATCTCTACCATCCCCGTCTTCCCAAAGCCGCTACCGACTGCCACCACAACCGCCATCGGAGACCATTACCCTCGCAACCAACCATCATCGCCCATCTGTCGATCAACAACACCACCGTCGGCGCCCGAATCAACCACCGTTGGCGCCCGTAACAACCACCACGACCACCATCACCCGTCGCGGCCACTGTGATTCATACGCCCCTTCACCACCGAGACAAATCATCGGCATCTTCGAGGTCGAGGTGACAAGAAGGCGCGGAGGAAGCACCTCACTCGCCGGAAACCCGCCCTCGGTGTCGGCGGCCGGTCACCGGAAGTCGCGTGGGAGGAGGATGGGGGAGCCGCGACCGCCTCCCTCTCTTTCTCTCTCTCTGCCCGAATTTTGTTGTGTAACACCCTAAAATGGAGAATAAGTGGTTTATATAGTAGGGTTAAAGAAATGGGTTCGTTAACGGTCGGTTCGTACGCGTTCGGTTTAGTTTTTCACGTATCGTTATAAATTTTTGCTTCTCGTTAGATACCGTTATACAAAATGTTATAAATATTCCGAGGTTATTGATTTTGTCGTTTTTAAAACATGCCGAATAATTAAACGAATTTGTAAATTACCGCGTATTTAACACGTTCAACGGTTTTACGCGTTTTCCTCGAATGAGCGTTAATATTATTTTGGTATCATATTATATATATCATTAAGTATTAAATACTATTTGAACGTTAATTTCCCATGCCAGTCACCTTATAACATTATCTGTCGAATTCTCGAGCTTTGACCTAATCCTAGACCGATACACGTCATGGTCCCGTCTCAAAACGCATTTGCTCCAGACAAACGTCTCCTCTCTAATTTAGAATGTTATGATAAATATAATTATTAGATGAATATTTACGAGGTTACCGGGTTCGGTTGACATATCAGCTGACAGTTAAATGCCGGTGAAAACCGGTATTCGCGTTTCAGTTACGAAATTCCAATTGGGCATATTTCAGAGGTGTTACATTCTCCCCTCCTATAAGAAATTTCGTCCTCGAAATTTTAATATTGCTAACATTGTTTCCGAGTGTGATACAATCATAGTATGAGTCTTGAGGATTCGAATCTACCAAGCTAAAACTAAGAAGTTTTCCCGATTGCTAAAAATGAAGAGGTTAGGCCACACACGGAAGTCTTCATCTTCCAAGGCCTCCTTCTTAGTTCTCAACTTTCTTCCGAAAGATCTCTTCGATCTCTTCCTTCCATTATTTCTTCTTAAGGGGTTAAGTCTTTTCTTCCACTATGTGCTTCTTCGAGTATGCTTCTTTTTCTGGAACGGGTCTGTATTATAATATCAGTCTTCGAGTAGATTCATTCATCTTATCAGACGCATGTCAAGAGTTTCCCGATATAGGATGTGCCATAAACTCTCGGGAACCAAAGTTAGGAGAATTTACAAGTTCCAGAAATGATACAGCGAAGGAAATAGAAGAAAAGCCTAACTGTAGGCTATCTGCATTTGTCAAAGAGGGTAAGCAGATACCAATGGGGTCAAGACTCGTTCTCTCGCATTTGGTAATACGGATGTCTTAGGACAGTGCGGATGATGGACTCCGATCCACACTTGTCAATGCGGTTGACTTTACCGATTGTCGATCACCCTATTGTGCTTGGTCTAGTATTCTGATGTGTAGTTGGTAATGTCACGCCGATAATGTATCCAGATGCATCCTTTTATTTTATGAAAGTTTCCAGTTTATGCTTAATGTAGCTCTTCATGTATTTTCTTGATTCATCGGGTGACTAGAGATTGTCTTGTACCGTTGCATCAACACATCTGAAACTTTCTTGTTTTTTTTTTGAATAAATACGGATGTCATCAATGAAGACGATGACAAACTTGTCTAAATAGAGTTTACACACTCGATTTATGAGGTCCATGAAAACCGCTGGTGCGTTGGTCAACCCAAACAGCATAACCAAAAACTCATAGTGGTCATACTAGTTAAATTTTTTGGAAATACTTCCGAGAAGTCTCTGACAACTGGAATATCTTTAACACGCTTCTCACCCTTTAATAGCTCTAGTATCGTTCGTAGATGCTGATCATGGTCTTCTTTCGTTCGAGAGTAGATAAGAATATCGTCTATAAACACGGTCACAAACTTATCCAGATAAGGTTTACAAACCCTGTTCATCAGATCCATAAGCACTGCTGAAGTACTGGTTAGCCCAAACGGCATAACTAAGAAATCATAATGTCCATATCGAGTTCTAAACGCTATTTTCGGTATGTCATCTTTATGAACCCTCAATTGATGATAGCCCGATCGAAGATCGATCTTTGAGAAGTACATTGATCCCTACATGCAACTGACCGAATAGGTCATAATTCTTGGTGAGAGGGTATAGTTTCTGATAGTCAACTCGTTCAACTTTTGATAATCTATGCGTAACTGGAATGACCTATCCTTCTTTTTAACTAACAAGGTTGGTGTTGTTCACAGCGAGCGATTAGGTCGGATAAGAATTTTATCCAAGAGCTCTTGCAATTGACTCGATAATTCTTGTATTGTGATGGTGCTAACCGATAGGGTGTTCTTGTAACAGAATTAGTCATTTTAGAATTCTACCTCACGAGGAGGGGGCAATCTTCATAAGTTATTAGGAAATCCTATGGAAAATATCATACAATTGAAATATCTTTCAACTTTATTTCTTTTGGTTTCTTGGTACCACATGTGCTAGAAATACGTAACAATCTTCCTTAGGCATCAACAAATCTTCATGCAAGAAATGAGTCTTAAATCCCTTCCTGGTCATTTTCATTGAATCTTAAGCACTTCACCATTTGATAGAGAATTACGTATTACCTCCTAATGGACTATCTCGGTTTCGTGCTTCGATAACCAATTCATACGATATTAAGTCTATGTCAAGGACATGATCTTCTTGTACTTCTTTACAACCTCTAATTATTACCATTCTCATCTCAACCGACTAACTAATTTCTAAGCAACTGGGGTTCATGAAAAACGAAGGAGTGAATTCGAAAGAATCGAAGTTATCTTCTACCAGTATCCAACAAATGTGTATTGATTGATAATAAGATATGTTCCTATAAAAGCATTTGAGTATTCTTGTCTACTTTACCACTAGCTTGCTGGCTCAAATCTCTAACTTCTTTCTACCACTCACCAGATTTTCCCAATGTCCTTAATTCTATTTGGTCTAAATGTCACAAGGTATGACATTAGCTTTGTCACTCATGGATTTTGTCAGTATAAAGAGCACGATTCTAGAATTACAATTCTAACTTTTGCATTTCATTCCTCGGGTAGTAGTACTCACTCACCAAAGATTTGAACTCATCTCAAGTCATGGCTATTGTAGCCTCACTACCTCGGACTTTGACGAGATTTAAAAAAAAACTACGGATAACGATTCAAAGTTTATTTTGATAACCATTTGATTTAGGCACACAATGCCTTAGAATATGATTTAAGATTTGTGTGTGCTTTGATAGGAATCAAAGTATAAAAAGAATCACATATGGTTCCACTCATCAAGTTCCAATAACCCATGCTTCGGTCCATCAAGATCATCACGTAGCCCAGTTTAAGCACATTCTTAGTATACCGGTGATGCTTATATATAGGGTTCCCCGCAGCGTTCCCACCACATCCACGATATACCTTGAATAATACTTAAACTAGTTACATAACATCTTAATTTTCCTTAGCATCATTCCAAAGAATAGCGTAATATAAGTTTGATGTGAGCTACCGCAACTTATGTATAGGCGGTTTTACCAGTATATAAATGGCTACAGACAAACCTATACATCGGTTCCACACGGGAATTGATGACTGTAGAGAAAACATTTCCAAAGTGTAAATAGTTTAATGTGACGTAGCAAGATCCACAAAGCGTATACGTATAGTTTACAACCAAACCAATCCATGCCTCAGTCAATCGGGATCATCACGTAGCCCAGTTTAAACACATTCTTGGTATACCAAGGATGCTTATATATAGGGTTCCCCGCAGCGTTCCCACCACATCCGTGGCATACCTAGAACGATGCCTAAACCAGTTACATGACATCCGTTTATCCTTAGCATGATTTTAAAGAATAACGTATTGTATATGTAGAGAGTATCATTACTCCTCTACATTTATGTATTCCACTTTCATTCTAAGCATTATTCAGTAGTTACTGAAACGTTAAGTGGAGAAATGTCTCATAAGGTCAATATTATGATTGGAAATACTATGAAGGCTCTAAGTAGGACAGGACTTGAGTAAATGTTGATAATGTTTGATTACCTTTAACAAGGACTTATAATGTTTGATTGCCTTTAACAAGGACTTACAATGTTTGATTGCCTTCAACAAGGACTTACCAGAATTATGACCCTATCACCCTAGGGTATAGAATAGAAACATGTGATACTCATGATCGTTACCTCATGGTAAGATTAACCAGACTTCTCATGCATGATGAATTGCAATTACGTGTGCACCCGTAATGGTAATTTACCTTGCATGATCACCCTTAGCTTCACTTACCCCAAGCTAACATCATAGTATTATTTAGATTCATCAAACACAATAATGTATTGTCCTTATGTCCATGAGCCAGTATTCCAATAATAGCATGTAATAGCAAATAAGCACATAAGCACATTATGTCTAATGATAACTGCATATTCGTCACATTTTCAGAATTTCAGTCATAACCTTGATAAGGTCGGATTCAATATCAGAGATCGACGCTACGCGTGATCACCGAAGTTCCCTATTACTATGATGTTGTGCGCATACAAGCGTAAAATTCTAGCATAAAAGTATCCCATGGAGATAGACTAAGAGTAAGAGTGCCTTATTCGGGATGTTCAAATAATACGTGTATATGTATAAAGTAAAGTATGTAGGGACATACTTGTAGATTATTAGGTATATAGGAATATACCTGTATTTTAAGTTCATAGACTTAATATACTTGACCCATTTGCCTTATAGACTTGTGTATTGACCATAGTTTATCACTCATCCCAGAAATCCCCAGGTAGCGTAACGGGTCTCGCAATGAGATTTATACGAATACGCTTGCCTTAGCCCGAAGGCCTTTTGCCAGGAAATCCAGAATACAGGTGTCTATGTGTCACACAAATCATGAAAGACATTTAGGTGAAATCAAATGCACACAATCCCTAGCATGCATTCTATATGAAGGTTCTTAGGTTATAGTCTAGGTCGAATTCTCCACCTAATTCTCTATAACCAAGGCTCTGATACCAATCTGTCACACCCTCGCTTAGAGCGGAAACACGAGGATGCGACGGACGGGATCGTCATAACACTTGGTATAAATACAGAGATGTAATACATGCAAACTTCTCGTGTCATGACGTCCCCCGACACAATGGTGACTTGTGTCGTGGTTAGTCAGTTCCACGACTATCATAGTCTTATTGATTCTAAATCCAAAATACACATAGTTCACAAATAAATACAAATGGTATACATTACAAATGCAAAACTAATGAAATCCTGAGGGTCTCTGCTAAGGCATCAGCACTAGCTATCCTCTTTGATTATGTTCACCTGA
The DNA here is from genome assembly GCA_024085815.1 of Flaveria linearis. Taxonomy (NCBI): domain Eukaryota; kingdom Viridiplantae; phylum Streptophyta; class Magnoliopsida; order Asterales; family Asteraceae; genus Flaveria; species Flaveria linearis. The sequence continues at coordinate 70,458,276 of CM044011.1, forward strand.
AAAGATATGCTCAAAAATGTCAACACATAATGTTGGTGAGTTCCGCAGGTTTAAATTTAAAACATGTAATTGATGCTGTATAGATTTTGATATGGAATCATACTGCAAGCACAAACCACATAACATGTGTTTAAAGACAACCAAACCTAATGACGTTATGCATATAAATCTGACGGAATATATTCACCCATGGCCTGATTGCTGGCAGCTATAGTCGGTAACTCACAAGTTAAACCGATCTGTCGAGGGTGGGGGTGTCAACCCAGTAGTACTACCAATACCTAACCGTTGGTTCCCAAACCCGGGAATTAATGGTTGTATGAGTGTTCCCAAAAATATCATCATGTATGCATGCAAAACAGTATCACGTTGATTCCAAGAATGAAAACAGAATATACAGTGTACAGCATTGAAAAAGGGTGAGCATACTTTTCCCCCATTGATTGAAAACAATAAAACTTGTATAAACATAAAAAGGGGCCACGAAACTCACCTGGTATCCTTATATAAATTCAGAGCTCGATAAAGAAAGTGATGATCATCAACAAAGCAATCCTAACTAGAACATATAAGATTGACGTTTAGAATTAGCATGATGTTATTACATTCGTGCGGTTGAGCTCTTTAGTTAACTTAAAGTTAACGATTAGTATGATTATTGTATCTTAGGTTTTTGTACAAGTATCAGTTGTTATGTGCTAATTTGCGCATATTAGATTAATCAATGTTCTAATCCGAGTAATGATTCTTAGTACAATAATTGTAACAATAATTTGTTGATTTGGAGATTTCAATCTTTATAGATGATTATCATTGATGACATTATCCATACGAGAGAGGGTTATACCACAATGTATATATATATATATATATTAGAGTTTTCAAGTATTAATAATCATACCCTCTTAAATATAAGTTGCTTTTTTGTTAGCGTGTTATAACTATTTCTCATAAACAGATGTATATCTTTACCTAGGTTATACATGGAGTTTTATTTTCATCAACTTCAGTAGTAATATTATCTTCTCAAGAATGGTATTTATTTTGATGACAAATCTATAATTAGTGTTAGAAATTATATCCTGGTATTATTAAATATGCTAATAACAATTTAAGAAAATGATGTTATTCCATTATATGTACATATTTGTGGTTTTGAAAACGCTAACAAGTCACACGCGTTTGTTTGAATACTTCGTATTAATAAACTATACACCAGCTATAGTAACATCTTGATCGGTTTTAATAACTATTATTTTATACTTATGTCTCGTGTATGAACTAACCACTTTAAGCAAACAATTATATCCATTGACGTTCATTTTCATCTTTATAATTTATGTATTTTTAAAATTAGAGCTCAAATAACACGCATGTAACTTATAATTAAATTTCAGATGCGTAACGCGTGCGATTATACCTTCCACTTGGTTCACGCTCGTTAACCCACTCGCATGGCTCTTGATCTAATCGCGTTCATGTTCCGTTGACTGCTCGTTGACCAAGTTCGACCAGTGGTTAGCCAAAACCTTACCTTGTCCTTCTAACACAACCACAACCATAATCGACAGTAACAATCACGATCAACACCACTACAACACCACTAAAACACCATTTCAACCACAATTCTCACAATTAACCTAACCGAATTTTAGACCATCATCATAGCAGCCAAAATCACAACCAAACTTGAAAACCCACAACCAAGAACCACAATCACAACCACATCCTTGATTTACAACCAACAACCATCGACACAACCGACAACATCATCATCATCATCGGGTCTCGACACCATCGTCACGACCACGGCTGCCGTCACCACTGCCGTCACAACCATTACCAAACACCAACCACGGCTGCCATCGCCACTGCTGTCACAACCATTACCAAACACCAACCATGGCCAATAACATCCACAGCTACAATCATCACCATCGCGACCACCACAGCAACATTCGAGGTCCCGACCCCCTTCACCACTGCTTACCTTCACCGACACCCACCACAAGGAGCAGGGCTGTAGCCTCCGATTCACCCCACCAAAGCAACCACCGTCTCTAAATCTGATTTCCAGCAACCCACGACATCGCCACCTGAATCCCATCATCCACATCGCAACTATTGCGGTCGATCTCTACCATCCCCGTCTTCCCAAAGCCGCTACCGACTGCCACCACAACCGCCATCGGAGACCATTACCCTCGCAACCAACCATCATCGCCCATCTGTCGATCAACAACACCACCGTCGGCGCCCGAATCAACCACCGTCGGCGCCCGTATCAACCACCACGACCACCATCACCCGTCGCGGCCACTGTGATTCATAAGCCCCTTCACCACCGAGACAAATCATCGGCATCTTCGAGGTGGAGGTGACAAGAAGGCGCGGAGGAAGCACCTCACTCGCCGGAAACCCGCCCTCGGTGTCGGCGGCCGGTCACCGGAAGTCGCGTGGGAGGAGGATGGGGGAGCCGCGACCGCCTCCCTCTCTTTCTCTCTCTCTGCCCTAATTTTGTTGTGTAACACCCTAAAATGGAGAATAAGTGGTTTATATAGTAGGGTTAAAGAAATGGGTTCGTTAACGGTCGGTTCGTACGCGTTCGGTTTAGTTTTTCACGTATCGTTATAAATTTTTGCTTCTCGTTAGATACCGTTATACAAAATGTTATAAATATTCCGAGGTTATTGATTTTGCCGTTTTTAAAACATGCCGAATAATTAAACGAATTTGTAAATTACCGCGTATTTAACACGTTCAACGGTTTTATGCGTTTTCCTCGAATGAGCGTTAATATTATTTTGGTATCATATTATATATATCATTAAGTATTAAATACTATTTGAACGTTAATTTCCCATGCCAGTCACCTTATAACCTTATCTGTCGAATTCTCGAGCTTTGACCTAATCCTAGACCGATACACGTCATGGTCCCGTCTCAAAACGCATTTGCTCCAGACAAACGTCTCCTCTCTAATTTAGAATGTTATGATAAATATAATTATTAGATGAATATTTACGAGGTTACCGGGTTCGGTTGACGTATTAGCTGACAGTTAAATGCGGTGAAAACCGGTATTCGCGTTTCAGTTACGAAATTCCAATTGGGCATATTTCAGAGGTGTTACATCAAGTGTTAGTAATGTTTTGTTACCCTTAACAAGGACTTACTAGAATTATGATCCTAGCACCCTAGGGTATAGAATAGAAACTTGTAATACTCATGATCGTTACCTCATGGTAAGATTAGCCAGACTTCTCATGCACGGCGAATTGCAATTACGTGTGCACCCGTAATGGTAATTTGCCTTGCATGTTCACCCTTAGCTTTACCTACCCCAAGTTAACATCATAGTATTATCCAGATTCATCAAGCACATATGTATAGAATCAGGTATAGAGACAAGGAATAAGCATAGAGCAACATACATGTAATATTAAATCCATAGACTTAATATACTTGACCCACTTTCCTTATAGACTTGTGTATTGACCATAGTTTATCACTCATCCCAGAAATCCCCAGGTAAGCATAACTGGTCTCGCAATGAAATTTATACGATACGCTTGCCTTAGCCCGAAGGCCTTTTGTCAGGAAATCCAGAATACAGGTGTCTATGTGTCACACAAATCATGAAGAACATTTAGGTGATATCAAATACACACAAACCCTCCCGTGACTCACAGCACAGGGATATGTTAAAGCAAAAGTTTTCAGGCAACCAAATTAAGTAAACATAGCTTAGAAATCTATGTGTGTGTAACTAATACAAATCCAGCTACAGTCTAAAATGCAATGCAAATGATATGCAAAGTCCATTTTAGTTCGCTATAACTAATGCTCTGATACCAATCTGTCACACCCTCATTTTCCACGTACGGGGTTTTACCGTCAGGCATATGACATAACCAGGTTATCAGATAAGCATCAGTTACACCAAACGACTCGATAATTACAAAACATATAGATTGCTTAATATAATGAAACAAACCAATTATGTTTAAGTAATGCGGAAGCGAATACAGTAAAACATTTAATAGTTTTGGAACACGCAAACACGCGTCCAATCCAATTTATGTAAAGTAAATGCAAAGTAAATCTTGAAAACGGTTTGTGGTAAATGCGGAATAACATGCGGTAGATGCTGTGCTCCTAAACGTGCCATATCAATGTCCTGAGAGAAAACATGCAAAATCTCAGTACAAAAAACAATAAGTATCAGTAATGAAATTCCCGGATTATATAATCCAATAAGTATCAGTAATGAAATTCCCGGATTATGTAATCCAATAAGTATCAGTAATGAAATTCCCGGATTATGTAATCTAATAAGTATCAGTAATGAAATTCCCGGATTATGTAATCCAATAAGTATCAGTAATGAAATTCCCGGATTATGTAATCCAATAAGTATCAGTAATGAAATTCCTGGATTATGTAATCAAAGCATATAGTGGGTAGCTAATCCATAATGATCACTATGTGTATGAAGTCGCGACCGAGCTGACATGTAATCAAATAATAAAGTAGGCCCGGTTGTGGATCACACACCACAACCTTTAACAGGCTAACTGTTCACCCGTTTGCGAACGTTGTGCTAGCGCGACTAGCCCGGGTGGGGTATGTCAATCCCAGTAGATCACTAACAATCACCTCGCTATTTGCATATTAACGATCCGAAGAGCAAAATATAACACCATAGTATCAAGTATATGCAGTATTACAAAAACCTAATGTAATGTACGTTTATGAAAACAGCATGTTTCTCTCCTCAAAAAGAGTATAAAGTAAAAGTGGGGCTGTAAACTCACCTTGAATTGATGTAATGAATGAACAAGAGCTTCAAAGAATAAGGGTAATGTACGATCAAACACGATCAACACCTATTATTAATTGTAGTTCAGTCTTTAAAATGTGTTCAACGCGAATAGATACATTTGGTTGGATTCGGGTCGGTTCGGTTTGACGCGCAATACGTACACAAATATATATATATATATATATATATATATATATATATGTTACAATATTTAAGTTTAATAATACGATTAACGTTAAATCGAGGATTAGGGTTTCATTGATATTTGGGGGTTTTAATATCTAATTAAATAAAATGATATAAACGATTATGTTGTGATCCCATGAAAGTGAAATATACTACTTGATCATTTTAATTTAGAGAATTAAAAAAGAAACCTTAAAGTTAAAGACAAGTTAAATAACCTTTATATATATATATATATATATATTCATGCTTTAGACAATGATATATATATAATGTTTGACCCTAAATAATAATTTAGTGATTTAACCTCTTATTTAAAGTCTATTTTTACAAAAATAATTATTTATGAAATTTGTAAATAAAAATTATTAAGGTTTTTAAATGAAATAAATTTACAGTAAATAATTATGAAACATTTAAAATAAGGGAAGTTTATAAAACTTATTTTTATGATTTTTAGAAATTTTTATGTATTTTTTTAAAGCCTAAAAAGCCCTAGAAATAGTTAAGAGTGCCCGGGTTCGAACCTGGGAGGCTGGGACCTCAAGGTGGTGAGAGCTTGTGATTAACCAGTAAACTAAGGCCGTAGCCACGGTAAACAATGGTTCCAATTAATTTTAAACCTTAACAAAAGAAACCCCCAATTTCCTTAGAACCCTAATCCGATTGTTCCAAATTGAAGATCAAATCGATATCGATGACCAAATTAGTGTTGGGGCTTTTAATCCCCATGTGAAAACGAGTATGTAGATGCGTTTAATTACTTGTTTTGAATCGAATCGATGATAAAGACAGTTAAGAACAAGTTGCGGTTGCCTTGAATCCAAATGATGGACAAACACTGATGAAACTCGAATTAATTTTGCAGGATTATTCTAAAGTTAATGACAACAAAAGCCCTTTATCAATTTCTGATTATATTGACCAGAAGGTTGGGTTCGACTAAGTTGCAGGTTCGAAACAGAGGTGGAATCGATTTGGTTTGATTGTGTGTTTCCTGATGAATTTGGAAATTGCATTCGATTTATAGGCAGCTAAAGTTCGTGTGGATCGATTTAATTTGATTAAATTTGTCGTTTGAGTGAAAGTGGTTAGGTGTGTGATAGTGGATTCGATTAATGGTCCATTACCCGAAATGCGGATACTTTTTCCCCGATTAATGGTTGCATTATTGCTGGAAACTCAACCACGATCGTAGTGGTGCTTTGTGGGGTTCAAAAGGACCGGTTTTTAGGTGGATTCGGGGTTCGCCGGCGCCGCGCCGGGGCATTGCCGGCCGGCGACCGGAAAAGCGGGGAAAAGCGGGGGGGGGGTTGGGTTGTAATTTCATAAGTTACACAAATGGTCCCTGCAGTTTCTGTTTTTATTATTTTATGTCCAAACAAATCTTTTAAAGTTTTAAAATTTACAAACTGCCCCCTGGACTTTATTATTTTTATTATTATTATTATTATTATTATTATTATTATTATTATTATTATTATTATTATTAATAAAAGTACTATAAAAATCACATAAATACTATATGAAATAAATCACGAATTTTCCGGGTTGTCACAATAATGCTAGGGCTAGGTTATTGGTTTTCACGTAATACAATACCACCTACCACCACCACTAGTCACCCCTACCGCCAAAGCCATATGCCATCACTGATAATGCTCATCTTGCACTTTGGTTGTCCTGTTTATAAGTTTTACACATTTAGTAACTTCATAATTTGAACATGTTTAAAAATTTTAGTTCTATTAGAGCATTCATCACTCATTCCATTTTTATCTATATAATTACACTAAAAATCACTACTTTTTCTCTCTCCTCTTTTCAACCTTATAATTACTTTTTATGTCTCATCCACTAACAATCACTTAAAATATATTAAAAAAATTATAGGGTTTGAACAGTTTTTTACAAAAATACAGATTGAACAGTAAATTTTACATATCTTTCATTCACAATCACTTATAACCATACCATACAATATAGGAAATACACACATATAAATTTAAGAAACTGGTTGTGAATGCTCTTAGAACTTGCTTTAAACTTTCGCTTACTTAAATAGCCTTTTTTCAAGTTACCTAACCTAAAGTTATTTTTTTGTCATGCAGACTAATTCAAGGCTAGGGTAAGGGTGTCTCTACTTTATGGAGGAAATATTAATAATAAAGAAGCTCACAATGACGATTGGATTATGATCAAAAGCAATAACTAATAGTTGTATGGTAATGACTAAATGAGTATTGACAATAATGGTAGAGCTAGGGTATTGGTTTTCACGTAATACAATAGCATATCTATGTAATATTAAGATAATATTATAAGAATTTTGTGTGACGTAATGACCTTCGTCTATATATAGTTAAGAAAAGAAGCGCTATGAAGACTAATCAGACTCTCGGATGGCACTCGGTTTCCTAACTCATTTACTTTATTTGAAACTCGTGTGATAAAGATAAATAAAGCTGCAACGACAAACTAAGTCATCTTAAATACAAACTTTAATGACATGTTTACGTTTAGAATGTCCAAAAGCGGGACTGTAAATGTTTCGCATGTTAGCATTTCACTTGAGACAATCTGCGTGAGTCTTTAGTTAAAAAGAATTATTTGTTACAACAAAGTAATTATCAGACAAAGGGTGACATGCGCTTTTCTGTTTACCTTTCTCCTCCCCTTCCCTATCTCCTCCCTTCTCGTATTCTTTGCCCAACCCTTTCGTGTATACGGACTTTACACTTCTTATGTCGTTGCCAGGCTTTTTATTTTTATTTAACTCTCTTCCACATCACTCCAAGAACATCCATGAGAGAGAGCATTTGAGGTGGTATAAGAGAAGTATACTACATATACTCCCCGAAGACTTGCATATGAAAACTAACGGCTCAGGCCACAAGGATAGATGTGGTAAAAACAGATGAGTTGACTTGTGAAATCATTCTTTTACACAAGGAAAAAGTATACATTAAATTTCAAGTTGTAATGTAAATTAACATGTAATACTTTCTTAGTTTCCATTACAATAATCATATCTGACCAAAAACAAATAAAGACTAGTATAATCATTCTTATATTTTAGTTATGTTCAACACTTTACCTATTTGACTCATTTTCAGCCCAATTGGCCAGATCTTTAGCGAAATGGGTTGAATTGATAACTTTTACGCTTAAAAACACAAGAAAGAATTATAACTAGTAAAAAATATTTAGAAGCCCGCAAATATTATATAGCACAACCTGAATTTCACATATAATCTTCAAAGGTAACAAATATATTCAGATTCAAAATAATAACTTTATCATTAAAACATCAAATTTCTATGTACATAAACATACATAATGCTAGAGCAATGTGAGTGAGGCTAAGGGGCTGTTTGAGAAGGTGCTGACCCACCTGACTGGGCTGACCCGCTGACTCGGTCAGCGGTCAGCCCATTTGATTTCGGCTTCGAGCCTGGCTGACCGGGTCTCAGCAGCTGACCCGGACCTTGAAATCTCTATCGCTGACCGGCTGACCCCTTCTTCCGGCGCTCTCGATCAGCCACCTCCCCTCCCCTCCCCGGCGCTCTCGATCAGCCACCGACGGCCACCCCCTTCTTCCGGCGCTCTCGATCAGCCACCGCTCTCGATCATCGACACCTTCACTGCACGAGCCCTAATCGACCTGCGCGAGCCCTAATCAAACTCTAGAAGTTGTCTCGGTGCTCTCTCTCGAAGCTCTCGATCAGCTGACCCGAAGATGAATGATCGAAGGTGATGGTTTGTGATCATCGAATTTCGAACGATTAAAACCCCAAATCATCATCATCATCGAATCATTGTCGGGCGATTGTGAGCACTGAGAGAGAATCGAGAGTTCGAGAGAGAGGCAGAGAAGAGAGGAAGAAGAGAGGAAGAGGAGATATGAATTTTGGGTGAAGAGTGTGCGTGAGTCTGTTTGTGTGTGTGTGTGTGTGGGGAAGAAGAGAGGAAGAGGAGATATGAATTTGTGTGTGTGTAATATAATAATAATATAATAATAATAATATAATAATAATAATAATAATAATAATATAATAATAATAATAATAATAATAATAATATAATAATATAATAATAAATAATAATAATAATAATAATAATATAATAATAATAATAATAATAATAATAATATAATATAATAATAATAATAATAATAATAATAATAATATATAATAAATATAATAATTATAATAATAATAATAATAATAATATAATAATAATAATAAATAATAATAATAAAATAATAATAATAATAATAATAATAATAATAATAATCTAATAATAATAATAATAATATAATAATAATAATAATAATAATAATAATATAATAATAATAATAATAATAATATAATAATAATAATAATAATAATAATAATAATAATATAATAATCTAATAATAATAATAATAATAATATAATAATAATAATAATATAAATAATAATAATAATAATAATATAATAAAATAATAATAATAATAATAATAAATAATAATAATAATAATATAATATAATAATAATAATAATAATAATAATAATAATAATAATAATAATAATATAATAATAATAATAATATAATAATAATAAAATAATAATATAATAATAATAATAATAATAATAATAATATAATAATAATAATAATAATATAATAATAATAATAATAATAATATAATATAATAATAATAATAATATATAATATATAATAAAATAATACTAATAATAATAATAATAATAATAATAATATAATAATATAATAATAATAATAATAATAATAATAATATAATAATAATATAATAATAATATAATATATAATAATAATAATATAATAATAATAATAATAATAATAATAATAATAATAATAATAATAATATAATAATAATAATAATAATAATAATAATAATATAATAATAATAATAATAATAATAATAATAATAATATAATAATAATAATAATATAAATAATAATAATAATAATATAATAATAATAATAATAATAATAATAATAATAATAAAATAATATAATAATAATATAATAATAATAATATAATAATAATAATATAATAATAATAATAATAATAATAATAATAATAATAATATAATAATAAGAATAATAATAATAATATAATAATAATAATATAATCATAATAATAATAATATAATAATAAAATAATAATAATAATAAAATATAATATAATAATAATAATAATAATAATAATAATAATAATAATAATAATAATAATATAAATAATAATAAATAATAATAATATAATAATAATAATATAATAATAATAATAATAATAAAAATAATATAATAATAATAATAATAATAATATAATAATAATAATATAAATAATAATAAATAATATAATAATAATATAATATAATATAATAATAATAATAATAATAATAATAATAATATATAACAATAATAATATATAATAATAATAATAATAATAATATAAATAATATAATAATAATAATAATAATAATAATAATAATAATATAATAATAATAATAATAATAATAATAATAATAATAATAATAATAATATATATAATAATAATAATAATAATAATAATAATCAGCAGAGTCAGTCAGATACAAAATCAAACAGCCAGTTTCAGTCAGATGCAGACTCAGTCAGAACTTCTTACTGGGTCAGCTTCTGACTCAGTCAGATCTTACCCAGTCAGTTTTATCAAACAGCCCCTAAGATTATGAAAACGTTATCAATTTGTTTGTTTTTTCTCTTATGCTACTAGCATATTCTTCATGTTTTTACATAAGGACCCTTTCTACGTTTCACAAAAGCCATTATTTTACGGAGCTAGCATTAAAAAGGTTATTATATACGGTAAAAAAGTTTGTTGATTTAAGAGTCTCGTTGGAAGCACCTTTTTAATTTCCTAGGGTAGCGGTAAGGCTTACGACACAAACCCTACTTAGACATTGCCAAATACGTTTTGTTGTTTGTTTGCTTAAATAGGAAGTTCAAAGCTACAATCGTCAGAAAACAAAGGTTGAACACCGATCATCATTAAGAAACAAATAGAATTATATACTTATAAACATTCAATTAAAGTTTCATACCCTTTGTGTGTTAGTTGATGCTAAATGCACATCATCATTGAGCAGTTGAGTTCACAAAAAGCGATCAGCCCATAATCTTCTATTGCTCCATTAGTCACGTACAACCAATTAATAGAAGTTGAAGGATTTCCAATCTATCATATCTCACGCAAATTCACATTAACTTCATTAAAAATGTGACTTTATGCACATAACAATCCTATAAAGTGATGGTCAATTGAACTCTTTTTCACTTAGGCATTTACTCAACAATTGGTTTGTTTTCATGTAATTCAACAAACACAATCTTTAAAATTAACTGGTCATTGAATTTTGTTGGACTTTAATGTATCTTCCGGTAAATTTGTGTTACTACATCAATTGATGATATGGTCTTCAAGATTAACAGTTTCAACCTCATAATCTTAATTTATCTCCGGTCACAACCATATCATGTTAAAAAAATTGTTTGGATTGCAATCTTACTTAAAATGATTTTCAAAACATAATAGTTTGATAATTCCTTTGTTTGATAATCCCTTTAGTCAGAAAAAATCATTTAAATATCCATAGTTATATAATGCAATAAAAAAGCCAATCAACCATCGAGAATAAGAAAACTGGAGAATGAAGAATGAATCATATCATCAACTACTTATACAGTAAATGATATTCCCTTCATATGCAATTTAAATTTAAAAGCGTTTGTAAAGAGTTAATTTATGGGTGGCTGATTCTTGCAATTTTGTATAAAGAATGGTAATGTTGTGACAATGATGAAGTTACATACCATATATTTTTAGAATGAGTGAATTGGTCGGTCACATATTATTCATTTATTTGGTGTTATGTTTACAAACGAGTTTAACAATTTGTTTTATTTTAAGTTTCAAAAGCATCATCACACACGGATTCATCAACTATTGTGTACGATGATCTTGCACCCAATAAGAAAATAAGATGACACACTAAATGAGCTTGTAAGTTGACATTTTTAGGCTCACGTTAGTGGAGAAGTAAGGAAGAGGAAGCTAATAAACATGAAAGTGCGATCTTGTTTAGAAAGAATACTCTAATATTCATTCATAAAAATGTGTGTGAGTGACGAAGAGAAAGATAGAGAAAGAGATCGGGAACTCGCACTTCCTCCATCGCCTAATCCATCACCCCTTGGACTAATATAAAGTCGGTTCTCACTTTCATGGCGATTCATCGAGTTTCAATTTCCTATATATTTATCGATTAATGCGGTTAAGATTTGTTTTCAAATTAAAGTCTGGTTAAAATAACATAGCTAATATTTTTATGATATATATAATCACTACAAATATGTAACTAGTTATAATAAAGTAAATATAAATACGAGTAAGTATTACTTTTCAAAACTTGTGATTAGTTATCTTTGTTGCTATGTATATTGGGAAATATTTATATAAAAATACTTTTAAAACTAAAAAGTTGAAGAAACAATCTCAACCATCAATCTTCTTAATCAATGATTAATATCAAATTGTAGAAAATATTTGTTAGATAATATTTTAGAAATAGCTACTTTTGTTGATTTTTAGAAGTTCTCCCATTTTTTTAAACATTTATAATTTATACGATGTTATTTTTTGATAAAAATTGCACCATAAAACGAGCATTTTTTAAACCTTAAAACGAGTAAAATATTATTAAATAAAAAGATATTTTTATATGTTTTAAGCTCATATCTCGTAATTGTTTATTTAGCGTAGTTCATTATGTCTTTTTGTTAGTTATTATGCTTTCCTGAATACTATTGTGTTTTTCTAAAATGATGATTTAAAAAATATATATAGTGGAATAATATTGTTGTGTATCTCTAATATATAAAACATAATAATAATTTAACAACTAATTAATCTAATAAATTAAAAATATAACAGGATAACATAATGTGTCATTATGTTTTTTTATCGTCATTGTGTTATTTTGAACACTATGAGTTTTGAAAAATATAATGGTGCAATAACACCATGTGTACTTATAATTGTGAAACATAATGATAGATAATAATTTTATATAATCTATAAACAATAACAAAAATAACATAAAATTATCTAATACGTAAAACACAATGATAAATACATATAACAAATGATATAAAATATATGGCATAATAAACATATAAGACACATTGAGCTTACGTATATGACATAATAACCAAAATACCATTATCTTTAAAACAATAGAAGGACACTTATTAAGCTCATAATCTTTTTACCCTTTTCTTATTAAACAACATTTTTACTATAACCCTACCCATATGTATTACTTACAATAAATAGATAAATAAATTAAAACGTGTAATGAGTAAGGAAGTGAAAAAATGGGAGAATTTTATATATATCCTTACAAACCTTTAAATATCATATATACCCTTAAAACTATTAAAATATCACATTATCCATATTTTTAAAAATCATTTTATGAATTGACTTAGTAAAAATAATTTTAAAAATAGGGAGTATGCTAAAGATACTCGGTTAACCCATCTTATTGACTTTCACGATCAATGAAACTATGAAATTTGATTAGACCTTATCATAGTTTCATTACCGCTTATAGCGTTAATGTCACACCCCCGCTTATAGCGGAAACACGAGGATGTAACGGACGGGATCGTCATAACACCTGTTAATTTATAGAGACAATATAATGCAAAAATCCACGTGTCATGACGTTACCGACACAATGGTGACTTGTGTCATGGTTAGTCAGTTCCACGACTAGCATAGTCTATTGAATTAATAAAACCAAATACAACATTAAATACAACCAACAAAAGTTCAACATAGTATTCATGGATGAAATCAAATAATAGTCAAACACTAGTGCAAGTCTACTGAAATCCTGAGGGTCTCTGCTAAGGCATCGGCTCTAGCTATCCTCTTTAATTATAATCACCTGAAAAGATATGCTCAAAAATGTCAACAATAATGTTGGTGAGTTTCGCAGGTTTGAATTATAAACATGTAATTGATGCTGTATAGAGTTTGTTGTGGAATACCGTGCATATAGTTATAAGCAAGCATGATCACGTAACATGAGTTTCATACAACCAAACCTAATGACGTACACAAAGAAACTTGTCGAAATATATTCACCCAAGCCGGATTCCTGGCAGGGGGGATGGTACTCACAAGTAACCATCTCGTCAAGGGTGGAGTGTCAACCCAGTAGTACTACCAATACCTATCCGTTGGTTCCAAACCTTGAATTAATGGTTGTAAGAAGACCACAAACATCATGTATGTATCGGAGTTTGAAAACAGTATCACGTTGATTCCAAGTATGAAAATTGTATGTTGTACAGTATTGAAAACGGGTGAGCATACTTTTCCCCCATGGTTGAAAACATTGAAAACTTGTATAAACAAAAAAAGGGGTCACGAAACTCACCTTGAATTGAGATGAAAATGAAGTGAACAAAAGGCTTCTAATACGCGAACAATGAGCGATCACACACCTATAATTAGTTACAATTAAGTCTTTAAAACGTGATTGACGAGAAGGATATTTGGTTGTTTCAGGTCGATTCGGTTTGACACGCGACTCGCACACTAATGTATACATATTAGTTTTATATAAATATATAGTTTGTTTGCTAACTAATTAAAACGTGCCATCCTCGTTTTGTCATGACACAACAGTATTAATTATAATGATAATAAACTAATAATAATAATAATAATACGACTTATAATATTTAAAAATGATATTGATAATAATAGGAATAAGAATAATGATAATAATAATTTATTAGTCTAATCTATTAATTAAGGTATATTTTATAAAAAAATAACCTATAATTATATTTGTAAATAATTTGTGAAATATAATTCCTACATTTATCATGATTAATCCATAATTAAAAAATAATATAATGTCTATTAATAATTTGATGATTTAAATTATTATCTAAAGTCCATTTTATAAAAATAACTATTTATAATATTCATAAATAATATTTATATAGATTATTAAGGTTTTTAAATAAAATAATTTTACAGAAAATATTTATGTAACATTTTAAATAAGAAAAGTTTATAAAACTTATTTTATAATTTTTAAGAATTTTTACATATTTTTTTGAAGCTTAAAAGGTTTTAAAAAATAAATGGGGTGCCCGGTTCGAACCCGGGACCTCCAGTCCGGAATGCAAGCACAGAACCAGTGAACCAAGGGCCTAAGCCGTGAGATAACTGGGTTCCATTTCCTTTTAAACACAATTAACCATTTCCCTCAAATTGCTATAAACCCTAATTCGATTTCGATCCAATTGAACACGAATTCAAAGTTAATAGTCAAATTAATGTTGGGGCTTTGTTTCCCCATGATAAACCGAATGTATAGGTGTGTTTAATTACCCCGATTGATGATGAATTGGAGGTGAATGGATTATGAACAAGCCGCGACTGAGACTGGATTCGTTTGATGAGAAACCGATTGAGGTAATCAAATTAACTTCGTGGATAGATTCGAATGATGCTATTGATGTAAACCCTTTGTCAATTTTGGTTTAAAATGCTCAAAAGATGGGTTTCGACTAAGTTGCAGGTTGCGAAAAGGATGATGATTCGACGATGTGATTTAGTGTGTTTCAGATGGAATTGTGAGTGCCGATAGATTAGGTGTAGTTATATAGTCGTTCAGATTTGATTACTTTGATTATTTTAGTGCGTTAGTGCAATCGATTATGGAGAACTTTCGGCCGAGTGGGGTGGTTGGGTTTTAGTCTAATTTGCACTCAGATTATTCAAATTACAATGGGTAACAAGTTCGAATCTTGCACGTTAGGGTGTCGGGTGTTTAATTCGGTTAAAAATTCGAGTGGATTTGGCTGTGGTGGTTCGCCGGAGCCGATGGCCGGCGGCGAAGAGGACGACGGGGAGAGGGGGGGGGGTTTGGGTAATTTAAAAAAATTACAGCTTTGGTCCCTGTGGTTTTCTAAGTTTAGCATTTTATGTTATAAACTTCTTTTAAAGTTTCATAAATTACAGTATTACCCCCTGGACTTATAAATTCAATTTTTATACATTTTTTATTATAAATTATTGTTATTATTATTTATTTTTTATTATTATTATTATTGTGATTATTATTATTATTATTATTATTATTATTATTATTATTATTATTATTATTATTATTGTAATTAATGAAATTTAACGTCAACGTATTTAACTTATTTTTTTTATAAAATACGGGATGTTACAGTTAACATGGTCATGGCTAGGCTATAGAATGCCAAAGCCACTACGATTATATTAAAAGTGAGCGCTAATTAAAATTACGCCAGCATTATAAGGGAGCTACTAACAAAATTGTTTATATATATGTATTTTAATATTTTAATATTTTTAATTTTACTCTTTCATAATTCACTCTACAATTTTTTTCTATTTTCTTGGAATATAAATTACCACCCAATGATTTAAATCCTTGTAGGTGAATGAAGCGGTAATTATTAAAAGTGTTTGAGTGGGGTAAAACTTTTAGTCAAGCACGTTCAAACGTCACGACCGGAACACGTAGACGACGACCACCACTACAATAGGGTCGTGCGGAGGTGCATGACCGTTTGATGCAATATTATTTTATTGAAAGACCTTTGTATGATATAGTTACATTCCGATGTCATTTTCTTATGAGCCGTGGGCTATTTTTACGAATCGTCGGTGATTTAGAGCGCGAGTTTTCATATTTTCAACAAATGGAAGACGCTTAAAATAAGTTAGGATTTAGTTATATCTAAAATACACTTCCGCAATTCGTCAACTAGCGTATGAACTTAGTTCTATCCAAAGATGCCTCAGACTCAACCGCAACCTCACTTGAACAAAGACTACCAACTATTTTCAAATGAAAGCGTATTAAAAAAGGAGTTGAAGAGGTTGCAATTGAAAAAAGTGTCGAAAAGTAGACGCCCGATGAAAAACTCGCTTTAGCCGGGGCTTGGTCAGACACATCCGAGGATCCGATTACAAGTAATTTTTTTATAATAGTATTAAATATTCTATATTTATTTTTGTGATACACTTTAATATTTTTTTACAATGTTTATTGATAGCAGAGATGCTAAAAATGGCTTAGAATTTTGGTTCGTATTTGAGATAAATTCCACATTAAAATGCAACGTGATTTGTATCGTAATCCTGGCCAATTTTCTGGAAAATGGTCGGCTATGCGAACCAAACTTACCCACTTCAACACATTTAAAATCAGTTATCAAATAATTGATCAAGTGGGTCTAGCGATGTCGATATTAGATATGAGACGCATGAGATTTACAAAGACGAGTATAAAACCACGTTTACCATGGTAAAGTATGGGAGTTACTGAGGAAGTCGACAAAGTGGCATCTAGCTCCTCCGCCAAAGGTCCATGGATCAACTAAAAGAGCGAAAACATCAAGCACCAACGAATCAAACTTTTCTCAAGACTACTAAGATGTTCGTCACAAATAATTTTAAACGACACTAACAACGAGCTTGATTTTGATCTCCCCGAAAACCACTTTGCCTGATTGGTAGAGATAAAACAAAGGCAAAGACTAAAAGGGGAAAGTATTTCTATTGAGCATGCGTTTGCATTTTACCAAAGGTATGCTCTTTCTTGATTTTGATCTCCCCGAAAAACCACTTTGCCTTGATTTTGATCTCCCCAGGTTCTGGAAGAGTATCTTATATACCTGTTGTAAAGAGTTCAATTAAACCTGTTGTAGGAATGGAGTTTATTTCTATTGAGCATGCGTTTGCATTTTACCAAAGGTATGCTCTTTCTTGTGGTTTTGAAGCTAGGAAGCATACAGAATATTTACAAGTTGGTAAAGTACTTTTGAAGTATTTTGTTTGTTCGAAGCAAGGGTTTAAAAAGGGGAAAGTATTTGATTCTTCAAATGATGAGGATGATAAATGTAAGTGGAAGCGTAGTAAAACACCTAAGAGAGTTGGGTGTGAAGCGATTCTTAAGCTACATTTAGTTAATAGTAAGTACTGTGTTTATTATTTCAAGGAAGAGCACAACCACTTGTTGGTTGATCAAGATGATGTGCATCTTTTACCTGCTGCTAGAAAGGTGATCATGTAAAAGAAGGTGCAATTCAAGCTTTGTCTAGTATAATATTGGTCCCGTTCGAGCTTTTCATATATTGAGAACTTTGTGTGGTGGTTATGCGAAAGCCGGTGCGATGAAAATGATTTCAAGAATTATAAGAGGGATTTAAATATATATATTGGTGAATATGATGCTGATATGCTTGTTCAAATTCTTATGAAGAAAAAGGATCACTTGACGAATTTTACTTGTGAATATATTGTTAAAGAAGATGGAACATTAGGTGGTTTATTTTGGGCTGATGATGTTATGAAGAATAATTACTTGATCTTTGATGATGTTGTTGGATTTGATGCTACTTATAGATCGAACAAGTATGATACTAATCTCTCATTGTGTCATATTTTCATTATGTCGTTTTTCCATTGTGTTATTACTTACATTATTCATTGTGTCATGTATATCATTGTGTCATATATTCATTGTGTAATATATATCATTGTGTCATAAGATTCATTGTGTCATAAGACTCATTGTGTCATGGTGTTAATGTGTCATATATATCATTGTGTCATAAGATTCATTGTGTCATTTATATCATTGTGTCATAAGATTCATTGTGTCATATATTCATTGTGTCTAATTAAAGTTATTATGTCGTATATGATAGGTATGATATGGTTTTTGTACCTTTCACTGGTATAGATAACCACAACAGAAATGTTACTCTTGGTGCTGCCCTTCTTGGATCTGAAACTGCAGATTCATATAGGTGATTATTGCGTAACTATGTCAAAGCTTTTGGTAATCCACCTAAAGTTATTGATAGTGATCAAGATCCTACAATGAAGAGGGCTATACTAGATGTTTTTACCAACTTCACGGCATAGGTTATGTATGTGGCATATATGGGACAAATTGACATCTAAGGTATCAAGTGTTTACTCATTATGTCTTTTTCTAATTTACTCATCGTGTCTTTTTTCTTTTTTACTCATTGTGTCATTTGATATTCTGCTATTCCTTTTTCAGTCATTGTGTTTTTATATTATCTGATATTGCTTTGCGCTCATATTGTAGCTGGGACCAGTTTTGTGTAACACTACAGATTTTAAAAAGAGATTGGCTGCTATTGTATGGGCAAAATCTATTACTCCTGCTGATTTGAAAAAGAATGAGATGTAATTCTATCTGAGTTTGGCTTAACTACTCATCCATGGTTATGTGAAATTTTTAATATCAGAGGAGATTGGATTCCTGTATATTATCAAATAAGAATTTTTCTGGGCTTATGCGTACAACGTCAAGATATGAAAGTGAAAACCACTTTTTTAATCAGTTTTGTAACCCAAGATCACTTTATTGGAGTTTATTAGTCATTTTGAATCCGCTATGGAGGCTCAAAGGTATGAGCATAGGAAGAATGATCATGACACTCGATTTGCTAATGTGGAGTTGTGCAGTTCATTTGTTCTTGAAAAACAAGCTGCACAGATTTTTACACGACTATTTTTTTGGATCAGCAGTTGGAGATAAATAATACAATCAATAGTTGTGCATCTGTGAGCATTGAAATAGTTGATAATTTTGCAAATTTGAAATCAAAGATTTCATGCAACCATGCATCGATTATTTAAGGTATCAATTCTTCTTTGTTCTTGTTTATATATTGTGTGTTTTACTATATCGTTGGTCAGGTTTTGAGGTTCATTGTGTCAACCGATCATGATTTGTGTCAAATCTATTTTTGTGCACCATTGTGTCATGATTGGGGATTCATTGTGTCATGGTTTGGGATTCATTGTGTCATGAAGCTGCTTATAATGTGTCTTTGTGAAGGTTCATTGTGTCATGATTGGGGATTCATTGTGTCATGAAAGCTGCTTATAATGTGTCTTTGTGAAGGTTCATTGTGTCGTGATTGTGGATTCATTGTGTCATGGTTTTGGGGATTCATTGTGCCACGTGTTGAGGTTCATTGTGTCACGTTAATGTAATTGTGTATTTTGTTGTAGGTTATGTTTCGAAAGGAAGATTTGACCATATCATGCAGTTGCAATAGGTTTGAACAGTTTGGGTTGATATGTAGTCATATTTTCTATGTTCTTCGGCTTTGTGATATTAGGGAGTATCCAAAAAAGTATGTTCTTAAGCGTTGGACAAGGGAAGTTGTGCCAAATACTTCTCTCAGATCTGATTTTATTCTTCCTGTTGTGACAACAACTGGCATTTTATAGAAGATGTGGTTCGTGATATTAGGGGTGCCAATGATTATATTGTTAATAAATTGGTTACGAACAAAGACGAGTTGTGTTTTTATCGTGATTATTTGAATAGTTACAAGTCTAAGGCTGATGAAGTTCAAATGGTCGCCCCACCTCCAAGCAGGAGAGATAGGTTTGCAAAGTTAACTGAGGGAGCGAACGAAATGAAGCAAATTCCGTGTGCCTGTTAAGCAAAAGACAAAAGGTAGGCCGAAAAGAATGAAGTCTGCTCGTGAATTAGCCATCGAACAAGCAGGGAAAAAGTTGCGACATTGTGAGTTTTGCAAACAATCTGGTCACATTATACGCAATTGCAGTTATATCTTGAAAGCATTAAAGATAAACAAGCTTCAAGCAGCTCAACAATTGATTCTATGCCTATTCAAGAATAGGATTAATTGTCATAAGATTCATTATGTCAAATACTCATTGTGTCATTATATTCATTGTGTCATTATATTCATTGTGTCATTATATTCATTGTGTCATTAGACTCATTTGTGTCATTATACTCATTGTGTCATATTTGAAGAGTTTTGTTTATGTTTGATTTTGATGATAAAACATGTTACCAAACTAATAATGTGTAATGTAAAGTAACATATAGCAACAAATATTAACATGCCAACACAAAGCAAAATATAACAACATGCCAACATACCAATTACTATTGTTTCAAATTACCATTGTGTCAAACTAAGACTTGTGTCAAACTACCATTGTGTCAAATTATCATTGTTTCAAACAACCATTGTGTCACTACCATTGTGTCAACTACCATTGTGTCAAACTACCATTGTTTCAAACAACCATTGAGTCAAACAACCATTTGTCAAACAACTATTGTGTCAAATTACCATTGTTTCAAAGAACCATTGTTTTGAACTACGCCATTCCAAATGTCAGCCTTTTAAAGATTCTGTCTTTTGATGTTTTTTGGAGGCTGATTTTTTTAGGACCAGGTAACTCCATGTAGTTCTTCACATCTTGTATTACCAAATCCCTTGCTTCATTTATGTCATGCAATAGAATTTTTGCAGCATACTTTCAGCGCAAGTCTTCCAATTCTGTCGGCTGCTTATTATCTTTTTCATCAGTGAATCCACAATCCCAGAACTTCACATCTTCTCCCAGGTACATCTCCATGTGTCGCATGAGAAATACTCCACAATCAATTCCATTTTTTGATGTTCTCCATGTCATTCTTAACCGTTCAATTGATGTTTCCTTCATTTTTTTGCTTTTCTATGTGAAATACTTGCAAGGTAATCTGCAAAAGCATCTCTCTGTGGAAAAAAATCAACATTGTGTTATATTTAAATAGCATACGTTGTGCTATATTAATTATATGGGTTTTAAGTACTTACTGCTCTCTAGGGTAGACCAAGGTACTTTGCTTCATATTAACCAGATGCACTGTTGTCAATCAAGATTGTCCTTGTGTCTTTTAGATTGAAACAAATAAGGTAATAATGACCCATTTGAAGGATTGGTAGCATCACCATATCAAACTTCTTTATATCTTTCACCAACTTCTCATTTTTTAAATAGTTGTTCATGTTTTCTGTGAAGTTCTTAAGAACAACCTCATAATCTCTCATGTAAGTATTAGCGTTCTGTAAATCAAACAATATAAGATAAAATAAGTTAAATAAGACTTGACACAATGATATCATTGTGTCATAATATTCATTGTGTCATATATAGCATTGTGTTATAAAATTCATTGTGTCATAAGATTCATTGTGTCATATATTCATTTTGTTATAAGATTCATTGTGTCATGTATTCATTGTGTCATAAGACTATTGTGTCATGGTGTTAATGTGTCATATATATCATTGTGTGATAAGATTCATTGTGTCATGGTGTTAACGAGTCATATACACTGTGTAATAATATCATTGTGTCATTTAGTTTACTTACAATCATTTGAGGATTGCAAAAAAACCTGTAATAAGACTCTCTTGCCTTCTTCTTTTCTTCAACATTCATATATGTGCCCATATAGCAATAACATCAATATGAACTTCAATTTCTGGCCTTAGACTCTCCAATTCCACCCTTGGCACAGTCATGTAATCTTTAGATACAAATAAAAGATCCCTGCAAAAAAACAAAAAGAAATGTTAGTAAACTAATTAAAATTAAATTTATTCATAGAAGTTATTTTACCATGGTTTTTCATTTCCTGCAAATAGACAACTTGATGTGTTATTTTCTGAAACCGTTCTTCTTTCGGCCATTACAACTTGTCGTTGTATGAATGGTGAGCATAAAGCTTCTGTTGGAATCTTTTTTCTCTCTGGTCTCTGTTTGATGTTCAAGGTATCTTGTTTTGAACATGTAATTGGTGGTGCATGTGAATAGGATTAACATCAAGCACCATTTTTGAAGCAGGAGTTTTAAAAGAATCTGCATTTTCTAGTACTCCCTGAAAGATGACTGTATCTCCCTTCTTAATCAGATCGACATCCACATCATTTAGATTTTTCATTGTGTCATCCTTTCCCATTGTGTCAATTTGAACCATTGTGTCATCCTCCAGCTCCTTGTTTTGCACTTCCAACTCTTTACTAACATCATCATTTTCCTTTTCCACATTTACCTTCTTACTAACAGCATCAACATTATCTTCTTCTGGTATTGGAGTCAATAAACAAAAGTTTGGTTTATCAAAGACATCATCTAACTTTTTGTTAACATCATCAATTTTGTTTGCCACCTCGCATTCTTTGTTAACATTATCTTCTTCTTGTGTTGGAGTCAATAGACAAAAGTTTGGTCTATCAAAGTCATCATCATTCATTGTGTCATCAGCAATTCCCATTGTGTCACTCTCATTCTTTCTAACCTCTGTATTCAAATTTGTAACAATTGCCAATATGTCAATGGTTGTTTGCTCTTGGCATTCAACTATTGTGTCATCCTTTGTGTCATCCTTTGCCATTGTGTCATCCTTTGCCATTGTGTCATTCACATTCACTGTGTCATCAGATATCACAGTGTCCTTCAATTCTTTTCCTTCACTTAGATCAACATCTTCTCATTCCGTTCTAAACAAGCTCCTGTCTCTAAACCTCCTAACTCTACAGCTCCAGATTTAACTTCCTCTCCAGCTCCAGCTCCAGCTCCAGATCCAACTGCCTCTCCAGCTCCTTTAACTTCAGCTTCGATTATGTCATTCTTTAATTTTGGTTTGTATGAGTTCACCAAACAAGCCCATTCTTTTTGTTTTTTTTGAATTGTTATGCTTCCAGGGAAATCTTTGATTGACTTATCTAAGAATGACATTACCCATATTGCATGGTCATCAAACAGCTCGAGCTCTTTTTCAATCTCTTTTACCCTTTCCTGTTGTATAAACAATAACTGTTGATGATCTTCCAAGTAAATTATTGAAAGCGTATTATAATAATTAAACATCATACCTCTTCTGTTTCAGCCATCATTACCTCAACATTTTGTCCAAAATCATCTTCCCTTACTTCTTCCACACCTAGTGAAGACAAAATTAATATAAATTATTATGACATAATGTTTAATAGAATGACACAATAGGATTTAACATAATGATACAATGATCATTATGTCATATGTAAATACATACTTTTCTTGATTTTGACTTTCAGGCTTGGTTTCTCCTTCCTTTGAGTTTTCTTTTTCAATGCCATTGTGTCTTTTTCAGAAATTGTGTCATCCACAGGCATTGTGTCATCAAGTCTTCTTTCAATATCCGAAAACATTTCATAATTAAACACTTCAAGGCTTATTGAAGATGAACCCTTCACATTCTCAAACTCATAAGCATATAAAATCTGCAATTAATAATAACAGTAATTGTGTCATTTACATTGTGTCATATTCCATTGGGTAATATTAATTTTAGAGACAATATACTCTTACCGCAAGCACCAAAAGAGGACCACAGAATAAGCCCTTTTCATCAGCTTCCTGTAATTGTTTTTCTGCTGTTCAAGCAGTTGAATGTGTAATCACACCAATCCACGTCCTGGATTTGGGTTTCTTTTGTTAATGAAGGTAAAAATCTTTGGTTGACAGTGTTGCTTTTCATAGCCTCTCCCAACACAGTGAAAAAAATTACCAAAAAATTTAGTTGAAACGTTCTGCTTGTGTCATTTTTTCTATCAGATACATGCTCAACAAAATTTCTGATGAAGATCCTCCCAGATTCTCCAAACTAACTTCTCCACTCTTATTACTGGATCATTAGCATTAGGCTTATCTTGTTCATCAACTTTTACACCACCAATAGGTATTCCAAATACGTCATGGATTAAATTTGGTGTTACTTAAATTGACGTGTGCTATTATTGAATATACTTGTCTTGGCATCGTAGTTTTTTTAAAATCCAATAACCAAAAGAAGTTGGAATTGTGTGCAAGTTCAAGAGTAGAGCTGGTCCAAAACCCATTGCTTTAACTACCTTTTTCTGCTTGTTTGTTAATTCTCCTAAAAAACTGATGAGGTTGTTAAATGAACATCTCAAGTTAACTTTTTGTCCATTGTATGCAAAAAAGCTCGCTTTTGTTGGGTCTTTAGAAACCTTGAGGCGTTTCTCTTTTCTTACATGATCAGTGGTTGATTTTCTCTTGCTTATCGCCTTTTCTTTTCCAGCTTGTTTCTTGTCCAAAATATCAATCACAAAATCTTTTAACAGCATGCTATCTTGCACATCTACAAAACAATGAATGAGACAACATATCATATAACTTAGTAGAGAAAGTAAGTTTTTAATAGAAGAATTATGGTAGACACTAACTTTCAGAATCATCTTCAGGAGTATCAATGATTAAAGGGTTTAACTTGTCATTTTTGAATTTAGTGAAATACTTCTTTGCTATTCTTTCACTTTTTCTTTTACGTCTTGGACCTTCATAAAGACACATAATTAGCAGTTTTCATGACACAATGAATCCCCAATCATGACACAATGAACCTTCACAAAGACATGACACAGATCTAGATTTTGACACAATCATGCTCTGTTGAACCCCCCCAATCATGACATAATGAATCCTCAATCATGAAATAATAGATCCCAAATCATGACACAATCAATTCCCAAACTATGACACAATGAATCCCCATTCATGACACAATAAACCTACAAAGACATGACACAAGATAGATTTTGACACAACCATGCTCGGTTGAAACCCCCCCAATCATGACACAATGAATCCTTAATCATGACACAATGGATCCAAATCATGACACAATGAATTCCTAAACTATGACACAATGAATCACCCAATCATGACATAATGAACCTTTACAAAGACATGACACAAAGATAGATTTTGACACAACCATGCTCGGTTGAAACCCCCCCAATCATGACACAATGAATCCTCAATCATGACACAATGGATCCCAAATCATGACATAATGAATTCCCAAACTATGACACAATGAATCACCCAATCATGACACAATTAATCCCCAAACCATGACACAATGAATCCCCAATCATGACACAATGAACATTCACAAACATACATTATGAGCAGGAATCATGACACAATGAATCCCCAAAACATACACAATGAATCCCCAAAACATGACACAATTAATCCCCCATCATGACACAATGAACGTTCACAAAGACACATTATTAGCAGGATCATGACACAATGAATCCCCCAATCATGACACAATGAGTCCTCAAACCATGACACAATGAACCTTCACAAAGACACATTATTAGCAGGAATCATGACACATTGAATCCCGAATCATGACATAACAATCCCCCAATCATGACACAATGAGTCCCCAAACCATGACACAATGAATCTTTACAAAGACACATCATTAACAGTTTTCATGACACAATGAATCCCCAAACCATGACATAAAGAATAACCAATCATGACACAATGAACCTTCACAAAGACACAATATTAGCAGTTTTCATTACACAATGAATCCCGAATCATGACATAGCAATCCCCCAATCATGACACAATGAATCCCCAAACCATGACATAATGAATCCCCAATCATGACACAATAAACCTTCATAAAGACACATTATAAGCAGGAATCATGACACAATGAATCTCTAAACCATGACATAACAAATCCCCCAATCATGACACAATGAGTCCCCAAACCATGACATAATGAATCCCCCATCATGACACAATGAACCTTCACAAAGACACATTATTAGTAGGAATCATGACACAATGAATCCCCAAACCATGACACAATGAACCTTCACAAAGACACATCATTAGCAGTTTTCATGACACAATGAATCATGATCGGCTAAACCCCCCCCAATAATGACATAATGAACCTTCCCAAAGACATGATACAAAGATAGATTTTTGACACAATGATTTTCGGTTGAAATTCCACAATGAAACCGCTAGATCATGCTTGATTAGGTTTTACCTGTTTGTGCTTGCTCTTCGATGGGAGTTATTCGTAGTGTTTCTGAGTTTATGCTTGTGGTTTTCAAGGTTGGCGAATGTTCAATAGACTTTGAAGACGTTTTCGACGGTAATGCTTTTTGAACGGAATCCATGCTTATGTTTGAGGTTTTCGTCGGAGATGGTTCGTTTGAATGTAATGGAATTGAAAGGACGGTGATGGAAGTGGTGGTGACGGTTCATTGTGTCAAATTACTTTTTTGCCCCTACGCCTGTTAGCAGTTTTCCACTTATTTACATGCTTGCCACCGCGTTTTTTTGAACCATTGATCTATTTTAATGAGTTGATCAATGGTCAGAATTACTTCTCACCCTTTTTAGGAAATATAGGCTTTGTAGCATATCCCCTCCCAATAAATATTTAGAGATTTATGAATTATCTTAATTTAAATATTATTTCTTAATTAATTAGTTATTAATCAATACCAATTTATTAATATTAATTAGTATATTTATACGTAAGTTTAACTAATCGTTAAAAAATATTGTTTTGTAATTTCTACGTTTTAATTACTAAGTATATTACAATATATATATTCTATTTGTGCAATGCATTATTTTCTATCGTAGTTAAGTTTATATTTTTGTAAGGTAGATTTACTTTTCAAATTATTAGATCAATAAATTAAAACTCGTAACGAGTATTGATGTGAAAATATAAGTAATAACTAATACGTATAAGTAAATAACTGATAGATCATTTAAGAAAAATTTTGGATGTAAATATGAAGATGTTGCTGATTGTAGACATCATATGTCTTTGGAGAAAAATATATGAACTATGCATTGCAATGGTCTTGTTAAGCCTATCACTATTATTATTATTATTACTATTAATTATTATTATTATTATCGGCGGAGGCGGCTGGCAGGGGGCGGCGTCGGCGGCGGCGTCAGCGGCGGCGTTATTACTATTATTATTATTACTATTACTATTATTATTTCTTTTTATTTCCAAATTGTTTATGCAAACATGTATGGTATCCATGGATATCTTTATTGTTTTCAAAAAGTCTAATAGAGACTAACGTGTTTAATATTTTACAAAAACATGGCTGTTTATAGTGATTTTTACATTTAATTTTATTTAACAAAAATAACGTCCTTAGATCATATTTTTTTAAAAGATGTTCTAGTAAAAATGAATATTAGATTTGTATTAATATTTAGTGATGACATCTAGCCTTGGATTATATAAAATATAATTTTGATCATGACAACTTTTGTAAACATTATATAAAGCACTATCGAGTTTTCGACAATCATTATACCATTTTAATTGTTTTAAATAACACTTATAAAAATGAAGTTTTGAATTTTTTTAGTCTTTCTATATTTTATACATTATCGACGTCAAACTTATAATATATGATATTTAGCTTCGTAATCACCTTTTAATAAAATAAATTTGGATATTTATAAGCCTTTCTGATATTATAAATAACATTTGAAAGTTACGTTACCAAGCATCCCCTGCAAAGAAGCAGAGGTGAATCCAGATTTGTTGGGGGGTTTTTGCGAATCCAGATGTGAAATATACATAACAACACACTTTTATTCCTAATCAATCGGATTTGTTCCCAAGAGACGATCAGGTATGTTCTTCGTCTAACGTTTTGGGTTTCCTTATCTTGCCTTTGTGTGTGATTTATGAATCGTTTGCTTATTCGTTCTGCCTTGAAGCTTCTTATGTTTGTTGTTGTTTGGTATTTATAATCATCTCTACTTCTTCAGGTTGGGTTACTCATCCACGTGGTATTATCTTAGTGGTACATGTGGCAAGCCTTCACTTCACAGTAGAGGTGGACAAAAAAACCGGTTTGTGAACCAGTTCGGTAAAAAAAACCGGAATCGCTTTTGAGCCCAAACCGGTTTGGCCCAAATCGGTTCCAACCAGGCCCAAACCGTCGGTTCGTGGTCGGTTCGGAGTACTGATGTTCAAACCGGTTTAGAAACTATAAGGCCCCGATCCCGGGCACCTCACAGTTGGTCATTTATTGCATCATAGATACCTATTAATATTCATTTCATAATATACACAGCGGAATTTCATGTAATAAAACCTTTCATTTACTTTTAACTACTGTTGTGAAGCAATATAATGTTGTTCATGAGTTACAAAAAGGTTGTTCAATTGCATTACAAAACAACAATAGAATCAAAATATGGATGGATGTCAGCCTTGTCTTGCCGAGTAGCTTCGTCCTCGTGCCATCCTCAGCAATATTTACCTGCCAACTGAAAATGTATAAAAGTCAGCGTTGCTGAGTGAGTTCTAGTTTTATACGTAATAAAATACTTTATATGTGTAGTATATGAAAATACCTTTTCTGTAAAATACAACTCTGTACTGTGTATGCTAGCACGCATTAACTGTATGAACAAATATTGTTCGTTCTCTGTACTGTATGCCTTGTCTGTAAACTTTTTAACTTTATATGTTCCACTGTCTATGTGGACCCTGTGTGCATAAAAGGGTAGCTAACCCGCAACACAGTTGAGCTAACGACAACACGGTCGTGTCCCTCCTATGTGCTTGCAAGACTTATTAACATTTTATTTATGTTCCACTTCTTTTCTTTATTGTTCTTTCACTTTATTATTACAATATACTTTACGTTACGATAATAACATACCACGTAAAGTCACATACTATGAGTAATAATAATAACAATAACTATAATAAAGAACAATTATAAATAATCATATCATGCATGGAACACCATCATTAATAGGCCCTTAGTCAACCTTGGTCAAACCCTAAAGCACAGACTCCCAGAAAATTTTCTAAAAATTTCTAAGTGTCTGGGCGTAAGAGCCCTGTTTGGGCGCATAAGCCCTGTTCAGGCTTTTCACCACTATGTAGGC
This sequence comes from Flaveria linearis, assembly GCA_024085815.1. NCBI lineage: Eukaryota > Viridiplantae > Streptophyta > Magnoliopsida > Asterales > Asteraceae > Flaveria > Flaveria linearis. Next base: position 70,488,052 of record CM044011.1, read on the forward strand.
TCACCAGCCTATACTTAGAAACTTTTTCACCTTAGGCGTATGAGCTATTCAGGCGTATGAGCACTGTTTAGGCTCATTACCCCGTACTTAGAAAAATCTCAGGCGTATGAGTACTATTCAGGCATATTACCCTATACTTAGTTTTCTAAGTCATTATTTTAGGCACAAGGGTACTGTTTAGACTCATTACCCTACACTTAGCTTTTAAGCCTACTTTTCAGTCGTAAGAGCCCTGTTTGGGCATATTACCTTACACTTAACTTATTCCAAGTCATTTTCAAGCATATGAGCACTTTGAGGCTTATGAGCCTTAGGCGTATCAGGTACTGTTTGGGCATATGAGAACTATTTGGACTCATGACCTACTTAGAACATTTCTAAGGCAATCCTGGGCGTAAGAGGCTACTGTGTAGGCTCATCAACCTTCTGTCCAGCTTATTACTATGATATTTCCAACCCAAACATCAGGCCTAAATGTTCTAAGCTTTCTAAGCATGAACTACACATAACCATCTAATAAACATCATCAAACATGCCAAAACACATACGGTATCAATAGATAAACATGGTAAAATCGTCTAATACATTTTCAGCCCCAAAAGAGTTTAAAACAAGTAAAAACCGGGATCTAGAACTCACCTTAGCAGTCTCTCGGGTATGACTTCTTCAAAACCCGTTTTCTACAAGTTTAACACCTATAAAACCCAATGAACACACCCGAACATAAAAACACACACATAAGAACATGCATTCTCGGTTTCTTAGCTAAAACACATCTTAAAGATACGAATTCTTACCTCAACTTCGACTTCTTCTTCTTGTTCTTCGAATATCCGAGAGTTTTCTCTGCTCTCTCTCTAAAACCGAAGAAGATAGTGATGTGAAAAGTGTGTGGCGGCCATACCACCTTTACACCAACTTTACAAAAACTTTTTGCCCTTTTTACACTTTTACCCCCTCAACTTTGGGGTTGACTTTATTTCTTCCTTCTTCTTTTTCTTTTATTCTCTTATTACCAAAATACGAGTGTTACAAGTCCACCCCCCTTATATAGGTTTCGTCCCCGAAACCTGTTATTCCTCTAACAGATGTGGGTAATGTTGTCTCATCTCCTCTTCAGTCTCCCACGTAGACTCGGATCCCTTCCTGTGCTTCCACTGTACACGCACAAGAGGAACCACTTTATTTCTTACCTTCTTTTCCTTACGATCAATGATTGCCACTGGTTGCTCCACGTAATTGAGCCGTTCGTCTACTTCAATGTCTTCCAGTGGAACAATCATATCTTCGTCAGCTAAGCACTTTCTCAGATAAGATACATGGAATGTGGGATGAATTCCACTTAGCTCATCTGGCAATTCAAGTCGATAGGCTACCTCTCCTACTCGTGCGATGATTCGGAAAGGGCCTATGTATCTTGGGCTTAACTTACCTCGTTTCCTGAATCTGATAATCCCTTTCCAAGGTGAGACCTTCAACATCACTCGGTCGTCAACCTGGAATTTTACGGTCTTCGTCTCTTGTCAGCATACGACTTTTGTCTATCTTTCGCCGCCTTCATGAAGGCTTTGATCTTTTCCAACTTCTTAGTCGTAGCTTTGATCACCTCAACACCTCCTAACTCTTTCTGCCCATGTCTCCCCAACACACAGCGTCCTACATCTCCTACCGTATAGCATCTCGTAGGGTGGCATGCCAATACTGGCATGATAACTGTTGTTGTATGAGAATTCTGCTAATGGTAAGTGATCATCCCACTTCCTCCAAAATCGATCACGCATGCTCGAAGCATATCCTCAAGCGTCTGTATAGTCCTCTCAGACTGACCGTCCGTCTGAGGATGATAGGCTGTACTAATGTGTAGCCTCGTCCCCATGGCATCATGGAATCTTCTCCAAAACTTCGATGTAAACCGGGTGTCACGATCCGACACGATAGACACCAGAACGCCATGACGAGCTACGATCTCATTGATGAACAGATCCGCCAATCTTTCGGATGAATACGTCTCGCGGATCGGTAGGAAGTGGGCACTCTTTGTTAGTCGGTCGACAATCACCCAATAGTATCACATCCCCTCGATGTGCGAGGTAGCTTAGTAATGAAGTCCATGGTGATATGCTCCCACTTCCATTCGGGTATATCCAACGGTTGGATATTCCCGTACGGTTTCTGGTGTTCCGCCTTCACTTGGAGACAAGTGGGGAATTTACTCACGTACTCCACTACATCGCGTTTCATACCCGCCACCAATAATCTTTCTTCATATCGTGATGCATCTTGGTAGCACCGAGATGAATGGAGTATCGAGTCTTATGGGCTTCTTCCATTATCTTCCCACGTAGATCCCCGTATCGAGGAATCCACATCCGCCTGAATCGGGTCTTAACACCAAGAGTGTTCTCGCCCAATTCCGTGACTAGACCTCTCATCCTTTCGGAGTTAAGACGGTCTTCTTTCAAAGCCTCGTTTTGGAACTCCTTAATCTGTGTCATCACATCGGAGGTCATAATCAGTTGATAAGCCTTCACCCGGATCGGCTCGGGCCTTTCTTTTCGGCTAAGGGCATCTGTCACCACGTTGGCCTTGCCCGGATGGTAATGGATTTCACAATCATAATCCTTTATGAGTTCAACCATCGCCTCTGCCTCATGTTCAGGTCCCTTTGCTCGAAAAAGTACTTCAAGCTTTTGTGGTCTGTGAAGATGGTGCACTTAGTCCCGTATAGATAGTGCCGCCAAATCTTCAACGCAAAAACCACCGCGGCTAATTCTAGATCGTGTGTGGGATAGTTGACTTCGTGGGTTTTCAGTTGTCGGGATGCGTAGGCTATTACCCTTCCACGTTGCATCAATACACAACCTAGCCCAGAGTAGGATGCATCCGAATATACCACTAAGTCTTCACTTCCCTCGGGCAATGTCAAGACAGGAGCTTGTGTTAGTCTCGTCTTCAACTCTTCAAAGGCACTCTCCTGCTCTCGACCCCACATGAACTTCACGTCCTTGCGGGTCAACTTAATCAAGGTGAGGCTATCTTGGAGAAGTCTTGAATAAATCTCCTGTAGTAGCCCGCCAATCCCAAGAAGCTACGAATTTCGGATGGCGTCTTAGGAGACTTCCATTGCATCACAGCCTCAACCTTCGCCGGGTCCACCATGATTCCTTCCGCATTTACTACGTGACCCAGAAATTGCACCTCGCATAGCCAGAAGGCACCTTGGAGAACTTAGCATACAGTTTCTCCCTTCTCAAAGTTTCTAACACCTCCTGAACGTGACCGGCATGCTCTTCTTCGCTCCTTGAATAAATCAGGATATCATCAATGAACACAATCACTGATTTATCTAACATTGGCCGACACACTCGGTTCATCAATCCATAAAAGCAGCTGGCGCGTTGGTTAAACCAAATGACATAACGAGAAACTCATAGTGTCCATAACGCGTACGAAAAGCTGTTTTAGGAATGTCCTGCTCCCTCACTTTCAGTTGATGTTAGCCAGATCGAAGATCTATCCTCGAGAAGCAACTGGCACCCTGGAGTTGGTCGAACAAGTCGTCAATCCTCGGTAACGGATACCGGTTCTTTATCATCAATTTGTTCAACTCACGGTTGTCACACCCCAACCTTGACGGCGGAAACGTCGAGGTGTGAGGGTTAAGATTGTTCACAGCCACATAACGCTATGTTAAAATGTAAAATGCCATTAATCAATTGTTTCAACATCACATACATCAAGTCTCATGAATAGTAACAAACAAAAATAGAAATCCAATTGTTTTTTTCTTATTAAGTCTAGGTCCATGTCCTAGGTTTGAGCATTTCTTCAATCATCATTAAGCTTGCACATTACCTGAAACATGTTGAAAATAAAGTCAACTAACGAGTTGGTGAGTTCTCATGATTTTATATATAATAAGTATACAAAAATGTGGCAATTCTAGTCAATGGTCACAAGATAGTAAGTATATAGAACATGCATAGTTACAATCAAACCTCGACTGAATAATATGAATAAGCATGATTAGCTAAGTGTATTTGGTTCCCTAGTGCACAAGCATACGGCTCCTAGGAGCCGGCAATCCCTCGGCTTTAGCACCAAATAGGCATGTCAGGCCCAAAGATCTAAGACTTCGCTAGGCTAGCAATAGTTAATGATTGCACACGTACGTCACATCTCATATAATACTTAACATATTCAAACAACCACGACTATGTAAAGAATTGCACGTATGTGATAAGTATCAAAGCGTGTATGTGTAAGTTTGTATAAGCAACATGTTTCACCCAGAAAGGTGTGAAATAATCGTAAAGCGGGGCATAAGAACTCACATGTTTGAATAATAGAAGACTCGTAGATGAAATAAGAGTAATCACGAATAAGATTTCCAACACACGTCACAAGGCACCTAAATGAAATAAAGTAGCGCGTTATAATTTGTTTGATGATTAATTATGTTTTTAGGGTTGTAGGTCTAATAGGATTTATTATTAGTATTTATTACATGTTACTAATGCGATCGGGTTAATGGAACGAATGGATCTTTTTATACTTGAAATAATTAATTGTTTGCGCGTATGAGAAAGAATTAGCAAAACTTGATTTAATTGTACGTTAAACCGATTTATAAAGATTGTATATAATAATTACAACACGAGATTTAACTATTAAAATGAACTATATATATATATTATATAGTAATAAGTAGCTAAACAATTTAATTATTTAAATATATATATATACATATACAAGTATTATATTCACACATTTCTTTTGTATGTTTAGAAATACAATAATGTATTTATAAATACAAAAGTATTTAATAAAAATTAGTTTAGTCACAAATTAATTAAACAAAAGTAAAAAAAATTAATCTGCATTTTATAAAATTAATTTTAGAAATTTTCATAATTTAAAAAGGTTAAATAAATAAAAAGAAATGAAGAAAGAAAGAAAATTAGAAAAGAAAAAGAAAAAGGGGGGCTGCCGGGTCGAACCCGGGACCTCCCCTAGGATATGGGGTGCGGAGACCAGTGAACCAGGGCCGTGGCCGTGGTTCACATTGGTTTGAAATCATTTTAAAACTTAGTCCCCGATTTTCCCCAAATGGATGAACCCTAGTTCTGTTCAAATCCAAAATCGACCCTCGATTCGGTGTTAATCACCTAAATCATCATAGGGCTTTTGATCTTTGAACAAAAACCGAGTAGAAAACAGGTTTTAATTACCTGTTTTGATGAGATTTTGAGTGATTTCGAGTTCGGTTTTGGTTCGGATGTTCTTGGGTTGGGGCTTTCTGATCGAGAGAGTTTATGGTGAAATTGAGGGTTCAGAGAGTTTAGGAACTTCAAAATGAACCGAAAGCCCCCAATTTATAAACTTGATTTCATGGTTTCGAGCATAATCCGTTTGATTTGAAACCGCGTTCCTGTTTACCAAATTTGAGAGATTCGAGTTGTTATTTTGTGATGTTGATTGATTATTAATTGATTAGGCCTCGTATTAACTTTAGGTGTGATTGATTTGGTTTAATTTGTGAAATTGGTCAAGATTTGATTCGAATTTCCTCACAGTTAATCCTCGGCTCGATTAGAAAGGCCAACGCGCGGGAAAACGAAATTAAACTAAGGCTTGGGTTCGAATCACAGGGTCGAGAGGGTTGGGCCGGTTAATTTGATCGAAAACGAGGAAATGGTGGGTTTTTGGGGTCGCCGGAGCTCGCCGGAGCTCGCTGGCGTCCCTCGCCAGAAAAACGGGGAGAAAGAGGGAAAATGGGTTTGGAGTTTGAAACTTTTACACAAATGGTCCCTCAACTTTTAATTTTAATTATTTTATGCTAAAACTTAAATTTAAAGTTTATAAAATGACATTAAGACCCCTTTAACTTATTTAATTATTCAAGTTTTTGTATTATTAATATTCTTACATTATTATTATTATTACTTTCATTATTATTATTATTATTATTATTATTATTATATTATTATTATTATATTATTATTATCTATTATTATTATTATTATTATTATTATTATTATTATATTATAAAAAAGGAAATTTACTAAGGATGCTATACATTTGCATAAATAAAGTGAATACAAAAATACAGGATGTTACAACGGTAGTTTGATACACATTCTCATGCTACCGTACTTCTTTTTCACGAACAAGACCGGAGCACCCCAAGGAGAGATACTCGGTCTGATGAAACCCTTATCGAGTAATTCTTGTAGTTGCTTCATTAACTCCTTCATCTCAGTCGGAGCTAATCGATACGGTGCCTTGGCGACAGGTTGGGCACCGGTATCAAGTCAATTTGAAATTCGATTTCACGATCTGGTGGCACACATGATAGGTCCTCTGGAAATACATCGGGAAAGTCACGCACCACCGGCACATCGGACAATTGTGTGTCGGCGTGTCAATATCTTTCACGTAGGCCAAATAAGCGCTACATCTCCGCCTCATGCATTTTCCTGCCACCGCCATCGAAATCACTTTCGGAATCGTCGTAACCCGATCGCCATATATTGTCACGGACTTCCGTCAGGCGCTGTTAGTTTAATCATCTTCTTACGACACATAATATTCGCTTCATAGGTTGCTAACCAATCCATCCCTAGTACTACATCAAACCCACCTAGGGGCATCACATGTAATTTAGCAGCAAACCTATGACCTTCTAATTCTATGGCACAATCTTCTATTACATCAGTAACTCTGGTGGACTTACCGATAGCAGTTTCTACATCAAAAGGCTCGCTAATACCCCTACTGCTAACAGACAACTTAACACAAAGGTAGTAGAAATAAAACTCCTACTAGCACCGGAATCAAATAATACAGAGGCACAGGTTTGATTAACTAGAAACATACCTGACACGACATCGGGATCCACTCTGGCTTCTTCCCGGGTCATGGTGTAAGCTCTAGCACTTGCCCTCGGCCCTCCTTCTTCCGGCTTCTTATTCCCCGCTCCAGAACTCTCCGCCCTAGGCTTCTTACAGTCTCTAGCGATATGGCCAGGCTGGCCACACCTGAAGCATACGTTCAGTCCCATCCTACACTCACCAGGATGCTCCCTTGCACATTTGCCATACTTCTTTGATCCCGAGCTAGAAGACACCCTACGATCATCCATTCTCATCCTCTTGTTGTTTCGGGTGAAACCACCACGCCCAAACCTCTTTCCCTTCCAATTCCGGTCATCACCACCGGTTTTCTTCACTTCCACCACCGTCACTTCCCTTTCATTATAGAGCCTCCCAGCCAAATCCACTACTGACCTAAAGGTGCTCGGTCTAGCAACGTCATTGTAACACCCGAGCGGTTGAGTCATATGAACTTCGCATTTCATATATTGTCAAACGAGTAAGTAATGAATAAATTGTCTATTTAAAGTTTGAAGTTTTTAGATGAAATTTTTATGTTACAAGAGACCGTTTAAATATAATAATAATATATTATATTCGAACCTGCTCCATTTTTTACGAAACTTAGGTTGACTCGTAGAGAAAAATAAGCTCGTCACAACGACATATTTGAAATTTCATAATATACTATATATTAAAAGTTATAAGAGAAAAACGAGTTAAGCAGCTGAATTAATTATAATAATATAATAATATATAATAAAATAATATATAATTACAATTCAATTGCAATTGCAATTGTATGAATTGCAGAATCCCACATCGAAGAAGCAGTACAATTTCCATCCCACATCGCCTCTCAACCCTTTCAACTCCTTTCAACTCTCTTATAAATAGAAGCCTTAAGGTTGAATTTAGAACATAAGTTTTTTTGGGAACGCTCTAATATAAAGAGAATCCCGAGTTCTCAATACCCCGTTGGGTGTTGCTAGTAGTCGTTTTGGTACTCGAGTAGGAGCGCGACTAGGAGCGCGAGTAGGGGAGACTCTACATCAAATTGCCGTAGATAGTTTTCAGGTACGCTCTTGTTTAAGTTTATGTTTAATTATTATTATAGTCGTTATTATTATTATTATTATTATCATTATAGGTATTAGTATTAATATAGTTATTATTAATATTATTATCATCGTTATAGTTATTATTATTATTATAGTTGTTATTTTTATAGTTAGTATTATTATTATTTGTTATTTTTAGTGTTGTAGTTGTTATTATTATTATTATTAGACTTTAGGGTTATCATTAGGGAAGGTATTGGGTAACCCCGAGGGTTGGCTCGGGTATGATGGAAACGCCCGAGTTATGCCAACTAGTAAGGGTTGTACCAAAGGGTTGGCATAGGATAAAAGAAAGTGCCCAGATAAAACCAACAAATAGGAAAAGATAACGAATCATCCCTAAAGTTGTTACTACCTAGAATATAGCTTAAGTAATGTTATTTTGCTTATAGGATAATACCTGATAGCAGTGAACCTGAGAAGACGATATCACTGACTTGATTGATTGAGGTGAGTTCCTCTGAACTATTTTATAAAACGGGATGTGATGTTCTGATAACTGGTAATAATTGTAGAATTGACTATCAATAGCATCTGTGATATGTGGCAATGCTTGATAGGATGCTTGAGGGCTGCTTGTATGATTCTGCTTTAGCCAGTGGATTTTGTATACATAGCCTGGTTATGTGAATTTATACTGTGCTTACTCTGTTCCTATCTGTTTGCCATGGCTGTATCTGCTTGATGCAATAGTCAATGATAACATGTTTTGAATTTTGAAGAATGCCATGTTTATGAACTCACAAGCTTTATGCTGAGTCCCAAATGTTTTTATTTTTATGGACACACATCCTAGGTGCCAAGTGATTGCAGGGATTGAAGATTACGAGCTAGTTTATGAGAAAAAAAATAAAGTTCTAGAATGTTGTTAAAGATTTGGATCTTTAGTATAGTTAAACTGATGTAATGTATTATCTATTATAACAGATGTATTATACGCTTTTGATGTATAATTAAAGTTAGACTTCCGCTGTGTATTCTCTGATTACTATGTGTTCTGTATAACCGATGCGTAACGCTCCCTACGGTGAGCCCTGGGAGGCGGGCGTTACAAGTTGGTATCAGAGCCATAGTTTAAGTGAACTAGGTACAAAGATAGTATCTAGACTTAAACTAGGAAAGATGCTTTAAGATAATTTGATTAATTGCATAGGTATTGGGTAATGGGTTTTGGTGAACCATGGAGGATAATGGCTAGAACATTATAATTGCAATAGATAAGCAATGACACCTGGCCACTGTTATTTCTTGTCTATTAATACTATCATGTTCTGGATCATAATCCATCGTGTGAATACTAAATCCCTGCTCCCTCATGTAGGCTTTGACTATGCCAAGAGGAGGAAATACTCATGGTAGGGGTCGTGGTAGGCCTCCTGGTAGTAGAAGGCAAATCATGTCATCTACGAACGATGATCATGAAAATCTTCATCATGCTGAACATGAGTCACAACAATTTGTTGGACCACAATTCCAAGCAGCTGTAGCTGGCATAATTAGAGATGCTTTGCCAACTATTATAGCTGAGGTTATGAACGCCTCTGGAGGGTATGTGAGCAATAGTGGTAATGGGCAGGATGATCATATAAATAACACCAATGGTAATGGTGATGCTGCTATGGAAACTGAACCTAAGCAGGGTTGTTCCTACAAAGCTTTCAAGGGATGTGAACCTCCAATATTTGATGGCAAAAGAGATGCCATGGCCACTTTTCAGTGGATCCATGAGATGGAAGCTGTTATTGAAATCAGTGGATGCACAGCCACGCAAGCTGTCATGTATGCCACTCACTCATTCAGGTCTGAGGCATTGTTTTGGTGGGACAATGTTAAGCAGGCTAAAGGACCTGGAGTTGCTACTTTAACCTGGAATGAACTGAAGGAGCTGGTGATGGAAAAATTTTGTCCTGAAGTTGAAAGGGACAAAATTGAAAGAGAATTCTTACAACTACAAGCCGGAGCCATGACACATCGTCAGTACACGACCAAGTTTGATGAGATGGCTCGACTGCTTCCTGAGCATGTAACACCTGAAGCAAAGCGCATAAAAAGATACGTGCAGGGGTTACCCCCTCATATTCGACAGTTAGTTAAGATGTCTGCCCCCAAAACTTATGAGTCTGCAATTGCATTAAGTGCCATTGCATATGAAGAAGAAGCATAATGACTGATAACAACAAAAGAAAGAAAAATGACGATGGAAACCAGATGCCAAGAAAGGACAGAAAGATCACACGAACGAAGGGAACCGTGTCAACAAACCATGGAGGAACGATAAAAATGATCTTGGAGAAAGTATCAAGATTCCAAATGTCTTAAATGTCCAACAGGTGATCATTCACGAAAGAACTGCCCGAAAATTAGATGCTTTAACTGTTGGGAGTATGGACATTTCCGAAGTGATTGCAAGAACCCTCCACAAGCACAACCTACGGAGAATCAGAACAGTCCAAGGGTCGAGTGTATGTGTTAAAAGAAGCTGGAGATGAAACCATAGCTGGTACGTTTCTCATTAACAACATATATGCTAGAGTTTTATTTGACACTGGTGCAAATAGAAGTTTCATTTCAACTGCCTTAGTACCTTATTTGAACTTAGTACCACAAACTCTAGAATGTGCATATATTGTAGAAACTGCCAGTGGTGAGCGGATAAGATAAGTCAAATCTTTAAGGATTGTGTTATCACCTTAGTTAACACTGAATTCTCTGTAAACTTAATGCCGACCATTTTAAGTGAATATGATGTTATTCTTGGGATGGACTGGTTGAATAAGAATTGTGCTCGGCTCGACTGTGAACATAAGACGATGACTGTACGTAAGCCAGATGGGGAAAAGCTACTAATTCATGGTAGTGATGGAAACCCTAAGACCAGTATCATCTCAGCAATGAAGGCAGTGAAGTGTATTCAGAAAGGATGCATAGCCTTTCTCTTATGCATGGTAGATGCTAAAAAGGAATACAGATAAATGAAATACCTGTAGTGTGTGAATTCCCAGACGTGTTTCCGGAAGATTTACCAGGACTTCCACCTGATCGTCAGATAGAATTTCGTATTGATTTAGTACCTGGTGCTAAACCAATCGCGAAGGCTCCTTATCGTCTAGCCCCTTCAGAGATGAAAGAACTTATGAAGCAAATTGACGAACTCTTAGATAAAAGGTTTATTAGACCAAGTTCTTCACCTTGGGGAGCGCCAGTATTGTTCGTCAAAAAGAAAGATGGTTCAATGCGTATGTGCATTGATTATCGAGAATTAAACAAGTTAACTGTTAAGAACAAATATCCTTTACCAAGAATAGATGATTTATTTGATCAACTTCAAGGAGCCAACTACTTTTCAAAAATTGATCTCCGATCAGGTTATCATCAGTTGAAAGTGCGCGAGGAAGACGTTCCTAAGACCGCATTTAGGACGCGTTATGGGCATTATGAATTTTTGGTTATGTCTTTTGGACTAACCAATGCTCCTGCAGCATTCATGGATCTGATGAATAGAGTTTGCAAGCCATACTTGGATAAGTTTGTCATTGTCTTTATAGACGACATACTTATTTATTCTAAGGACCAAGATGATCACGCTAGGCATCTGAAAATGGTTCTAGAAACCCTTCGACAAGAAAAGCTTTATGCAAAATTCTCTAAATGTGACTTCTGGAAAAGAGAAGTTCAATTCCTTGGTCACGTAATAAATGAGAAGGGAATACAAGTAGATCCAGCTAAGATAGAAGCTGTGATGAAATGGGAATCACCGAAGAATCCCAGTGAGATTAGGAGCTTTTTGGGATTAGCAGGATACTATAGAAGGTTTATTCAAGACTTCTCCAAGATTGCTACCCCTTTAACATCTTTGACTCGAAAGAATGAAAATTTGACTGGGGACCAAAGCAAGAAGAAGCTTTCAACCTTCTAAAACAAAAGCTTAGTAGTGCTCCTATACTTTCATTACCAGATGGTAATGAAGACTTTGCAATATACTGTGATGCCTCATATAATGGTTTAGGTTGTGTGTTGATGCAACGTGACAAGGTTATAGCCTATGCATCACGACAACTAAAAGTTCATGAAAAGAACTATACTACGCATGACCTTGAATTGGGTGCCATAGTGTTTGCCTTAAAGATTTGGCGACACTACTTGTATGGTACTAAGTGTGTAATCTACTCAGACCATAAGAGCTTACAACACATCTTTAATCAAAAGATGTTAAACATGAGGCAAAGAAGGTGGATGGAACTTCTCAATGACTATGATTGTGAAATCAAATACCATCCAGGAAAGGCTAACGTAGTCGCTGATGCTCTCAGTCGGAAAGAAAGAGTTAAACCGATTAGGGTAAAAGCATTAAAGATAGATGTCAAGCTTGATTGGAAAGACCAAATCAAGAATGCTCAAACTGAAGCGTTGAAAGATGAGAATATTCAGGCTGAAAGAATGATGGGTAACCAGAAATTATTGACTCAAGGAATGGATGGAGTCCTACGATTTGGTCAAAGAATTTGGATCCCAAATTTGGAGGTATTCAGGTAAAGTATTAGATGAAGCCCACAAATCTAAATACACAATGCATCCTGGAGCAAACAAAATGTATAATGATATTCGAAATCACTACTGGTGGCCTAATATGAAAAGATCCATAGCCCAGTACGTTGAGAAATGCTTAACATGTCTGCAAGTTAAGATTGAACACCAAAAGCCAGCTGGTCAGTTACAACAGTTGGAGTTGCCAGTATGGAAATGGGATAGAGTGACCATGGATTTTGTCACAAAACTTCCAAGAACACGAAAAGGATATAATGCTATATGGGTCGTGGTTGACAGGCTAACCAAATCAGCACATTTTCTACCCATAAGTGAGAGCTATCCAATAGAAAACTAGCCAAGATATATATTGATGAAATAGTAAGTAAGCACGGAGTGCCTTTATCCATTATCTCCGATAGAGATAGCCGATTCACTTCCAGATTCTGGACAAGTTTCCAAAAGGAACTTGGAACCAAAATCAGTTTAAGCACTGCATATCATCCTCAGACGGATGGTCAGAGTGAGCGAACAATTCAAACTCTAGAAGACATGTTACGTGCTTGCGTGATTGATTTTGGAGGTAGCTGGGATGATCATTTGCCTTTGATTGAATTTTCTTATAACAACAGCTACCATTCCAGCATTAAGGCTGCACCATTTGAGGCCTTATATGGTAGGAAATGCAGAACTCCCATCTGTTGGACAGAAGTAGGGGATGATCAGTTGACCAAAACCGAAATTATTCTCGAACAACTGAGAAAATCCAACAAATCAGACAACGACTAAAGGCTTCTCAGGATAGACAGAAGAGTTATGCAGATAACAGAAGGAGACCTTTAGAGTTTCAAGAAGGAGACTATGTGATGTTAAAAGTCTCACCATGGAAAGGAGTAATGCGATTCGGTAAACGTGGGAAGTTAAGTCCCAGGTATATTGGACCGTTCAAAATCATCGCAAGAATTGGTCCAGTAGCATACAAGCTAGAATTACCTGAAACTTTGAAAGGTATTCACGATACTTTTCATATATCAAACCTAAGGAAGTGTTTGGCAGATTCGACTCAAGTGATGCCATTGGAGGACGTGCAAATAGACGAGAAATTAAACTTTACTGAAAAACCAATAAAGATTCTTGATTCTCAAGAACGAAATTAAGAAAGAAAATAATTCCACTAGTATTGGTCCAGTGGCAAGGTCAGAAAGGACCCGAGAAAACTTGGGAATTAGCAGAAGAAATGAAAGTCAAATATCCTCAACTGTTCGAGTAACCTTCGAATTTCGAGGACGAAATTCTTTTAAGGGGAGGAGAATGTAACAACCCGAGCGGTTTGAGTCATATGAACTTCGCATTTCATATATTGTCAAACGAGTAAGTAATGAATAAATTGTCTATTTAAAGTTTGAAGTTTTTAGATGAAATTTTTATGTTACAAGAGACCGTTTAAATATAATAATAATATATTATATTCGAACCTGCTCCATTTTTTACGAAACTTAGGTTGACTCGTAGAGAAAAATAAGCTCGTCACAACGACATATTTGAAATTTCATAATACTATATATTAAAAGTTATAAGAGAAAAACGAGTTAAGCAGCTGAATTAATTATAATAATATAATAATATATAATAAAATAATAATATAATTACAATTCATTGCAATTGCAATTGTATGAATTCCAGAATCCCACATCGAAGCAGTACAATTTCCATCCCACATCGCCTCTCAACCCTTTCAACTCCTTTCAACTCTCTTATAAATAGAAGCTTTAAGGTTGAATTTAGAACATAAGTTTTTTTGGGAACGCTCTAATATAAAGAGAATCCCGAGTTCTCAATACCCCGTTGGGTGTTGCTAGTAGTCGTTTTGGTACTCGAGTAGGAGCGCGACTAGGAGCGCGAGTAGGGGAGACTCTACATCAAATTGCCGTAGATAGTTTTCAGGTACGCTCTTGTTTAAGTTTATGTTTAATTATTATTATAGTCGTTATTATTATTATTATTATTATCATTATAGGTATTAGTATTAATATAGTTATTATTAATATTATTATCATCGTTATAGTTATTATTATTATTATAGTTGTTATTTTTATAGTTAGTATTATTATTATTTGTTATTTTTAGTGTTGTAGTTGTTATTATTATTATTATTAGACTTTAGGGTTATCATTAGGGAAGGTATTGGGTAACCCCGAGGGTTGGCTCGGGTATGATGGAAACGCCCGAGTTATGCCAACTAGTAAGGGTTGTACCAAAGGGTTGGCATAGGATAAAAGAAAGTGCCCAGATAAAACCAACAAATAGAAAAGATAACGAATCATCCCTAAAGTTGTTACTACTAGAATATAGCTTAAGTAATGTTATTTTGCTTATAGGATAATACCTGATAGCAGCGAACCTGAGAAGACGATATCACTGACTTGATTGATTGAGGTGAGTTCCTCTGAACTATTTTATAAAACGGGATGTGATGTTCTGATAACTGGTAATAATTGTAGAATTGACTATCAATAGCATCTGTGATATGTGGCAATGCTTGATAGGATGCTTGAGGGCTGCTTGTATGATTCTGCTTTAGCCAGTGGATTTTGTATACATAGCCTGGTTATGTGAATTTATACTGTGCTTACTCTGTTCCTATCTGTTTGCCATGGCTGTATCTGCTTGATGCAATAGTCAATGATAACATGTTTTGAATTTTGATGAATGCCATGTTTATGAACTCACAAGCTTTATGCTGAGTCCCAAATGTTTTTATTTTTATGGACACACATCCTAGGTGCCAAGTGATTGCAGGGATTGAAGATTACAAGCTAGTTTATGAGAAAAAAAAATAAGTTCTAGAATGTTGTTAAGATTTAGATCTTTAGTATAGTTAAACTGATGTAATGATATTATCTATTATAACAGATGTATTATACGCTTTTGATGTATAATTAAAGTTAGACTTCCGCTGTGTATTCTCTGATTACTATGTGTTCTGTATAACCGATGCGTAACGCTCCCTATGGTGAGCCCTGGGAGGCGGGCGTTACAGTCATGTGCCTGCGAATGTCGGCTGGCAGTCCCTGAATATAACGGTTGATCTTTCGAGACACCGCGTCACCTGATCCGGTACCAGTCTCGTCATCTCATTAAATTTTGTGGTGTACTGTTGATGGGTCATGGTCCCTGCCTCAAGTTACAGGAACTCCCTCTCAATCCTGTCGAGTTCCCTATGAGGACAGAACTCCTCCATCACTAGTTGCTTCAGTCCTTCCATCGCATCTTCCCGATGGCTCTAGTACCCTCAGCTTGGACAATATTGTCCCACCAACACAAAGCCGAGTCGGCAAAAGAGTGAGTCGCAAACTTCACCTTTTGATCTTCGCGACACTCACTGATCTCTAGCACTGCCTCCATCTCCCTCACCCAGCGGTGAGCAGCAACAACATCGCCATTACCATCAAAAGTCGGGGGCTTGCACCTTTGGAATGCCCCATAACTGCATCCCTTGGTTGTCACCCCTACTACAACATCCTCCTCCTCGTCAGACACTATCGTCTCCGGCTCTGGCCGTCCCTCCTCTCTATTGCTTTCCTTCCCTATTGACTCCTTCCTGTCCTCTTTCTCTTTTCTTTCCTCGTTCCGCACAGCTTGAATAACATCGGTCACTACAGACGGCATAACTGCCTGCAGGACCTGATGTACCTCATCAGCAATCGCCTCCCTGGCTGAGGCATTCAGGCTCGCATTCTCAGTTTCTTCATTCCGGTCAGGAATCTCGGGTTCACAAGGTCGTCTTAGGAGCTTTAGCGCTGCTCCTAGTTGCACGCGGTCGACCTCTGCCTCTAGTAGTCTTAGAAGGTCTCTTCCCAGCCATTTCCTAAGCACTATAAGATTCAAACACTAACACAGCCATTCAAGGTAATGGCTCAGTTTATTTCAAGTATAGTAAGTCCCTAATTACAGTGGCCAGTTGTGATTAGCCACTTACTTTACTTTTCACACCCCAAGCATTTCCTATCCTGACTTCATCAGTATCTAAATCTACTATGATCACATAAGTCAAATAGCACACGAACATAATACCGGTTAACTTTTAAGAAAAGAAATACTGATGGCACGAAGCTACTCGGGCTGACATCCCTCTTTCTGTCCCATTTTCAGTTTAAGTTTAGGTTTATTTTGAAAATTTACCCGTTTCCCTTAAACTATGGCTCTGATACCAACTTGTAAGGCCCCGATCCCGGGCACCTCACAGTTAGTCATTCATTGCATCATAGATACCTATTAATATTCATTTCATAATATACACAGCGGAATTTCATGTAATAAACCTTTCATTTACTTTTAACTACTGTTGTTAAGCAATACAATGTTGTTCATGAGTTATAAAAAGGTTGTTCAATTGCATTACAAAACAACAATAGAATCAGAATATGGATGGATGTCAGCCTTGTCTTGCCGAGTAGCTTCGTCCTCGTGCCATCCTCAGCAATATTTACCTGCCAACTGAAAATGTATAAAAGTCAGCGTTGCTGAGTGAGTTCTAGTTTTATACGTAATAAAATACTTTATATGTGTAGTATATGAAATACTCTTTTCTGTAAAATACAACTCTGTACTGTGTATGCGAGCACGCATTAACTGTATGAACAAATATTGTTCATTCTCTATACTGTATGCCTTGTCTGTAAACTTTTTAACTTTATGTTCCACTGTCTATGTGGACCAGTGCGCAATGCTCCAACTATGTGCGCGATGGAAAAACGGGTGATGGGCCATCTATGTTCCCCGAAGGGTCAACTGTATCCCTCGAAAAGGTCAACTATGTTCCCCGAAGGGTCAACTGTATCCCTCGAAAGGGCTATGTGTACTGTGTACAAGGCCGACCCAATCACCCAGGGCACGCTACAAAGGTCCTGCCAATCTCAATCGATTGACCCTGTGTGCGTAAAAGGGTAGCTAACCCGCAACACAGTTAAGCTAACGATAACATGGTCGTGTCCCTCCTATGTGCTTGCAAGACTTATTAACATTTTATTTATGTTCCACTTCTTTTCTTTATTGCTCTTTCACTTTATTATTATAATATACTTTACGTTACGATAATAACATACCACGTAAAGTCACATACTATGAGTAATAATAATAACAATAACTATAATAAAGAACAATTATAAATAATCATATCATGCATGGAACACCATCATTAATAGGCCCTTAGTCAACCTTGGTCAAACCCTAAAGCACAGACTCCCAGAAAATTTTCTAAAAATTTCTAAGTGTCTGGGCGTAAGAGCCCTGTTTGGACGCATAAGCCCTGTTCAGGCTTTTCACCACTATGTAGGCTCACCAGCCTACACTTAGAAACTTTTTCACCTTAGGCGTATGAGCTATTCAGGCGTATGAGCACTGTTTAGGCTCATTACCCTGTACTTAGAAAAATCTCAGGCGTATGAGTACTATTCAGGCATATTACCCTATACTTAGTTTTTTAAGTCATTATTTTAGGCACAAGAGTACTGTTTAGACTCATTACCCTACACTTAGGCTTTTAAGCCTACTTTTCAGGCGTAAGAGCCCTGTTTGGGCATATTACCTTACACTTAACTTTTTCCAAGTCATTTTCAAGCATATGAGCACTGTTGAGGCTTATGAGCCTTAGGCGTATTAGGTACTGTTTAGGCATATGAGAACTATTTGGACTCATGACCCTACTTAGAACATTTCTAAGGCAATCCTGGGCGTAAGAGGCTACTGTGTAGGCTCATCAACCTTCTGTCCAGCTTATTACTATGATATTTCCAAACCCAAACATCAGGCCTAAATGTTCTAAGCTTTCTAAGCATGAACTACACATAACCATCTAATAAACATCATCAAACATGCCAAAACACATACGGGTATCAATAGATAAACATGGTAAAATCGTTTAATACATTTTCAGCCCCAAAAGAGTTTAAAACAAGTAAAAACTGGGGTCTAGAACTCACCTTAGCAGTCTCTCGGGTATGACTTCTTCAAAACCCGTTTGCTACAAGTTTAACATCTATAAAACCCAATGAACATACCCGAACACAAAAACACACACATAAGAACATGCATTCTCGGTTTCTTAGCCAAAACACATCTTAAAGATACAAATTCTTACCTCAACTTCGACTTCTTCTTCTTGTTCTTCGAATATCGAGAGTTTTTGTTGGAGCATATATAGTCATATATAGTGTGTCCGTCGCTTGACGAATAGTCTAGGATTAATGTTATACACCTTGTAAACACATGAAACTGGGTCATTCGCAGGAGCATATGCGAATGAGACTCAGTCGTACGACTGAGCCATGCTAATGGACCAGTCGTGCGACTGAGAGATGCGATTGGGGCATTCGTAAGACTGAGCCATAAGAATGGTCCAGTCGTACGATTGAACCATACGCATGGTCCAATCGCACAAATGGGCCCAGTGCATCTAATATGGGCCGAGGCCTATATATACCAGTTTCAATGTGTAGAAGCCTAAGGGTTTTTTGATAGTCTGCCCGGCGCCTAGGTGCTACCGGATGAGAGGGGAGATCATGCTCGATCTCCTCTTGCCAAAGTCTTGATTCTTAAGTTGTAACGAGCTTAAAATCGTTATGTTTTATCAATAAAATCATTCGATTATTGTTCGTACTTTTGTTTATCTTTTGGTTTTTATCCTTCCGTCAAGAACATGCTCGGATGTTTACCGATCCAGCGACTTCACAGTTTTCTCTGCTCTCTCTCTCTAAAACCGAAGAAGATAGTGATGTGAAAAGTGTGTGGGCGGCCATACCACCTTTACACCAACTTTACAAAAACTTTTTGCCCTTTTTACACTTTTACCCCTTCAACTTTGGGGTTGACTTTTATTTCTTCCTTCTTCTTTTTCTTTTATTCTCTTATTACCAAAAATACAGGTGTTACAGAAACCAGTACGATTTAAAACTGGTATTCAAACCGGTTCCCAAACCGGTCTAAACCGGTTCTTAACCCGGTAGCCCAAACTGGTTTTTAAATTGGTTTTCAAACCGGTTTTTAAAATCTAGCCGTTGGATAACGGCTATATAGCCGTTTGGAGTGTATTTTTAACCGTTTTTATTTTTTTTTTCATTATTCCCCCATTAGGTTAGTATATATATGTATTGGATGATTTGGTTGAGTCACAACAACCTAAAACGTTCTCTACTCTCAAAAATCGCATAAACGCTCAATACTTTTGTTCTCTTACAAAAAACTCTCTCAAAACTTTCTCAATTCTCAAATGGCTTCATCAAGTGCTCAATCTTTCGTTGGTTGTGATGCGTCTTCAAGCAACGTGGTGGTAGCAATCTTTCCAACGAATAGGAACCCCTAAATATGATGCAATTACGATTTATGTCAAATTACAAGCGGTCCGAACAAGGCTCGTTGCAAGTTTTGTCATAAGTTTTTCAAAAAAGATACAAACACAACGTTGAAAAATCACATTTCAAATAAATATTGTAAGGCGTTGAAAGGTAACCGTCTCAAGGTCAAGCTTCAATGACAAACGACGGAAATGTTTGGGCTTATAACGTTGCCGCGGTTCGGGAGCAAATGATGCATTTTGTAATTCAAGAAAGCTTGTCATTCAAACATTTCGACAACGAACGTTTGACTCGACTTGTTCAACGAACTCTCCAACCACGTTACACAAATGTAAGTCGTGCTACTCTTCGAAGAGATTGTTTAAAAATGTGAAAAAAACTAAAATGAACTAATATCTTATTTTGAAAATTTACAAACCAGTGTTAACTTAATTAATGATGTTTGGTCGACTCCTCACGGTTAACCGGACTCGCACATTTGTGTCACCGTCCATTGGGTTGAACCCGATTCGTGGTAAATGATGAAACATACGATTGCGTTTGAATTGTTTGATTATCCTCACATTGGCTAAAATATTTTTTTCTTATTGATAAAGTTATTAAAACGTATAAATTAAAAAACAAAATGTTTTCAATATCTTTTGATAATACGTCAAATAACACGTTTGCGATCGATCATTTAAAATTAAAATATAAACCAATGTGTGACGGTGTGTTTTTTCATAGTCGATGTGCTGCGCACATCATAAACTTAGTCATTCAAAAGGTTTAAGAATGATTGAAACGTAAAAAGATAGTTTTAAAAGAATGTTACGTGACATTTTTAGTAATAACCAAAGATATAGTAGATATCGCAAGTTTTGTAAAGATGCAAATTCCAAATGTTTAGGTTTGAATTGGGACGTACCAATACGATGGAATTCCACGTGTAACATGTTTGAAAAGGCTATTGAACAAAAAGAAAGTTTAATAATCTTTCATAATAGTTTGGTAAGTCGTGAAAAGGCAAACAATTACCATCCATCGGGTTGGTTCATTATTGGAAAAATAAGCAAATTGCTTCAATTTAAAACCATAACTACTTGTCTTTCAGGGGTTTATTATCCTACGAGTCTGTTAGTACTTCACCAAATTTATTTAATGACTTCTAAATTAAATGAGATGTCATTTAAGGGTAGACCTTATTCGGATATGATAACCCCAATGAAAGAAAAACTTATAAAGTATTTTAAAGAAATGCATCCGGTTATTACATCTGCCGCACCATTAAACCCTTGTTTAAATTTATCCAGAGTTGAAACTTTACTTGATAAAATTACTTCTAATTTGAATTTAGAAGATTATAACCCATTTTATTGTGAAATTTTAAAAGCTAATTTCAACGATCATTTAGGAAAAAGTATAATATTAATTTATTAAAATATGGTGAAACATTACAAATCCATGAGTCTTTAAGACATGCGACAAATTTCGAAAATTTGAATTAACCAATATTTAATTTATATAATACTTTAAGGGATGAATGTAATAAACGTCAACATGGTAACACTCCGAGTAGTGAACTTGGGAGGTATGACTCGGGAGGTATGACGGAACAAACTTTTTATCCACCATGAGTCCACATGAATTTAAAAACTTTGACTTGTTTGCTTGGTGGAAAGGTAAGGAAGATCAATTTCCCATCCTATCCAGCATAACCCGAGATTTACTAACCGTCCAAGCTTTCACGGTAGCTTCGGAATTTGTTTTTTCTATTAGTAGCAGGGTTATATCGATAATACGAACTCGACTCACTCCCCAAGCGGTTGAAATATTAATTTGCTTGAAGGATTATTTGAATATCACGAAAATAGTACAAGACAAATGTTCACTTGTAGGAGAATTGGAATACGAAGCAAATTATACGAGGACGAGGTAGAGAGCGGATTGACACCAACATTGACCGATGATGAAGCGGCATATGATGAGTATCTTCATAACAGCTCCGGTTCTGGTGGCGAAGAAATAAATGTAAAAGTATGCAACGAACGAACGAACTGAGAACGACTAGTCGACTAGGCTAAACGTTTATTTTTTTAAAAAACTATTATTTAAACTTTTATTTTGTTTAAATTATTTGTATGTTTATTATATATTTCATTTTCGTTATATGTTTATGTATAATGTTTTTTCGCTTTTTTTGCATACTTAATAACAATATTAATAACAAAAACTTTAAAACATTATGTATACATATTAATCCCTTATGTCGGTGGCAGCAGTGCCACCGACCTCCACACCTCAGTCCAAATAAAACCCTAATCCCTATCCATCTTCACAGCTACTGATCGTAGTGATGAACACGATGAAACAACTGGAGGATCCCAAACCCTAAACAACCACCACACCTCCAATTCCCCCCACCCAAATCGCAGCCCCATCGTCTCCCACCTCTCACCACCACCACCACCAAGGAGGTCCGATTCACCGATGCATCTTCACAGCACCCCTCTCCGATTTGCAGGTTCGTTCCCTTCGTATAGCTTTAAGGGTTTTTTTGTTGGGGTTTGTTTTCATCGGTGGGATTGGGGATCTGACGACGGTGTAGGTGGAGGTTGTGGTGGTGGCGGTGGCGGTGGCGTGGTGGTGGTGTTTGGTGGTTTCGGATGATCCGGTGAACATTTGGCCGACTTTTTTAAAGGGGATGGTGTCGGATTGAACGAAGGTGGTGGGGTAGGGGTGATTGGGGTCGGATCTGGGGATGGGGGTTGGCGGCCGCGATGGGTGGTGGTGGTGGTTGTGGTTGACAGTGGTGGTGGTGGTGGTGGAGGCTTTAGGTGATTGATTCATTACAACAACATTCTGTCTTCTTCACCGATATTTCTCCCGCCTCGTTCTTCCATTGTTGTTTGTGGAAATCGCGTTTCTACTCTCAAAGATGTTCTGAAATTTTATATTTGCTGTTGACTTCGGTGTGCAGGTTTCATTGGGCTGTAAATCTCCGGTTAATCGTCATTTCGTTTACTCTGGTATTGCTTCTGCTCCGCTTCTGCGTTCATGTTCCTTCACCTCACTTTTCTGCGTTTTAGGGTTTCTATTTAGCTTTGGACCTTTGACTATGATTGTGTAACACCCGGAAATTTTTTCTAAGCGAGTCAGGTAATAATTGTGGGCTCGGACGAAAGCCATTTAATAAATATAAATGGTTGTGGGTGTTAGACCGAGTTAACCCTTCGGGTCACGAGTTTAACGAGTTTGGGGTCGCGGGAACGCGTGGCATATGTATAGATGGACGAGCTAAACAACTCTCATTTGCATTCAAACACCCATTTCTAGAGAGAGAAAGTATAGAGAGAGAAAGTGTCGGATCGAGGCTCGGGTGGTCAAGAATCGAAGGCTGGTGTTTGTGGACTCCCAAACAACAAGAATCAAGGTAAGAAACGTAGTATAATTGCTCCATTTGGTGAAAAACCCGGATTTAGGTTTTGGGGTTTTAAAAGTGGCAAAAATCGCCCCAAAACGCACGTTTTAGGGTAATAAACATGTAAGAAGCTTAGATTTAGGTTCCTGGATGATAACCCAAGGTTTGGGTGTAAAAGATCGAAGTTTTGGGTTAAAAATGGGTTGGTTCGTAATTTTCAGCTCGTCCAGCGAACCTATGCATCGTCCAGCGAACCTAGCAGTGAACCTAGCAGAGAACCTATCAGCGAACCTATAGATTCTCTAGTAGATTCACTGACATTGTCATCCAACGAGTTGGGCGAAACTGGCAGCAAAGATGCCAGAGAACCTAGCAGCGAATCTATCAAAGAACCTATCAGCGAATCTATCAGCGAACCTATCAGCGAACCTAGCAGCGAATCTAGGCAGAAATTAACTCCTTTGAGTGTTAACTTATCTGCAGGTGGTGTAGTGCAACCCTCTCTTTTAAAGCTTGATTGAGAAGCTACTCGTCAAGTACACGTGAGTTTCTAGGACCCCTCATTTACTTGTTTTAAACGATTTTGGGGCTGGAACACATATAAACCTGTTTATTGAATATGTATGTATGGTCCATTTGAGTATAATGTTGTGATGTACGTTTAAGGTATGATTATGGACTTGGGCGTGATGTATGAGGTCCTAGCATGAGTCCCCAAGTCTAGGAGGAACAATTAGGGCTGTTGTACCCAAATGATGCATAGTTAAGTCCCGGCTTTCGAGAAGGATACGGAAGTAAGTGCCTGTAGATGACTGATGATGTAGACTATGTATGTACGATGTTATGTATGATGTGTGTGTGTTCCTTATGCTGATGTATGTATATCTTTCACGACTCATGTATTATGACAATGAATTAACGAAGTATTATGTAACGTAAAGTGAAAGATAAAGAAAGAGGAACACGATGATGAATGCACGTATTAATGAATGAACGAATGAGTGAAACGATGACGAATACATGCATTAACGAATGAACGAAATAAGTCTTGCAAACATTGAATAAGTCGATTGGCCCTTCTTTGTGATTGACCATGGTCATGGTACCTCTACCGCTTACCTACTAGTATTGTGGCATACGCTTAGATTCACGGCCCAGTAGCTAAGGCTACTGCGGCATACGCTCTATTGATTCACGGCCCAGTAGCTAAGACGGATCAGGGTATAGCATATGGTATTGGTACATTAGAATTCAATGTGCAAGTAAGAATGAAACGGGATCCTTGTCATTCGACCACAGCAATCATAGCCGAATGCTATGAAGTGGGTAAAGCCTGACAGGATCCATACGAAAAGTTAAAGATGATGATGTATAACGAATGATGAAGATAATAATGAATATTATCTCTGTGTATGTATGATATATGATCATGTGAAAGAATGGTTTCTAAAGGATTTATAATATGTTTATTATAAAACTAGAACTCACTCAGCAACGTTGACTCTTTATGTGTTTCCAGTTGGCAGGTAGTGTTGCTGGGGATGGCACGAGGCGGCTACTCAGCTCTTTTGGGATGGCATTCTCCTTTTGATAATGCTGTAACGTCATGTGTTGTGGGCCCATGATGCACGCAACACATTATGTTGCATGCCGTTAGGAGATTCCTTAGGGTTCCGATGTACGGGACTACCTAAGGAAATCTCCTTTATGATGAAAAATTTTATATTTTTATACTAGAGGTCACTGTTATGACCCTATGATTACTGAGGATTCACATAAACGAGATTATCCTCGGTTTCATATGCTTCAGCAGCAATCATAGTAAAGCTACGCAATGCAAAGAAAGCTTGTATTTTGTAACCAAGTCAATAATGTAATGCATTGTAAAAGCTTTTATGATGTAATGAGAATGACCCTCTTTATAAAGTTCCGCTGCGTTATTTTATTATGTTTATATCAAATCTATGTTTTATGTGCGATGACGACCAACCGTAAGGTGCCCGGGAACGGGGCCTTACAGATTGTAACGGTGGTTTTCACACCATAATCAGCTGGTGGAGGTTGTGGTGGTGGCGGTGGCGGTGGCATGGTGGTGCCTTGCTGAGTGGAATACTGATGATAAAGTCACCTTCTTCATGAGTGGAAGGTGGGTACCCCTATATGATATTTGATATATTATTCTTATGATTTTATTCAGCTTGAGTAATGGTTTTTATTCATCAGAAATTATACATCCGTGATTATGAGAAAATGGCGAACAAGGTTTTTGCTCGTAGATATTGTAGTAGTGGGTGTCTTCCTGTTTCATATGTGGAAAAAGAATTTTGGCATGAAATTACTTGTGGAAAGACAGAAAGTGTTGAATATGCTTGTGATGTTGATGGCAGTGCCTTTTCATCTTCTCCCATTGATCAACTTGCAAGTAGCAAATGGAATTTAAAGGTTTTAAGTTTGTTTTAGTCATTAAAGTTTTTTGTTTCTTTCCTACTCACTTTAACTCCTTTCTGGGTGTTTATAATTAACAGAGTCATGGTATTGGTATCAATACAAGCATCTCTGTTACATTGTTTTTAATGGGTTTGCTGTTGCATGTTTCTTACTTGATAGTTATCTATTAATATGATTGTTGCATGTTTATTACTTTCCACATCTTCAATAATCAACATTTTGCTTTTGTTCCTAGGATCTGGATCGGGTCGTACTCGACGCCGGTCGCGGCGGCGAGGGCGTACGACACTGCCTTCTGGGTTACAGAACAATCATGAGTGAACCATCAAAGGATTACAACCACCATCAGCACCATGACCACCATCAAGATCAGCAACCACCGCCTCATCATTACGGCACTTTTCAAGGCGTAAACAACTATCCACCACCGCATCCGCCGCCAGTCATCGGGTTTCCTCAGCCGGTGCCTCCTCCCGGAGCCTCCGGTGGTCCGTCAGTCAGCCATTACGTTCACGGTTATCAGGCCATTACAGGTATCGTAGTTGATCGGTGTTCGTTAGTTTATTTAGGTTGTTGTTGATTTTGATTTTTGAATTGATCTGTTTTGAAGTAGTTTCGTTTGATGAGATTAGTTTGTGATGCTAATGTGGATGATTAGTTGATCTCTTGATCAGACTGTTATTAGGCTTTCTTAGTTAGGTTTTATTATGTAGTAACGCGATTGGTTGCAATTGTTGTGCCAATTAGTGCAAAATGCTGGTTTTTGTATTCAATTTATTATATAGATGGATATATACTGTTATGAGATCTATGGAGTTTGCTGTCTGCATCTCTAAATCACTATATGATAAGTTTGTGACATCACTTTCAAGAGAGATTGGATCATGTATCAATATGAGATTCTGTGTGTGTGTGAAATGAGTAATTAATTTGTGTGGCAAACCATGATGATGATGATGGGTAGTAATTGAGTTTAAGAACTGTAGGTGTAGCTTCCGGTGGCTTAATTGAAACTTGATAGGCTTGGTTTGAAAAGGTGCCCTGATGCGCGCCTAATGCACAAGGCGCTGACCAAAAAACACATCAGGGTGATGAGGGCGTGCCTAATGTAGTTTTGGGTCATATTTGATGAAAATTAGGGTCCGTAAGGAGGTTTTACATGTAATTCACCTAAAGGATGGAGAAATTATAAAAAGATTATATGTAAATCAGATGAGAGATATGTAAGTAATTAGGACTATTGATGTGCTATTTGATCTATTCAAATACAAACAATTTGAATGCTAATTGGAGTTGATTAAGCTACCATTGATCATGGTTTAGCAAGTAATTAGGACTATTGATGTGCTAATTTGATCTCATCTTGGCCAAAATGTTTATAAAGGTTCATACTTGGTTTCTTCCTGGCTGCTATACCTTGGTATGTTGGAGCATTCTTTCTAATATGTGCCAGATATGATCACCGCGAGAAACCTGCATATATCGCCTGCTTAATTGCTGTAAGATATTCCCACTTCTCATTTCATTGTTAAATACAACTGCAAAAACTGCATAAGTAAGCTACAATATTATACAAAAGGTGGTTATGTGATCTTTCTCTCAAGCACCACATTTCATCATCAGTTTATACAAGTGTTTTAGGCATATGAGAACTATTTGGACTCATGACCCTACTTAGAACATTTCTAAGGCAATCCTGGGCGTAAGAGGCTACTGTGTAGGCTCATCAACCTTCTGTCCAGCTTATTACTATGATATTTCCAAACCCAAACATCAGGCCTAAATGTTCTAAGCTTTCTAAGCATGAACTACACATAACCATCTAATAAACATCATCAAACATGCCAAAACACATACGGGTATCAATAGATAAACATGGTAAAATCGTTTAATACATTTTCAGCCCCAAAAGAGTTTAAAACAAGTAAAAACTGGGGTCTAGAACTCACCTTAGCAGTCTCTCGGGTATGACTTCTTCAAAACCCGTTTGCTACAAGTTTAACATCTATAAAACCCAATGAACATACCCGAACACAAAAACACACACATAAGAACATGCATTCTCGGTTTCTTAGCCAAAACACATCTTAAAGATACAAATTCTTACCTCAACTTCGACTTCTTCTTCTTGTTCTTCGAATATCCGAGAGTTTTTGTTGGAGCATATATAGTCATATATAGTGTGTCCGTCGCTTGACGAATAGTCTAGGATTAATGTTATACACCTTGTAAACACATGAAACTGGGTCATTCGCAGGAGCATATGCGAATGAGACTCAGTCGTACGACTGAGCCATGCTAATGGACCAGTCGTGCGACTGAGAGATGCGATTGGGGCATTCGTAAGACTGAGCCATAAGAATGGTCCAGTCGTACGATTGAACCATACGCATGGTCCAATCGCACAAATGGGCCCAGTGCATCTAATATGGGCCGAGGCCTATATATACCAGTTTCAATGTGTAGAAGCCTAAGGGTTTTTTGATAGTCTGCCCGGCGCCTAGGTGCTGCCGGATGAGAGGGGAGATCATGCTCGATCTCCTCTTGCCAAAAGTCTTGATTCTTAAGTTGTAACGAGCTTAAAATCGTTATGTTTTATCAATAAAATCATTCGATTATTGTTCGTACTTTTGTTTATCTTTTGGTTTTTATCCTTCCGTCAAGAACATGCTCGGATGTTTACCGATCCAGCGACTTCACAGTTTTCTCTGCTCTCTCTCTCTAAAACCGAAGAAGATAGTGATGTGAAAGTGTGTGGGCGGCCATACCACCTTTACACCAACTTTACAAAAACTTTTTGCCCTTTTTACACTTTTACCCCTTCAACTTTGGGGTTGACTTTTATTTCTTCCTTCTTCTTTTTCTTTTATTCTCTTATTACCAAAAATACAGGTGTTACAGAAACCAGTACGATTTAAAACTGGTATTCAAACCGGTTCCCAAACCGGTCTAAACCGGTTCTTAACCCGGTAGCCCAAACTGGTTTTTAAATCGGTTTTCAAACCGGTTTTTAAAATCTAGCCGTTGGATAACGGCTATATAGCCGTTTGGAGTGTATTTTTAACCGTTTTTATTTTTTTTTCATTATTCCCCCATTAGGTTAGTATATATATGTATTGGATGATTTGGTTGAGTCACAACAACCTAAAACGTTCTCTACTCTCAAAAATCGCATAAACGCTCAATACTTTTGTTCTCTTACAAAAAACTCTCTCAAAACTTTCTCAATTCTCAAATGGCTTCATCAAGTGCTCAATCTTTCGTTGGTTGTGATGCGTCTTCAAGCAACGTGGTGGTAGCAATCTTTCCAACGAATAGGAACCCCTAAATATGATGCAATTACGATTTATGTCAAATTACAAGCGGTCCGAACAAGGCTCGTTGCAAGTTTTGTCATAAGTTTTTCAAAAAAGATACAAACACAACGTTGAAAAATCACATTTCAAATAAATATTGTAAGGCGTTGAAAGGTAACCGTCTCAAGGTCAAGCTTCAATGACAAACGACGGAAATGTTTGGGCTTATAACGTTGCCGCGGTTCGGGAGCAAATGATGCATTTTGTAATTCAAGAAAGCTTGTCATTCAAACATTTCGACAACGAACGTTTGACTCGACTTGTTCAACGAACTCTCCAACCACGTTACACAAATGTAAGTCGTGCTACTCTTCGAAGAGATTGTTTAAAAATGTGAAAAAAACTAAAAATGAACTAATATCTTATTTTGAAAATTTACAAACCAGTGTTAACTTAATTAATGATGTTTGGTCGACTCCTCACGGTTAACCGGACTCGCACATTTGTGTCACCGTCCATTGGGTTGAACCCGATTCGTGGTAAATGATGAAACATACGATTGCGTTTGAATTGTTTGATTATCCTCACATTGGCTAAAATATTTTTTTCTTATTGATAAAGTTATTAAAACGTATAAATTAAAAAACAAAATGTTTTCAATATCTTTTGATAATACGTCAAATAACACGTTTGCGATCGATCATTTAAAATTAAAATATAAACCAATGTGTGACGGTGTGTTTTTTCATAGTCGATGTGCTGCGCACATCATAAACTTAGTCATTCAAAAAGGTTTAAGAATGATTGAAACGTAAAAAGATAGTTTTAAAAGAATGTTACGTGACATTTTTAGTAATAACCAAAGATATAGTAGATATCGCAAGTTTTGTAAAGATGCAAATTCCAAATGTTTAGGTTTGAATTGGGACGTACCAATACGATGGAATTCCACGTGTAACATGTTTGAAAAGGCTATTGAACAAAAAGAAAGTTTAATAATCTTTCATAATAGTTTGGTAAGTCGTGAAAAGGCAAACAATTACCATCCATCGGGTTGGTTCATTATTGGAAAAATAAGCAAATTGCTTCAATTTAAAACCATAACTACTTGTCTTTCAGGGGTTTATTATCCTACGAGTCTGTTAGTACTTCACCAAATTTATTTAATGACTTCTAAATTAAATGAGATGTCATTTAAGGGTAGACCTTATTCGGATATGATAACCCCAATGAAAGAAAAACTTATAAAGTATTTTAAAGAAATGCATCCGGTTATTACATCTGCCGCACCATTAAACCCTTGTTTAAATTTATCCAGAGTTGAAACTTTACTTGATAAAATTACTTCTAATTTGAATTTAGAAGATTATAACCCATTTTATTGTGAAATTTTAAAAGCTAATTTCAACGATCATTTAGGAAAAAGTATAATATTAATTTATTAAAATATGGTGAAACATTACAAATCCATGAGTCTTTAAGACATGCGACAAATTTCGAAAATTTGAATTAACCAATATTTAATTTATATAATACTTTAAGGGATGAATGTAATAAACGTCAACATGGTAACACTCCGAGTAGTGAACTTGGGAGGTATGACTCGGGAGGTATGACGGAACAAACTTTTTATCCACCATGAGTCCACATGAATTTAAAAACTTTGACTTGTTTGCTTGGTGGAAAGGTAAGGAAGATCAATTTCCCATCCTATCCAGCATAACCCGAGATTTACTAACCGTCCAAGCTTTCACGGTAGCTTCGGAATTTGTTTTTTCTATTAGTAGCAGGGTTATATCGATAATACGAACTCGACTCACTCCCCAAGCGGTTGAAATATTAATTTGCTTGAAGGATTATTTGAATATCACGAAAATAGTACAAGACAAATGTTCACTTGTAGGAGAATTGGAATACGAAGCAAAATTATACGAGGACGAGGTAGAGAGCGGATTGACACCAACATTGACCGATGATGAAGCGGCATATGATGAGTATCTTCATAACAGCTCCGGTTCTGGTGGCGAAGAAATAAATGTAAAAGTATGCAACGAACGAACGAACTGAGAACGACTAGTCGACTAGGCTAAACGTTTATTTTTTTAAAAAACTATTATTTAAACTTTTATTTTGTTTAAATTATTTGTATGTTTATTATATATTTCATTTTCGTTATATGTTTATGTATAATGTTTTTCGCTTTTTTTGCATACTTAATAACAATATTAATAACAAAAACTTTAAAACATTATGTATACATATTAATCCCTTATGTCGGTGGCAGCAGTGCCACCGACCTCCACACCTCAGTCCAAATAAAACCCTAATCCCTATCCATCTTCACAGCTACTGATCGTAGTGATGAACACGATGAAACAACTGGAGGATCCCAAACCCTAAACAACCACCACACCTCCAATTCCCCCCACCCAAATCGCAGCCCCATCGTCTCCCACCTCTCACCACCACCACCACCAAGGAGGTCCGATTCACCGATGCATCTTCACAGCACCCCTCTCCGATTTGCAGGTTCGTTCCCTTCGTATAGCTTTAAGGGTTTTTTGTTGGGGTTTGTTTTCATCGGTGGGATTGGGGATCTGACGACGGTGTAGGTGGAGGTTGTGGTGGTGGCGGTGGCGGTGGCGTGGTGGTGGTGTTTGGTGGTTTCGGATGATCCGGTGAACATTTGGCCGACTTTTTTAAAGGGGATGGTGTCGGATTGAACGAAGGTGGTGGGGTAGGGGTGATTGGGGTCGGATCTGGGGATGGGGGTTGGCGGCCGCGATGGGTGGTGTGGTGGTTGTGGTTGACAGTGGTGGTGGTGGTGGTGGAGGCTTTAGGTGATTGATTCATTACAACAACATTCTGTCTTCTTCACCGATATTTCTCCCGCCTCGTTCTTCTATTGTTGTTTGTGGAAATCGCGTTTCTACTCTCAAAGATGTTCTGAAATTTTATATTTGCTGTTGACTTCGGTGTGCAGGTTTCATTGGGCTGTAAATCTCCGGTTAATCGTCATTTCGTTTACTCTGGTATTGCTTCTGCTCCGCTTCTGCGTTCATGTTCCTTCACCTCACTTTTCTGCGTTTTAGGGTTTCTATTTAGCTTTGGACCTTTGACTATGATTGTGTAACACCCGGAAATTTTTTCTAAGCGAGTCAGGTAATAATTGTGGGCTCGGACGAAAGCCATTTAATAAATATAAAATGGTTGTGGGTGTTAGACCGAGTTAACCCTTCGGGTCACGAGTTTAACGAGTTTGGGGTCGCGGGAACGCGTGGCATATGTATAGATGGACGAGCTAAACAACTCTCATTTGCATTCAAACACCATTTCTAGAGAGAGAAAGTATAGAGAGAGAAAGTGTCGGATCGAGGCTCGGGTGGTCAAGAATCGAAGGCTGGTGTTTGTGGACTCCCAAACAACAAGAATCAAGGTAAGAAACGTAGTATAATTGCTCCATTTGGTGAAAAACCCGGATTTAGGTTTTGGGGTTTTAAAAGTGGCAAAAATCGCCCCAAAACGCACGTTTTAGGGTAATAAAACATGTAAGAAGCTTAGATTTAGGTTCCTGGATGATAACCCAAGGTTTGGGTGTAAAAGATCGAAGTTTTGGGTTAAAAATGGGTTGGTTCGTAATTTTCAGCTCGTCCAGCGAACCTATGCATCGTCCAGCGAACCCAGTGAACCTAGCAGAGAACCTATCAGCGAACCTATAGATTCTCTAGTAGATTCACTGACATTGTCATCCAACGAGTTGGGCGAAACTGGCAGCAAAGATGCCAGAGAACCTAGCAGCGAATCTATCAAAGAACCTATCAGCGAATCTATCAGCGAACCTATCAGCGAACCTAGCAGCGAATCTAGGCAGAAATTAACTCCTTTGAGTGTTAACTTATCTGCAGGTGGTGTAGTGCAACCCTCTCTTTTAAAGCTTGATTGAGAAGCTACTCGTCAAGTACACGTGAGTTTCTAGGACCCCTCATTTACTTGTTTTAAACGATTTTGGGGCTGGAACACATATAAACCTGTTTATTGAATATGTATGTATGGTCCATTTGAGTATAATGTTGTGATGTACGTTTAAGGTATGATTATGGACTTGGGCGTGATGTATGAGGTCCTAGCATGAGTCCCCAAGGTCTAGGAGGAACAATTAGGGCTGTTGTACCCAAAATGATGCATAGTTAAGTCCCGGCTTTCGGGAAGGATACGGAAGTAAGTGCCTGTAGATGACTGATGATGTAGACTATGTATGTACGATGTTATGTATGATGTGTGTGTGTTCCTTATGCTGATGTATGTATATCTTTCACGACTCATGTATTATGACAATGAATTAACGAAGTATTATGTAACGTAAAGTGAAAGATAAAGAAAGAGGAACACGATGATGAATGCACGTATTAATGAATGAACGAATGAGTGAAACGATGACGAATACATGCATTAACGAATGAACGAAATAAGTCTTGCAAACATTGAATAAGTCGATTGGCCCTTCTTTGTGATTGACCATGGTCATGGTACCTCTACCGCTTACCTACTAGTATTGTGGCATACGCTTAGATTCACGGCCCAGTAGCTAAGGCTACTGCGGCATACGCTCTATTGATTCACGGCCCAGTAGCTAAGACGGATCAGGGTATAGCATATGGTATTGGTACATTAGAATTCAATGTGCAAGTAAGAATGAAACGGGATCCTTGTCATTCGACCACAGCAATCATAGCCGAATGCTATGAAGTGGGTAAAGCCTGACAGGATCCATACGAAAAGTTAAAGATGATGATGTATAACGAATGATGAAGATAATAATGAATATTATCTCTGTGTATGTATGATATATGATCATGTGAAAGAATGGTTTCTAAAGGATTTATAATATGTTTATTATAAAACTAGAACTCACTCAGCAACGTTGACTCTTTATGTGTTTCCAGTTGGCAGGTAGTGTTGCTGGGGATGGCACGAGGCGGCTACTCAGCTCTTTTGGGATGGCATTCTCCTTTTGATAATGCTGTAACGTCATGTGTTGTGGGCCCATGATGCACGCAACACATTATGTTGCATGCCGTTAGGAGATTCCTTAGGGTTCCGATGTACGGGACTACCTAAGGAAATCTCCTTTATGATGAAAAATTTTATATTTTTATACTAGAGGTCACTGTTATGACCCTATGATTACTGAGGATTCACATAAACGAGATTATCCTCGGTTTCATATGCTTCAGCAGCAATCATAGTAAAGCTACGCAATGCAAAGAAAGCTTGTATTTTGTAACCAAGTCAATAATGTAATGCATTGTAAAAGCTTTTATGATGTAATGAGAATGACCCTCTTTATAAAGTTCCGCTGCGTTATTTTATTATGTTTATATCAAATCTATGTTTTATGTGCGATGACGACCAACCGTAAGGTGCCCGGGAACGGGGCCTTACAGATTGTAACGGTGGTTTTCACACCATAATCAGCTGGTGGAGGTTGTGGTGGTGGCGGTGGCGGTGGCATGGTGGTGCCTTGCTGAGTGGAATACTGATGATAAAGTCACCTTCTTCATGAGTGGAAGGTGGGTACCCCTATATGATATTTGATATATTATTCTTATGATTTTATTCAGCTTGAGTAATGGTTTTTATTCATCAGAAATTATACATCCGTGATTATGAGAAAATGGCGAACAAGGTTTTTGCTCGTAGATATTGTAGTAGTGGGTGTCTTCCTGTTTCATATGTGGAAAAAGAATTTTGGCATGAAATTACTTGTGGAAAGACAGAAAGTGTTGAATATGCTTGTGATGTTGATGGCAGTGCCTTTTCATCTTCTCCCATTGATCAACTTGCAAGTAGCAAATGGAATTTAAAGGTTTTAAGTTTGTTTTAGTCATTAAAGTTTTTTTGTTTCTTTCCTACTCACTTTAACTCCTTTCTGGGTGTTTATAATTAACAGAGTCATGGTATTGGTATCAATACAAGCATCTCTGTTACATTGTTTTTAATGGGTTTGCTGTTGCATGTTTCTTACTTGATAGTTATCTATTAATATGATTGTTGCATGTTTATTACTTTCCACATCTTCAATAATCAACATTTTGCTTTTGTTCCTAGGATCTGGATCGGGTCGTACTCGACGCCGGTCGCGGCGGCGAGGGCGTACGACACTGCCTTCTGGGTTACAGAACAATCATGAGTGAACCATCAAAGGATTACAACCACCATCAGCACCATGACCACCATCAAGATCAGCAACCACCGCCTCATCATTACGGCACTTTTCAAGGCGTAAACAACTATCCACCACCGCATCCGCCGCCAGTCATCGGGTTTCCTCAGCCGGTGCCTCCTCCCGGAGCCTCCGGTGGTCCGTCAGTCAGCCATTACGTTCACGGTTATCAGGCCATTACAGGTATCGTAGTTGATCGGTGTTCGTTAGTTTATTTAGGTTGTTGTTGATTTTGATTTTGAATTGATCTGTTTTGAAGTAGTTTCGTTTGATGAGATTAGTTTGTGATGCTAATGTGGATGATTAGTTGATCTCTTGATCAGACTGTTATTAGGCTTTCTTAGTTAGGTTTTATTATGTAGTAACGCGATTGGTTGCAATTGTTGTGCCAATTAGTGCAAAATGCTGGTTTTTGTATTCAATTTATTATATAGATGGATATATACTGTTATGAGATCTATGGAGTTTGCTGTCTGCATCTCTAAATCACTATATGATAAGTTTGTGACATCACTTTCAAGAGAGATTGGATCATGTATCAATATGAGATTCTGTGTGTGTGTGAAATGAGTAATTAATTTGTGTGGCAAACCATGATGATGATGATGGGTAGTAATTGAGTTTAAGAACTGTAGGTGTAGCTTCCGGTGGCTTAATTGAAACTTGATAGGCTTGGTTTGAAAAGGTGCCCTGATGCGCGCCTAATGCACAAGGCGCTGACCAAAAAACACATCAGGGTGATGAGGGCGTGCCTAATGTAGTTTTGGGTCATATTTGATGAAAATTAGGGTCCGTAAGGAGGTTTTACATGTAATTCAACCTAAAGGATGGAGAAATTATAAAAA
Source organism: Flaveria linearis (assembly GCA_024085815.1). Classification (NCBI taxonomy): domain Eukaryota; kingdom Viridiplantae; phylum Streptophyta; class Magnoliopsida; order Asterales; family Asteraceae; genus Flaveria; species Flaveria linearis. The sequence continues at coordinate 70,524,136 of CM044011.1, forward strand.
GATTATATGTAAATCAGATGAGAGATATGTAAGTAATTAGGACTATTGATGTGCTATTTGATCTATTCAAATACAAACAATTTGAATGCTAATTGGAGTTGATTAAGCTACCATTGATCATGGTTTAGCAAGTAATTAGGACTATTGATGTGCTAATTTGATCTCATCTTGGCCAAAATGTTTATAAAGGTTCATACTTGGTTTCTTCCTGGCTGCTATACCTTGGTATGTTGGAGCATTCTTTCTAATATGTGCCAGATATGATCACCGCGAGAAACCTGCATATATCGCCTGCTTAATTGCTGTAAGATATTCCCACTTCTCATTTCATTGTTAAATACAACTGCAAAAACTGCATAAGTAAGCTACAATATTATACAAAAGGTGGTTATGTGATCTTTCTCTCAAGCACCACATTTCATCATCAGTTTATACAAGTGTTTTAGTTATGTATTACATCTCGTGTGGCCGTGTTACAAAATGGCCATATTTATATGCAAGATTGAGCTCATGTATTTATAATACTTATAATGTAATGGTGCAGGCTATTGTTGGAACAATTGTTGTGATTTTGGTGTTATTACAGTGAATGTTGCAGGTTTGAGGTAAGATCAAAGTGATGATTCTGTATGTTCTTGTATTTTGCTCTTTACATACCATTATAAGTTTGAACTAATACAAAGAACAAATTTTGTTATCCATTAATCCCTATTCCTATGATTAGATACAAGGAGTATCAGCTCCAAGATTATGGTTCTTGGTTTATAAAAAAAGTAAGTGTAATTCCTTTAAACATGAGTCCAAAAGTTATCCAGTTTATATAATAACTGTCCGCATTTGTTTCCTGTTTCTCTTTTCAGTTGAACGACACCCATAACTGGAAACACCTTCGAAGTTGTTTTGTGAAAACCGAGGTTTGCAACAGCCTGCCTAGAAGATACAGAGTATGTGTTCCAGTTCTATCTATATTCCAATTCAAATTAATATGGCATGTTTTGTGAAAATCAACCATTTAATCAAATTAAAAGTTTACTATGGTGTCCTTATTGCAGACTCTCAAACAATACAAATTGTCACACTTAACTCCCATTGAAGCCGGTTGCTGCAGACCACCCTCTCAGTAAGCTTCATAAACTCATTCATTTCCTTTGATCTCCCCGCGGCAACGCGCGGGAGAAATTCCTAGTTTATATTAAAAATTTATATAAACCGGCCCAAACCGGCCCAACATACTATTTATATAATAATTTATATCAACAATTTTTGCATACTATTAATAATAATATTATATATGATTTAATTAACAAAAAAAATTAAAAACCGAACCGGTTTAGGCCCGAACTGATTTCTAAACCGGCCCAAACCGGTTTAATAGGTTTGAGGTTTACGGGCTTGAAATCGGTTTAAGACCCGAACCGGCTTGGGGCCAAACCGGTTTTGACTTTGGTTGACCAAACCGGTTTGGAAAAAAACCCGGTTTCAGTTTGGACCCCAAACCGGTTAAAAAAAACCCGGTTTGAAAAAAAACCCGGTTTGTACGTGTGTTGTAAACAGTTCACTTTCCTTCTTTTTTCTTTTTACTTCTTCCAATGCATCGCACCTCCAGCCTCCACCATCGCCCTTTTGGAAAGCCACTTCGACTAGATTCACCACCACCATCAGTAGAAAAACCTTAATATACTTGACCATCACCGCAGCAGCAACCAAATAACCCGTCACATACCTCACCGCCTTTTGGCAAATTTAACCCAATTTCTTTAGATCCATCACCAGAAAAAACCTTATGATACGAGCCACCGAAGTTTATAAATGTAGTTTATAAACAAAGCAAAACAATCTCTAAAGTTAGGTGGTTTACGCCTCCAATGGTTGTGAAGGAGATGCAAGTTGGGGTTGTGACGTACCTCCTAACATGTTATTTTTGCTTATTTTTTTGGTTTTGTGTTCGGTGCGATTAAACTAAACGAATGTGCCATCACGCGAAGCGCAAGTATACCTCATAGTTTATATGCATGCATCATTGACGTCAACCTATGATGTGTACTTTTAGCTTTGAAATGACCTTTTAATCAGGTAAAAAAATGTTAGTGATGATTTTAATGTTTGAAGTAAATATAATATAACTAGTTTTAATAAATACGTGTATTACACGGGTTAAAAAAATAAAATATCAAATAAGAAAATGTTTTATTAGTTATAAAACTATAAATAATAAAACAATGATATCAACTTCTTAGTTTTTTTTAATTTTTTAATTTTTTCCAAATGGAAAATAAAATAAATTTGTTTTAAGGCAAACATTTTAAAAAATGTAAAATTTTAAAAATTACTATAACTCCCAATTTTATTTATTTTTGTATATAAAAAAATTACTTACAAACATCAATTTTAAAATAATTTATATTTTTTAAAAAGTTTGATGTTTTAGAAGTAAGTTTTATTTTATAAAAATTTATTTACTAAGAAAATAGTTAATAAAAATATACTTTCTTTAATTTATTATTAGTAATTAATTAATGAGAATTTAATAGAGAGAGAAGCGGGAAATTTTGATGAGGTGAAATATGGTGATGACACATGTCCAACCTTTGGTGAAATGAAATATAGTGATGACACATGTCCAACTTAGTTACCCTTTTATTAGAGTAGAAAGATATCATTTTCACATAGAAAAAAACTACTCTTACTTTTTCACGTGTGTTTTGTTTAAACATTAAATTTTAAAAAACATGTTAATGTATTAGAGCATTCACAGCCCGTTCCTCATATATATGTAAGTGAAAGTCCTATATTATAGAGGATGATTTTGAGCGATTGTGAGTGAAAGATGTATAAAATTTATGGGGATTATATCGTGTTTCCTCATATTTGGATAAATACGGTACAGCCATCATAAATTTTTGAAAAACTGGATTTTAATAATTCAAACTATTACTTATTGGTCGATAATAACCTATACTATTAATTTGGCTGATAATAATCTCAACTTTCACTTTTATTACCAACAACAGTTTCATTAACATAATTATTAATTAGTAAGCTTGATTCGCACTCGATTTCATTCACAATAATGATTATGAATGAAATAAAAAAACATACAAGTTAAATCGAGCCTAAAATAAATATAAATTGAATATGAATGTATGATAATTATACTACTGGGATTACCATTGTAACAAATGTGAAAATTAAGATTATTACCAACCAAATTAATAGTATGAATTTTAAAGTGGTTATGAGTGGATGATAGAGAAAATATAATGATACATGTATGAAAAATATTATTTAATTAAAAATAAAAAGAAAAAATAATGATATTTAGTATAATTATAAGGGTGGGAATGAAAAATGAATGCTCTAATAGTTGATCTATCATTAAATAAGCACATGCGTCAGTATTACATATGATAACATTTATATCATAATACATATAAACATTTTTGACATTTTAAATAGGGTAGAAATTCATGACATCTGAAGAAAAGTGCATACTAGAAATTTTAAGCAATGTGTTTGTATACTTGTATGAATATAAATAGTAATTTCAAGACTTTGAATACATGTAGGAAGACATCCTCCTATGATTGTAACACCCAAGAGAAGATGAATGGACCATATGTCCATGTTATTAGCAACTCAAATAAAACTAGCAAAATGAATAAATAAATTAAAAATAAAAAGATATCACTAAAAGAACATGACGAACATGTCGTGTTACCAAAGTGACATTAACTATTGATATCGATCATTAAACTAGTAAAGTCATAATGTCTTGCTGAATGCATAACGTTATTAATTTAAAATAAAACACGAACGTGTGACTATTAACAACGTGTTTAACATAATGCTTTAGCACCCTTCTATAAAGAGGTATTATGCATATATTTAACTTGTTTAACATAAAGATTTGAGTAGTGAGACATGTAGGATAATTAAGTATGCTAGTTTTGACAAGATGAAGACGCCATGCTATGTTTAGTTGTCTTTCAAGTTTTTCTTGCCGGGAGAGTTGTGTCGGAGACATCTTTATCTGAAGAGGAGGCTTCGTCGTAACTATCACGTATGAGCATCCTATTATAACCACCACCTGCACACCAACAATTATACTTGCAATTACATACTAAAACATAATGTGACATATAAATAAGAATGAACTAGAATAGATATGTTAAATGTGCCGGTCTAAAAGTGTTGCATCCTTATAAATCAAAGGTGCAACATTCAAACCTGAGCTTCTTTAATTATTATTGATTTCGCATTTTAACACTTCAATTTTGCCCTTCATTTAGTTACTTCTCAGTTTCAAAGCAACAATAATATTTAAAAGAAAAAAACACAAAATCTATATTTGGTTCTAAAAACATAGTTTTTCCTTCTCGATCCCGCTATAAATTTTGTTAAAATGAAATTATGTTCAAATAGATATTTTTATCGTAGGTGATATCGACTGATTGTAGTGTGCGGTAGCGTGAATAATGAGACCGATATTGATCAAAGAGCATCAGTATCGTTATATAACTGTGTTGTATGTATGTTTCGATTTTCGAAACTTAGTCACTGCAATTTTATACGTTTATTTTACATACTTAATCATGTCAATTTTACCATCGTAACACGCATGCACAATTTTTAGTTAATAAACAATCAAAGATTACGTAGTAATCGTTTATTAATTGTGCCTTTATTTATCATGCATGGATTCTAGAGAAAAAAAATTAAATAGTAATTAACAATATCATTATCTTTATTTAAATTAGATTATGATCACTAGATTTACTAAAGATGTCACGTTTAGTTATCTATCACGCATCACAACATTATAGAATATATACTAATGACCAACTCAAGTTTATATATTGTTGTATTAGGTTAGTCCTCGTGTAATATATGATTGAACAAATAAAATATTAATATATTATTAGTAAAATTTATGCATTATAAAATCATGATTGAAGATAAAATATGATTATAAGTACGTATAAATAGATACTTTAAGTAAATAAACATTAATGACACACCCTCAAAATCCGCTACGGGGTTTTACCGTCAGGCGTATGACACATCAGGATCTCAGATAGCACCAGTTACACAGAATCAATAATTATAAAACATCACATTAAGAAATCAGGATTTTAAATCAACCATAAATGTTTCTAACTTGCGGAAACGATCAGAAACAGTAAGTCAACAATCAATAAAGTCAACATGCGTTTAAACCAAAAGTTAATAATGTTTAACAAAATAAAATGTTTGAGATGTAGTGTATCCCATGAATGCATCCCTAGCTGAGGCCTTAACTTTATGCATTCCTGTGACCTAAGAAAATATGCTAAAATGTATCAACGTAAAGTTGGTGAGTCCACAGGTTTAAACAACAAGTAATGTGTCAGAAAGCGTTTCATATGGTTTATTATATAAAATCGATAGGTAGCTAGCCTATAAACAAGTTATTTAGTGTTTCAAACTAAAGCTGACTGTGTGTGTTTTATGCCTTTCCACCACGTCTATCACATACCGTGGCAATCGTTAGGTTAATTTCGCACCCGTTTGACCTCCAATCAAGCTAGCGCGACTAGCCCGTGCGGGGTTTGTCAAACCCAGTAGTACTACTTAAAATTACCTCGCTAATCCCATTATTAACGGTTTAATACTGCAAGGACTTTCAAATGCGTCTACACTAAAGTAACATGCGATATCAATAATACTGGTAAACATAACAAAAGTAGTGTTTGCATGTTTTCTCCCCCAAAAAGGAAAGAATATAAAACGGGACCGTGAAAACTCACCTTAATTGCACAACAGTAAATAAACGATAGCACAAAGAATAGAGTTCCGATTAACCTGTTTTCATTCAGTATATATATAATTAATATCAATTATTAATTATAAATATAATGACTGTAAGGTTTCACGTCTCACGAATCGAGTATGATATCGGTTATCATGTATGACAAGTCGGGTTTTAAGATACTTGATGCGGTGTGAAAAGTATATATATTTTGATAAAGGTTTCTCGCACAGATTCAGTTTTAATTGGTTATTACTAATACTAAACTACACACACAAAAGGTAAGTGTACCTATCGTGAGGTAAAATAGAGTTTGAAGAACCGAGTATCAATCCGTGGACACACCTAGCCTACTCAACAACCTTAATGATTGACTACCAGATTTGATTTTTGTTTAGGAATATGATAAGTTGCATTGATGTAAATTAGGTTTTTTAGGGTTTTAGAAATAGAAATAAAATAAAGTAAGACAAGATTGAAACTCAGGGGATCAAGGCTATCATCCTAATTAGATTATACTTATATAATTATAATGAAGTGGTGGTGTGATTAAAGATATTGATTAAAGTAATTGTGTTAATGTTTATAAATATGAGCTGACGCGATTTCTCGTCTATCCGCTCCGTAGTAACTAGGACCACGTCAGGTTGAGATTTACTGCTTAGGTCAAAGCCCTAGTAATGTAGATAATTTTTTGTGACCTTTTCGACATACGATTTCTGAAAATATAGCTTAATGTAGGAAGAGAGTTGATCAAGTTCCTTTCTAACATACCATTAATTTTAGAAAACCATAACAATTACTGTAGATTTCTCAGACTAATAAAAGGAACCCGTAAATAATCAGAAAGTTAAGATGATATGATTTCTAATAACCATATCTAGTTAATTAGTCATAGATTTATTACGAATATCAGTTTCATGAATAAAAGTTGATCATATATTTTTCAACCGTGTATGACAATCATAATTACAAAACATAAGTTTATAACTCCCCATTCAAATATAGGTGCTACCTATCGAAAGTTTTCCCAAGACCACCATAACATTAACACAATATAAATCACACCATTACTTCATCACAAATTACATAAGTTTCATCCAATTAGGATGATAATGAGAGTTTAGCTCATAATTAATGAGCTTGAACATAACAGCACACAACATAGAAGATCGATATGAATTCATCGGTGAAATGGAACAATCAAATCGGTGATCCACAATGGATGATGTTTAGACAATTCCGAGCTTCGTTCAAGTGTTGTATGCACCTCCCGAGCCTCCAAATGGTCTTCAAGACTTGACTCCCGAGAGAATTCTGCAGAGTAACACCCCACCAAAAGCTTGCCAAAATGGTGAACTTAGGCATCTATTTATAGGCTTTCTGGAGTGTTTAAGCATGACCCCATGGCTAAAAGGCACAAGCTCGTGTTAGTACAATGCTTACAAATGTTGGTCGGCTCGTACATGCAGAAGTTGTCGGGCACGGCCCCTTGACAAATGGGCACGACCCCGTAACAAATGGGGGCACGACCCCATGTTTGAGGTTGGGCACGGCCCCGTGTTCACTTTTAGGGGACAGTAATTTTTGTCCTGTCAGATGTCCAAACACGGGAGGTGTACCAAATTTAGCACGGGGTGTGTTTCAGGCAAGGCATGGGGGCGTGCTTAATGAGGCACGACCCCATGCTTGGACTTGAAAGCTAGAATTTCTTTAATTTCTTGTTAAATATGCTTCTTTTGTCCATCTTGCCCTCTACAACACCTGAAAACACAATTAAACTATTTTAAGTACATAATCATCATTTTAAGAAAGATATTAAGGAATAATTGATGTGTTTTTGACTTTTTGATAGTGATTTTATGTATAATTTGGAGTACATCAATACTCTTTATATATTTTAGTTACATTTTATTTATAACAACCCATATTATATTTTACCAACCACACACACATATATAACAAGTGTATATATTATATATGTATCACACATGGCATATAACACACATATATAATATACATACTATATATAACATACACACTAAACACAGTAAAACACATGCACTTGGCCACAACCAAAAACACCACCCAACTTCTCGGTCCATGCCATTACACATGCAAAGATCATCCCCAATACAAATACACACCACACATATGCATGCACTAACCTATATCTAATCATGACATATACACATGCATGGACTGTTATATGTATCATCACATATATATTCATTCAGATGCACCCACCCAGAAGAATCCCCCCATGCGCCCACCTAAAAGGATTTCACATGCGCCCACTTAAAAGAATTCCCTATGCGCCTAACACAGAGTACCCACACGCAAGCATGCATTCATGCGTCTCACGTATTCCCATGCATAACCCAACCTCATACGCCTAACATGATCAAATCCACACCCATGCGTGCACCATATACACACACCAACACAACTCTCGGCTATTAGCATGAAAATATATACAATCAAGAACACATACATATAATTATAAGGCAATAATTGGTATCACTTCCCCACATAAACGCTCGCATAGGAGCTTATACATGCACACATCACGTAAAAACCCACAAGTACGCACCATACATCGACACATATGATCAAGCATACGAAAACCCACATCAACAACATCAATCGAGTCCATTATTTCACACAAAACAAATTGTGACCGGAGTCTCGAAACCGTACAAAATTACGTGAGCAATGATCAAGCAAGGACGTAAGAATCGTACCGAGTAGCGATGATCAACGATCGATAATGAAGGTGTCTCCAGGATGAAGCGGGGCTGCTGTTGCGGTTTGGCAGAGTGATGAGGGCTACGAGGGGTGTGGTTGTCGCCGGAGAAGTCACAAACAAGAGCAACATGTAACAACCCAAGGAAATCGTAATGTGTTATTATCCGCTTTGGCCGCAACCTCACGGTTTTAAAACGCGTCAGGTTGCGGCCAAAGCGGACAATATCACGTTGCGATTTCCTTGGGTTGTTACAGTTGGTATCAGAGCCAGGGCCGGGCCGTTGTGCCAGCGAGGACGCTGGGCTCCCTTAGGGGGTGGATGAAACATGCCTGAAACATAGCTATTTGCATCCCACATCGGTTGGGAAGGAGAACTAAAGTCTCTTTATAAGGGGCTGGATACCTTCCCCAATATGACGCGTTTTAAAACCGTGAGGTTGCGGCCAAAGCGGACAATATCACGTTGCGATTTCCTTGGGTTGTTACACAACATGTTGGGTCATGATAAGGCTGGTGCAACCAAAACCACTTCACATAGTCATTTTTGGTACTACATTCAAGGGCTTCCGAAGCTGAGCATGAGATCTTCTGAGAGTCTGAAGAACAACAGCTGAAGATATCAGCTGAAGGCAACAGCTAAAGTCAACAGCTGAAGTCAACAGCTGAAGTCAACAGCTGAAGGCAACAACTGAAGTCAACAGCTGAAGGCAACAGCTGAAGTCAACAGCTGAAGACTATCTTCCGAAGACAAAGTCTGAGCTTCCGAAGACAAAGTTTGATGAAAGAGCTGAAGACAAAGTCTGAGCTTCCGAAGACAAAGTCTGATGAAAGAGCTGAAGACAAAGTCTGAGCTTCCGAAGACAAAGTCTGATGAAAGAGCTGAAGACAAAGTCTGCTTCCGAAGACAAAGAAGACTCCAAGCCTCGGAAGAAGCAGTCTTCCGAAGTATAAGTGGCTTCGGAAGAAGTTATTCTTCCGAAGCATTTTATCCTTTGGAAGACATTGCTATGTCCAGTAGATATAAGTATGGTCCCTGACAGTCCGCTGTAGACCTCTGATACAGCATGGCATCTTCCTAAAGAGCCATATTGTTGACCATATTTTATTCTATTGTTCACCTTTTTATGATAGTACATGTTACCAACTTTAGTTAGTGAGAAAAGGTAAGTCAGGGACATGTCCTGACTACCAACTCTCAGGCAAAATATCTGAAAGACCTCACCTAAGTCTTGTAGTATAGATGTAAGGTTAGAGGTGTCCAGCTGGTATCAAAGTATATCCGGCTGTAGGTAGTATTATATATATCTTCTCCTTGTAACTCTTAGATAAGCGATTTGAGTCCAAGAGTCTTGTAATCCTTTGAGTTGAGAAGCAATATATAAAATTACCTTGAAAATTTACTTCCTGTGTTAATTTTCTTACTGCTTCTTACTTGTTATATTATGATCAACTCTTCATAGACTACTTGCTGAGTGTTGTTCACAGTGAGTTGAGAGAAAAACCACCCATAATCGATCCTGCACAACACCACGATGGAAGACTGTTGCAGCACATCAGAGGGATATCGGGAGGTGAACGACGGTTGTTTGCATTAGGTTTAGCGTGCAATGAGATAGAGAGGGGTTTAAAGAAGAGGTAGTCGGTTGTGGTGATCCGAGAGATGGAGGGGGTATGGTTATAGGTTTCGAGGAAGTCACGAGAGTGGTGATAATTGGTTGTTTAAGATGAGTTTTAGCTTCCAATTTACCACTTCTAGTCCCTCACCTTTATATAATTGGTATTGAAGCTAGTTAGTTAAATTAACTTATAACTAATTACTAATCATACTTATATTAATAACTAGGATCATTTAAAACAATTAAACTAATTTGTTTTAAAATATTAGAGAGAGTTGGATGACGATAATGGTGTTAACCTGAAAAATACGGGATGTCACATCATCCCCTTGTTGAAGAAATTTTCGTGGGTGTCACAAATAATGTATTTTTCTTAAACTTTTATTTTATAAAAAAATTATGATTTTTAAATATATTGTTTTAAGAAAAATAATTTTAAAAAAATTCGTTGTACTCTGTATTTTATTAAATTTTGTTTTTAAAAAGTGTGTTTATAATAAAAAATAGGTTTTTAATTTATTAAACTATATATATTTTAATTTGAAAATGGTATGAGTAATATTATTAATATTCAATATTATTATTAATAATATAGATAAATGAGAAAGTAAGTATAATGAGATCTACAATTGTTTCACGCTTATTTTAGTTTTTATAGATAGTTAGATAGGCTAAACACTTATTAAATAAACGGATTAAATTTTAATATAAAAAATATATGTAAAATAAACATGAATAGTTACAGTATAATATTTTTATGTAAAATATAATTAAAACTATATATAGGTAATAATTCAAGAAATAAAACTATTATACCATTTTTTAACTCTCTTATGTAAATAGTTTTATTTTTAAACATTTGTTTTAAGATTTTTATAATTTTTTTATAAAAATCTTGTTTTTAATAAATGATTTTTAATTATTCTAGTTGTTTTAATAAGACTGTTTAATATATCTCACCATTTTATATTTTTTTATAAAAACAAAATGATTTTAAAATGTTTTGTTTAAAAATGTTTAATGTTTTAGAAAATTTTACATTATATAAACTTTAGTTTTTTTGTTATTTAGATATTAATTAAAAGATATTATTTTAATTTCCTTTATAAAATCTATTTTAAAAAAGGTAGTTTGAATTTAAAAAAATGATAAGAAAGAGAAACATAGTAATTAATAAATTTATTTTAATAAAACAGAGAAATTTATATGAGTATTTAAATTACTATAACACACTTTTGGAGAGAAAATTGATGTTTGAATGTCTAGAAAAAAAGACAAGTGATAAAAACATGGGTTAAAAGAATGACAAGTGGCAAAAGAAAACTTGTTTTATTAGAGATTATAGATTATAGATTTGAAGGATTAAAAGTTGTACATTTTGTCCTTTTTCTTTTAATCTTTTATTTTAAACTCAATACTTTTACATCCACTAATCCGTTCTATTTTTTACTCAACTTTGGCACCATATACATTTAGCTTTTACAAATATTCCGTTTTACATTTCGGTCTAAAATGGTCCTTTCATACCAAGCACTACTTCTGCTACTGGTAATTGCATCATTCTAAAGGATGTTGATGATACTCAGAAGAAGCAGGAAGAGAATAGAGCTAGATAGAGGGCTATGACTTCTCTCCAAACTGCTCTCCCCAACTCCGTCTACAGAGGCTTCAAGAAGTGCAAGACAGCCAAAGATTTATGGGAAGCCTTGAAGCTGATGTATGAAGGATCAAAGAAAACCCAAGAGAACAAGAAGGGTCTCTTAAAGCAGCAGTTTGAGAACTTTACTTTCAAGGCTGGTGAGACCTTGACTCAACAATACTTCAGGTATGTTAAGATAGTAGATACTCTGGTGGATATTGGAGTAGCTCTTGAGAATAGAGACATAGTTAGGAAGTTCATGTCTTCCCTTCCTAAACTATGGACACACTACTGTGTTGTAATCAAGAGAACTTCGGACCTTAAGACTCTTACTCTCACAGAGTTGTATGGTATCCAAAGTGCATTCCAGATGGAGATGAACATGCAGAACTCCTCTGGTCACTCCAATAACCAACTGAGTTCAGCCCTTCATGTGGTTGAAAGGGAAATCATAGAACCACAACATCAGTTGCTGTGTTACTCTGACAACTCACACAGTGGACCCTACATTACTCTACCTGAGACTCCAAAGTCTCAAAAAGTTCAACACAACTCCTTTCAGGATAGTTGTGCCTTTGTCTCTGGAAGTGGACACTCTGGTGATTTTCAATACTGCTTTGATGATCTTGAGTGCTTCAGTCCAGATGATGTGGAGTATGTGGACATTGTCCAACAGATGGCTCTTTTAACTTACAGAGTGAAGAAGTTCTTCAAGAGAACTGGAAGGCAATTCCCTTAAAACCCAGTCAACAGCAAGTTTGGGTTTGATAAGAGCAAAGCAAAGTGTTACAACTGCAACCAACTTGGTCACTTTGCTAGGGAATGCAAGGCTCCCAAGAACAACCCGGGAACCCCACAGGCCTCCACACATCCCACTGCGTCAAAGCATGAAGAGAAGTCAACTGAAACAGCTGCTGTTGCTCAAGAAGTTGACTGGAGCTTCATGGTACAGGATGTGACTCCCGCTCAAGCACTCATGGCCGGAACAGATGATGATCAGGTATATGAACATCTTTGTACTGTTGCTGTATTGCTAAAGTTAAACTCTATAGGGATTACATTTCGGAAATCAGATCTGAGGTTGAGTCCTTAAATGTGCTAAAATCTGATTTTAAGAGAGCTGAACCTGACTATCAAAAGAAAATTGAAGAGTTAGAGAAAACTGTGTCTCTTTTAAAACATGAAAAGACCAACTATAAGACTCAAATCAAAGATCTGATATCCAAACTATCTGAAGTTCAAGCCCAGTTGGTCACAGCTGAGGCTCAGGCCAGGAAGCAAGCTATTGCTGAGCAAAGCTTCCAAACTATTCTTGCATCAACCTCTCATTCCAAAATGTTTTATCAAAACAAAGAAGGGTTGGGAACCAATGAAATAGCTCCTCCACACTCTTATGAGTCTATTAGACTACCTAGATGTGGTACTGAATAGCAAAAGGTTCCAACTGCTGACCCTTCTCCATTGGAACTAGAGGATGAGGCAAAAATAGTAGCCACCACAGGGGAGAAACCGGAGGATACACTCATCTCCACCTGTGAAGACCAAATCCTAACCACCAAGGTAAGAAGAAGCAGAACTAAGGCTGCTAGAAGGACTGCCAAGAAGGTTGCAGAGTCCAAGCTTAAGATCGACCCAAAGCAAAAGGGTGTCTTCATTTCCGCCGGATTTCAAGTGGTAGGTACTCCTGATTCAGGAAAGGAGTGTAGTACCAGCACTCCTGTCCTACCAAAGGATCAGAAGTTGAAAGGAAAAGTTGCTGATGAAGAGAAGAAATCCAAGAAACAGCAACCTGCAAGTTCCCAGAACGCTAGCATTGCATGCATAATGTGTGGTCTGCACAACCACATGGCTAAAGATTGTTACTACAATCCAGCAAGCACACATTATGCAAATAATACTAGAAAAGAAGGAGTCAGAGAAGGTTTCTCAGTTGGACCACTTCAAACGGTCCAAATGATGAAAAAGGGAAAATTGGTCTCGGAAGCCAAGTTGCTTTCGGAAGGAAGTACTCCTTCCGAAGGGAAAATGGCTTCGGAAGCTAAACCTTCTAAGGTTCGGAAGAACAAGAAGGCTCCCTTGAAACCATCTCAGAAGAAGACTACTTCGGAAGAAAAGGTGGTGAAGGCTTCTTCCAAAAGAAAGAAGCTTCGGAAGAAGACCATGCTGCAAAAGCTTCAACAAGCTCATCCTCAAAGATCAACCAAGGGATGGATTGGAAGATCAAAGAAGATGCTGCAGCCCAAACCTCTTCTTCAACGACCTCGATTGAACCCCAATACATATCTTTTGGTTCAATTATGTCACTCTCTTTGGAAGAGCCCAAGACTTGCAAGGCTTGGGCTTCCAAACAAAACTAACCATCTCATCTTATGTGCAGGGACGTCCATTTGACAAGAACAACAATGTCTGGATTGTAGATAGTGGATGCTCCAGGCACATGACAGGGAACAGATCTCTCCTTCAACAAATCCAGAACTTGATGGAGGGCCTGTCCAATTTGGAGGTGAGGCCGGAGGATATATTTCTGGCAGAGGAAGTATATCCAATGGCAGAATAAACATTGACAAAGTTCACTTTGTCAAACAGCTTGAACACAATCTGTTAAGTGTTTCTCAATTCTGTGACCAGAAGCATCAGATGCTTTTCACAGAACATGAGTGCATTATCCTCAAACCAGGGATGACAATTCCTCCGGAATTGGTGCTTCTTAGATCTCCCAGGAAAGGGGATATGTACAAGCTGGATATGAACAATGCTTCTCCTATGGGTGAAGTATCATGCTTTCTTTCCAAAGCTGATAGTGATGAGTCAACACTATGGCATAAACGCATGTGTCATGTGAATTTTAAAACAATGAATAAATTGGCTAAAAATAACTTGGTACATGGTTTGCCTAAAAAGGAATTTTTTTGCAGAGATAACTGTGTTGCATGCCTGAAAGGGAAACAACACAGATCATCTCATAAATCCAAATGTGTTAACTCTATCACTACTCCATTACACTTATTGCACATGGATCTCTTTGGTCCCACAAGTATAATGAGCATTGGACGAAAATCATACTGCCTTGTGATAGTTGATGATTTTACAAGATTTACATAGGTATTCTTTTTAAGAAGTAAAGATGAAACTGCTGAAACTTTAAAATCTTTTATTCTTAAAATAGAAAATCAAATTGATCACAAGGTTAAGATCATTAGAAGTGATCAACGGACTGAGTTTAAGAACTTTGTTCTTGACTCATTCTGTGACTCAAAAGGGATTGCCAGACAATATAGTGCTCCCAGAACTCCTCAACAAAATGGTGTTGCTGAGAGGAGGAACATGACACTTATTGAGGCTACTCGGACCATGTTAGCTGATTCAAAGCTGCCTCTAACATTCTGGGCAGAGGCAGTCAGCACTGCATGCTATGTGCAGAACAAGGTTTTTGTAGTTAAGCCCCATGGAAAAACCCTTTATGAGTTATGGAACAAGAGGCCACCGTTCATTGGCTTTCTAAGGTCCTTTAGCTGCAGGTGTACCATACTTAACACAAAGGACAACTTAGCGAAGTTTGCTGAGAAGTCGGATGATGCTATCTTTATTGGATACTCTTCTAGCTCCAAAGCTTATAGAGTATACAACATCAAGAATCAACAATTTGAGGAGTCATCCAATATAGTTGTTAATGAGCACATTCCTTGTGTTAGGGGGAATGGACCTGATTATATCTTTGATTTAGAATTGTTTCCAAACTATTCTAAACCATCTTGTGAGAATGTTTCAGCTGGAACAGGTGCTCAAGGTGATGCTGATGCTGATACAGATCAACTATTTGAGCTTCCCAGACCTCTTTCAAATTCTCCAAGAGCTGAAAGGCAACAAGCTTCAACCATTCACAGATCTGATAGTGTAACTATTTCCAGAAATGATGAAGCTTCAATAAGTGAATCACTTGATCAACCTCAAAGTTCTTCAGGTAATCCACTACAACACCAGGTTGAGGGAAGTAGTATTCTGAAGGAACAGGCAACTGTTAATACTACTTCACAACCAACCATTGATGATGTTTCTCAATCATTCAATCAGTCCTCATTGAATGACTTTGAAATAGCAGTTGGACAGAGTAATCCAGTTCCTGATCAGAATATGTCCAATCTGGACTTATCTCTGCAACTGGAAGTGATTCCTCGCCTTAGGATTCACAACACTCATCCAACTGAGAACATCATAGGGAATGTCTCTGAGGGTGTGAGAACAAGAGGACAAACTCATCATGGGAATGTCTGCTTGTACTCATGCTTCTTGTCTCAGATGGAGCCAAAGAAGGTTGAAGATGCCTTAAAGGATAGTAGTTGGGTTGAATCGATGCAGGAGGAGCTGCTTCAATTCAGAAGACAAAAGGTCTGGAATCTATGCCCACTACCATCTGGTCAAGTACCCATAGGCACTAAATGGGTGTTCAGAAACAAAAAGATGATAGAGGCTTGATTATCAAGAACAAGGCAAGACTAGTAGTTCAAGGATACACCCAGGAGGAAGGAATTGATTATACTGATGTCTTTGCACCGGTTGCAAGACTTGAGGCAGTTAGGATCTTCCTTGCTTATGCTGCATCCAAGAACTTCACAGTCTACCAACTTGATGTCAAGTGTGCTTTTCTATATGGGGATGTAGATAGGGAAATCTATGTATGTCAACCTCCAGGATTTAAAGACTCACAGTACCCCAACTATGTGTGCAAACTGGATAAAGCTCTATATGGGCTGCACCAAGCACCTAGGCTGTGATATGAGACCTTGTCTCAGTTTCTCCTGAGGAATGGATACACTAGAGGTACCATTGACAAGACTCTTTTCATCAGAAAGAGTGGAGAAGACATTTTACTTGTACAAGTCTATGTTGATGACATCATATTAGGTTCTTCAAATGACCAAATGTGCAAGGACTTTGAAAGCATTATGAAGCAGAAGTTTGAGATGAGTTCCATGGGAAAAATGGACTTTTTTCTTGGAATTCAGGTGAAACAGATGAAGGAAGGGTTCTTCATAAGTCAATCTAAGTATATCTCAGACATCTTAGATAAATTTGAAATGAAGGATTGTAAACCAGCCAAGACACCCATACCCAGAAACCATAATCTTTGCCCTGACATTGAGGGGGAGGATACTGATCAACATCAGTATAGAGCAATCATTGGTTCTCTGATGTATCTCACTGCTAGTAGACCAGATATCATGTTTGCCACATGCATTTGTGCAAGATATCAGGCTGCTCCAAAGGTGTCTCACCTAGCTGCTGCAAAGAGGATCCTCAGATACCTCAAAGGAGCACCTAAACTAGGTCTCTGGTATCCAAGAAATAGTGATTTCAATCTCTACAGATATTCTGACAGTGACTATGGTGGCTGCAACATTGACAAGAAATCAACATCAGGAGGATGTCAATTTCTTGGTGGAAGGATTATCTCATGGCAATGCAAGAAACAATCCTGTGTCTCTACATCAACTGCTGAAGCTGAATACAGTGCTGCTGCTAGCTGCTGTGCTCAACTGCTATGGATTCAAAATCAGATGTTAGACTATGGATTCAACTTCAAGTCACTCCTATCCATATTGACAACAATAGTGCTATCTCCATTACTGAGAATCCGGTGAAGCACTCCAAGACAAAGCACATTGATATCAGGTATCATTTTATTAGAGATATTCATGAGAAACATCTGATAAAGTTAGTCAAAGTTGACTCAAATGAACAATATGCTGATTTGTTCACAAAGGCATTTGATGAACAAAGATTTAAGTACCTCATATCAGCCATTGGGATGATAAACATTGATTAACTACCTCTTTTGAAAACCTTTTTAAATGTGTAATGTCTTGTGTCAATACAATTTAAGCCCTATTACAAAAGATCTTTATATTATTCCAAGTGTAAATTCCTTCCGAAGAGGAATTAACTCTCGGAAGATATTCTTGAATATCTTCCGAAGCCAAATTCCTCAATGGAAATTGTTTTCTCAGAAGAGTTTTTGGTCTCGGAAGAAGCGATTGATTTTACATCAGATCTACTTCCGAAGCTTATAAAACTCTCCATTCGGAAAGATAACTTTACCTTTGGAAGCAATGCTTTGCTTCGGAAGAGAAAGTACCTTCAAAAGACCATTTTACCTTCAAAGACCATTTTACCTTCGGAAGCAATGCCTTGCTTCGGAAGAGAAATTGACTTCGGAAGACAATTACCTTCGGAAATGTTTTACATTCGGAAGTAAAGGTTTTTATATATAACGGATATCTTTTGGGCCCCACTCTGTAAAAAGTAAAGATTTTGTTCATGATGGTCAGATTATTTAAAATTATCCTTTGCCGCCACTATCATTTCTCCGCCGTAAACCACCATACCACCCACAGTAACCCCAAACAGTTATCCTATTACCGCCACTACCACAATTCATCCCCTTTAAATAATCTTGACTGATCAATTTCATCTTCTTTTACCAATTTACTGCCCTAACTGTTCCCTTCACTGTCAAACCTGCAATTTCACCCAAATTCAAGCTTACCTTCTCTTCAATGGCACTAAACCCTCAGCACAACCAAGTCGCATTACTTGATTCGTCAAGGGATGCCGACTTCACCCAAATCATCACCTTTCTTACCGAATCCACATACCTCACTGCACTTACAGTTAACCCCACCGTATACTCCAACCATATGTCCGAATTTTGGAGTAATGGTCAAACTGCAGTTCTGAATGGGGTTCGAGTCCTGAGAACCCGCATTTATGGCCAAGAGTTGTTCATCACTGAACAGCTCATCAGGGAGCATCTCGAGCTCCATGATGATGGGGCTCCTACTGAGTTCCCCAAAGAAGACTTGGAAGGCACCTATATCCTCATGGGATATGGAGGGGATGTGAGCAGGTCTACCGTCTACAAGTTTAACTTCTCTTACCATTGGAAGTTCCTGCTGCACACTATCCTGCACTGCCTCTCCAACAAATCAGGGGGTTGGGATCAAATCCCATATGAACTAGGATGCCTAGTTCATGGGTTGGTGAGAGGTCTCTGATTCAACTGCTCACGATTTGTGTTGACCAACCTTATCAGCAATCTGAGCAGGGATACATTCTTCATGTATCCCAGATTTATTCAACACATAATCAACTGTGACCTGGAACCGAGCAAGCTTGTCTGCGCAGCTGCTCTTACTGTTCCACAAGTGAGGCCTACCATCTTCAAAATACTGAAGAAGGTTTCTATCAACTTCACTGGAAGGTACACTCCATTACCTCCAGAGATGACTGAGTGCATAGCTCCTAGTGATATCCCTGTTATCCCCACAGGTGATGAACCCACACCAGCAACCTCCACCACAATGCCAAAATCTTCTTTACCCATCAAAGTTACATACCAGAGACGACCCAAACGAACCCTTGTTCAATCTACTCTGATTAAACAAGCTCCTTCAGTTCAAACCAAAAGGGCTAGAGTGGAATCATGGGCTCCCACTCAGTCTGAGGTCACACCATCCTTCACATTCGACCTCAATGTGGGTTTTGAGCCTCCTCAGTCTCAAACCCAAGAGCCCGAACCCCAAGCCTTAAGCCCACAGGGTGATTCTCTACACTCCCCTGTGCAACCTTCTAGGGACAGCCCCACCATAGGCTCATACCTGTAGACATTGATCTAGGTCCCGGGTCAGTAGGTTTAACCTCCTTATCTTTCACTGACCTTTTACTCCATACTGATGAAGAGATTACATCTCTCCATGGCCATGAAGTTGATCTACAACACCTCTAAAAGATCAACAGAGCCAAGAGAGATCCCTTGTCTCTAGCCCCCATCAGCAGCCAATTACTGAGGTGAGTCCCACTGATGTGGAGGGGACTCATGTAGGCTCAGCTGCCACTACTCAGAGTCTCTCATTGAGCTCTCAGGACAGTGGTAACATCATTAGGACTGAGTCTATGGCAATTTTGCCCATTGACATCTCTGAAAGAGATGACTCTGAGCAAAGGTATCCAGGGTGCCAAGAAGCCACATCTGGTGGTGAGACCGAGCATACTAGGTATGTTATCTCATCTCCCCGTGATTCTTCTCATGAAGATGAGGGAAGTATGCGACTAACACTTCAGTACTTGCTTTCTAAGGTCTCCAACCTGGAATCACAGGTGAGGATCTTAGAATCAAGGACTGCCACTCAGCAACTTGAGATTAACAACCTCAAGGCTAAACTAGCTGAGAAACAGACAGAGAGGTCTGTTAGGCATGTACCTATTCAGGTCTCAATGACTTCTTCCTCTAGCTCATCTAGCTCTCAAGATGATGCTACCAAAAAGGGGGAGAAAGTTCAGAGACAAACACTTGAGGAACCACAGACCCAATCCCTTACTTCCCAACTAATCACACTACCTGAGTCATCTCAATCTTTTCTAGAGATTGCCTCAAAGATGCTTCAAGATCTCTACAGACTTTTCACAAAGTTTGTATTGAGATCATCCCTAGAACAGCCTAGCCCCGACACCACACTTATATATTTTGGGGCTGGGGAGCTTCAAAGACTGACTGCACCTTCTACCACTGTGGAAGAAGTTGGTCAACCTAAGGTCCACATGGAACCTGAGATTAGCTTCGAAGGGGAAATGGGGACTGATGGCCCAGCAACTGAAACAGATGGGATAGAAATTGCAGCAGTCTCATCTTCCGAAGCTCAAGCTGAAGCTTCTGAAGCTGACATTGAAGCCTCGGAAGAACAAGAAAAGTCTTCCGAGGCCGAAATAGAAGCTGCGGAAGGCTTATTTCAGATGTCCGAGGAACTGACCATCACAGATGTTATTGCTGAAATAGCATCTGAGGTGAGCAGGGAGGACATTTCTGATATTCCTCCAACCCAAACACCAGCTGAACTTCTCTCTCAATCACAACCCTCTATCCAAGAACCACCACAGTCAAGCACTGCCAAAGACAAAGAAAAAGAAAATTGACTGCGGAAGAGCTTCAGGAGAAGGAGAGAATTGAGAAGCTCAAAAGGAAAGGTAGGTTTCCTACTGAGAAACTGCTAGCTGCTAGTTCTAAAGCAGCTGCAGCCAATCAGGAAGAAATCAACCAAAAGAGAAGGACAGCACTCATTGACCAGCTCATCAGCTTAGGAGCTACCAATGAGGAGATACTCCTGCTACCACTAGAGGAGTTGGTGACTTTGGAGAGGTCAACCAGGCTAAGACAAGAAGAAGAAGCCAGGTTAGCCTTGGAGAGGGAAAAAGAAGAGCGAAGGGAGGCAGCCCTAAAGCTAAGAGAGGATAGGATCAAATTCCTACTCTCAAGAGGCTTCAGTCTTCCTGAACTGTCTCCACATGATGATGACATGATCCTGCTGCTCCACAACAAAGAGCAGGATCAAATGGAGAAGGAAAGGAAGAAGGCTGCTAGGGAGAAGTTGAGGGAGAAGAAGAGGAGGGAGGAAGAGAAGGGGGTCACTGCCACCAAGAAGTCCAACGACAAAGCCTGGATGAAAGACTATCTCCGGGCCCATGGCTTCTCTGGTAGGCAGGAGGGACCTATGTCCGAAAGGACACTCCAGCGGATAGTCAGTGAAATAAAAGCTGACATCCGTTTGGGGAAAAGGAAGGAGATGTACAGGAGGGTACAGGGAATGGTATTCACCCCAGCCACTCAACCACAGCCAACCACTAAACCACAACCCACACCAGAAGAACCAATCCCATTTCCTATTAAAACCGAACCCACTGATGAAACCTTTACCCCTGAACCCATAACACTACCCACAACTACCACATCACCTCAACCACCCAAACTACCCATCCTAAAACCCAAAACACAACCCAAAACCACTAAACCTAAGCCTACCCAACAAAAACCAAGACCATCCCCTCAGCCTCCTCAACATCTCTCCTTTGAGGAAATAAAGGAGTTCAAGACAAGGCTCATCAACTGCACCACTTTGAGCAGCATCTCCTGTGAGGGAGACCTTATCAACATCACCTCTGTTGATAACTCTTCAAGCTCCCTCACCCTAGGACAATTTCTTGAGTTGCCTAGAGACACCTTGGGCCAGGCTGCAAGACTTCTTGGTCTCAACTCTGATACCCTCATTGCTGAGGAGAAGAGACTAAGAAGAAGACTGGTGACTCTTCTGGATATAAGGAAGGAGGACAGGATTTTAAGTCAATCTCCTGGACCTAGGTATGCTATAATCCAGTGGAGGTTCGATGAACCTTCTCACAACTTTGTTGTGGAAAGGGAGAATGGTGAAACCAATAGGCTCAATGCCACTTCTCTTTTGCATCTCAGCAGATTTGACCTTGCTGAGCTTGCAGAGAGGCCATTCTCCAATCCCTCCAACTCTGAGACTGCTGCACACATCAGAAATCATATCAGCGGTCTCCACTTGGCTGAACAAAGTAGAAGAGCCATGATTGAAGAAGAGTTGAAGCTGAAAAGAGTGGAAGACAAGGAAAGACCAACCACCAAAGGCACAACCTTTCTACAGATGGTGGAAGGTCCTGAATTGGAACCAATAGTTAGATGGGAATATGACTATAGTTCCCATCAACTAATTCTTTTCAGAGGGCCACAACAAAGGGTACACATAATCCAAGGAGACAGAGTGGAGGTTTTGTCTACCAAGGATCTGTACAAGATTCTCAGCACCACATCAGGAAAGAATAAAGACACTGATAAACACTTACTTTCCATGGTGCTGAGAGCTTTGAGAAGAAGAGGGAAGTGAAGTTTTGGTAGCATCAGCCTAGGGGGAGTTTGTTGGGTCATGATAAGGCTGGTGCAACCAAAATCACTTCACATAGTCATTTTTGGTACTACATTCAAGGGCTTCCGAAGCTGAGCATGAGATCTTCCGAGAGTCTAAAGAACAACAGCTGAAGATATCAGCTGAAGGCAACAGCTGAAGTCAACAGCTGAAGGCAACAGCTGAAGTCAACAGCTGAAGACTATCTTCTGAAGACAAAGTCTGAGCTTCCGAAGACAAAGTCTGATGAAAGAGCTGAAGACAAAGTCTGAGCTTCCGAAGACAAAGTCTGATGAAAGAGCTGAAGACAAAGTCTGAGCTTCTGAAGACAAAGTCTGATGAAAGAGATGAAGACAAAGTCTGCTTCCGAAGACCAAGAAGACTCCAAGCCTCGGAAGAAGCATTCTTCCGAAGTATAAGTGGCTTCGGAAGAAGTTATTCTTCCGAAGCATTTTATCCTTCAGAAGACATTGCTATGTTCAGTAGATATAAGTATGGTCCCTGACAGTCCGCTGCAGACCTCTGATACAACATGGCATCTTCCTAAAGAGCCATGTTGTTGACCATACTTTATTCTACTGTTCACCTTTTATGATAGTACATGTTACCAACTTTAGTTGGTGATAAAAGGTAAGTCAGGGACATGTCCTGACTACCAACTCTTAGGCAAAATGTCTGAAAGACCTCACCTAGAGTCTTGTAGTATAGATGTAAGGTTAGAGGTGTCCAGCTGGTATCAAAGTATATCCGGTTGTAGGTAGTATTATATATCTTCTCCTTGTAACTTTTAGATAAGCGATTTGAGTCCAAGAGTCTTGTAATCCTTTGAGTTGAGAAGCAATATATAAAAGTACCTTGAAAATTTACTTCCTGTGTTAATTTTCTTACTGCTTCTTACTTGTTATATTGTGATCAACTCTTCATAGACTACTTGCTGAGTGTTGTTCACAGTGAGTTGAGAGAAAAACCACCCATAATCGATCCTGCATAACACCACGATGGAAGACTGTTGCAGCGCATCAGAGGGATATCGGGAGGTGAACGACGGTTGTTTGCATTAGGTTTAGCGTGCGATGAGATAGAGAGGGGTTTAAAGAAGAGGTAGTCGGTTGTGGTGATCCGAGAGATGGAGGGGGTATGGTTATAGGTTTCGAGGAAGTCACGAGAGTGGTGATAATTGGTTGTTTAAGATGAGTTTTAGCTTCCAATTTACCACTTCTAGTCCCTCACCTTTATATAATTGGTATTGAAGCTAGTTAGTTAAATTAACTTATAACTAATTACTAATCATACTTATATTAATAACTAGGATCATTTAAAACAATTAAACTAATTTGTTTTAAAATATTAGAGAGAGTTGGATGACGATAATGGTGTTAACCTGAAAAATACGGGGTGTCACATCATCCCCTTGTTGAAGAAATTTTCGTGGGTGTCACAAATAATGTACCTTTCTTAAACTTTTATTTTATAAAAAAATTATGATTTTAAATATATTGTTTTAAGAAAAATAATTTTAAAAAAATTCGTTGTACTCTGTATTTTATTAAATTTTTGTTTTTAAAAAGTGTGTTTATAATAAAAAATAGGTTTTTAATTTATTAAACTATATATATTTTAATTTGAAAATGGTATGAGTAATATTATTAATATTCGATATTATTATTAATAATATAGATAAATGAGAAAGTAAGTATAATGAGATCTACAATTGTTTCACGCTTATTTTAGTTTTTATAGATAGTTAGATAGGCTAAACACTTATTAAATAAACGGATTAAATTTTAATATAAAAAATATATGTAAAATAAACATGAATAGTTACAGTATAATATTTTTATGTAAAATATAATTAAAACTATATATAGGTAATAATTCAAGAAATAAAACCATTATACCATTTTTTAACTCTCTTATGTAAATAGTTTTATTTTTAAACATTTGTTTTAAGATTTTTATAATTTTTTTTATAAAAATATTGTTTTTAATAAATAATTTGTAATTATTCTAGTTGTTTTAATAAGACTGTTTTAATATATTTCACCTTTTTATATTTTTTATAAAAACAAAATGATTTTAAAATGTTTTGTTTAAAAATGTTTAACGTTTTAGAAAATTTTACATTATATAAACTTTAGTTTTTTTGTTATTTAGATATTAATTAAAAGATATTATTTTTAATTTCCTTTATAAAATCTATTTTAAAAAAAGGTAGTTTGAATTTAAAAAAATTGATAAGAAAGAGAAACATAGTAATTAATAAAATTTATTTTTAATAAAACAGAGAAATTTGTATGAGTATTTAAATTACTATAACACACTTTTGGAGAGAAAATTGATGTTTGAATGTCTAGAAAAAAAGACAAGTGATAAAAACATGGGTTAAAAGAATGACAAGTGGCAAAAGAAAACTTGTTTTATTAGAGATTATAGATTATAGATTTGAAGGATTAAAAGTTGTACATTATGTCCTTTTTCTTTTAATCTTTTATTTTAAACTCAATACTTTTACATCCGCTAATCCGTTCTATTTTTTACTCAACTTTGGCACCATATACATTTAGCTTTTACAAATATTCCGTTTTACATTTCGGTTTAAAATTTGAGAGTGAACAAATTGTAACATATGCACGTGGTTCAACGTGTTACACCTATTTTTTTCCGTTTAATGGTCTCGTCACAACGTGCGAGTCCTATATTGACTAAGTTATTGTTTTTAATGTTTTACGCTTCTATATTACTTTCCGTTTGATTTCATTACTTTGTTTTGTATTTTTTTAATATGAGTTTTTCCGATGCTAGTAGTTGCTGATGATAATGTAACATTGATGCTATTTAACATGATTTTACGTCTGCCGCAACACAGAGACTTAATACTAGTTTTATTTTAATTTTCATTTCTTGTCTATTCAACCTTTCGGTATTGTAAGTTTATCTTTTATACCCCAAACCTTAAACTATCTATACTAATAAAGCCTATACTAATAAAGTAAAATAATTATTATCACATGTCATACTTACAATCATTTTGACATATGTTATTTTTTATAATCCATTTGTCACATATCATTCATAGCAAATCAACCATTTAATGATAATATAAATGCTAATAATATTGTATGTATTTTTTAAATTGTTAAACAAATATTTAATAACTAACAAAAACATGTTTATTTTTATTAAAAAACATAATTATTTGAAACACCATTTTATGAACGATTTAAGTTTTCTTAATACAGTGTGTGTGTCTGTATATATATATATATATATATATATATATATATATATATATATATATATATATATATATATATATATATATATATATATATCTAATACTATATAATACATATTGGATGTCTAGAATTGTAATTTCCTCATATTTTTAAGACGGCAGTTCAAAAGTCTCTGGTATAAACTCCTCCTCATCTACATTTTATTCCAACTTTACCCCTCCTTCAACCATCCCCTCATTCCATTGCCACATTCATCTGACTCCTTCATCGGCTCTTCAATCGCCGCCCCCTTCATATGCCTCGACGGTTTCAGATCCAATCCAATCGTCGCCCCCTTCAAATGCCCCGGCTGTTTCCAATACCCACACGTATATCTACCGGTAGAGATGCAGATGAAGATGACCCACATCCCAGTTCAACCCAAATTCACCGCCTTCCAGTCCTCTCTAGCGATTTCAAGATGATATTGCTTCTCTATCTCTTTCAATTGCAAGGTAAATTGTGATTGCGGTTTGTCGTTATGAATCAGGGGCAAACACGTTTGCTTGATTTCACACATAAGCGGGTTTTAATCACTTATGTGTGCTTTCTGTTTTCTCAATCATGACTTCTGAAATTCTTGTTCTTGATTCGTCTGTTGAGACAATTTATGCATTTTTGTTATATTTGAAAATAACTTGATCAACCATTGATTAATGTATGTTTAACTAATGCAGGTTCAAACTCTAATTAGTTTTAACACTAATGAATTTTGTAAGATTATTGATTCTGTTCAACCAAACATTGTGTATTTTACAACGAGAACGACTTTCACATGATGAAGTTGGACCTCATGTGGGAAGGTGCAGAAGATTTATCAGGGTTTTTGGTTCGTCTTGACCCTAACTATGTTGTATGTGCATTATTTGTCTACTCTATTTAGAACTGCATTGCATGAATTATCATAAAAAATTAAGAATAGGTGTATACGTTTGTTAATCATATGCTGACTATATTTGTTTTCGGTGTTTCCATATTGCTGCCATGTTTAGTGGGCATGTTACTTGCCATTTTTAGTGTACATGATATGCCACTCTCAAATGGTAAAAAAAAACTAGCTTATTTTGGGTAAGGCACAATATCAGTTCTTTCAGGATAAGCTATGTTATGCAAAGTAGGCCACGTTAGATCTCTCAAATAAAAGCCAATTAAATCTTTTGAATGACTAATTGAGTTCATTTTGGTATTTTTTGTTATGTTGAGTGGGTACTAATCGAACCAGAGTTGATTAAATTGAGTTGGGTTAACCTGCCAAAACTATTTTTCTATATTTTCCCAAATATTAACTACAATTATGAGAGGACAAAATGCATGAAATTGAAATGAACATTATATTTTTCCCTTATTTGGGTGGTTTATAAGCGTAAGCAGTGGTATGCTTAATTATCTTCGATTAGCATGGTGACTAAGGTGTGCTTAATATTGCTTTATGAAGTTTTTAGATTCTTTAATTCTTTTCTTATGTGTAACAAACTAGAATCAATGTATTTCTGATGTACTTAGTACTTTAGATTCTTTATATACTAGCATTTTCAAAAGAACATTATTCGTGGTGTTGAAGGGTTTATTGAGTTTCTTCACAGAATCACAGCAAAGGGTGTTTGGATGTTTGTTTTGCAAAGTGTTTAGTTAACAGTGTTTGAGATTGGATTTGTTGATTATTTAGGATCAAACAATAAAAATTAAAGATACATGCAAGAAGAAAACATAAATTTGCATCTTTCTGTTACCTTTAATACTAACTTTCTGATCCCTGTTGTTGAAGTTGCTATTATCACTTCAATAAGCACATTCAAAATGCCCATAGGTATACTTGTTACATTTCAAAGCTTAGCAGCTTTGATCTTTGGCATTACTAATTTTCCTATCAATAACTCGAGTAATCAAACTGACATTGTCATCAAGAATTATGAATGCTACATGGTGATGCATGAATAGTTATTAAAATAAATACACAACTTTTAAGAAGGTTTCATGCTTTTGATTATAATTTTAGAGTATTTAGGATGCCTTTTATATTTATACTTACAGAAACAAATACAAGATAAATTTTATTGCTTGTTACACTTATTTCATAAAACTAGAGGAAACACTAATCCTATTTTTAAGTAGAAAAAGCTACACAGTAAATAGATTAGCAAAAAATCTATTTGTTGTGCAACTATCATAATTGTTTTTTACATTCTCCACTATCTTCGTGGCATTTTCATACAGAATACACAAAATAAAATGACTAAAACTAAAGTGAGTCAATACCCCATATGTTGATCAATTTATTGCATAATCTCATATAAGCTTTATCTTAGATTGCATCAATGCTGATAATTAGGAGTAAACCGAGATCATACCGGGTACCTTTAATCAAAAAATCATGCAAGCAGATCATGGATGCTGTTGGAACGACAAATGCAAAGACCATGGGTCTGATTCCATTGCCAGTGAAGAAGAGATTATATTGTGTGCTTAAATCTCCTCATGTGCATAGAGACGCAAGATTTCACTTCAAGTCTAGAACCCATCCACGACTCAGACATTCTACACCCAACTGCACAAACTATTTACTCTTTAATGCAACTTGATCTTTCTGCTTGCGTTGATGTTGAGGTTAAGTTTTAAAAGATATCTTCAAATCCCGGTTTTCTTATTAAATGCTTTCGTTTGACACTCTAAAGAGATACATGAATGTGTTTCTTGGATATGGAGCAGAAGATTCTTATTTTGTGATTAAACTTGCATATATTAAGCTTTCTTTGAACTATTGTTTGTAATGCACAAAAGTGTAACTATCATGAATGTCGACACCAAATTCAACAGTTCTTATACGTACAAAAACTTGTGATTTGATACAATTTATTTTGTTTTAATCACAACATCTCTCTTCAAAAGAAGAGAAAAGAAATGTTAGTTTGGATGGTAGCATTAGTAGTATCCTTATATTTAGAATTTTATTACTTCTACTTACATAGCATGATATTTTATAGGAGGCACATTGGTTACGTTGCAAGGATGAATAGTTACATATAATTTTTTTTATGTGACTAATATACTCTTATGATTATGGCGTTGACAAATACGTTATTGGAACTGCATTTGGTCATTTTGGCATTGCGATCGTGATTCCCCTGCTTTTGATTGAATCTTAATTCCAGCAACATTCAAAATACCACGAAATTTGATGTTTCAATTATCAATGTTAGGTGGACATCATGACGGAATAGTTTAGGGGAATTGTTCATTAAGGAAGTCACCCAAGCAGCCCTAACATGAAAGACGTCACACCCGCAGCAACGCGCGGGTATTCCCACTAGTATGTATATATATATATATATTCTAATGATAGTGTTAAAAATCATTTTAAAAAACATTTTTTTAAACAAAACATATTAAATACGAAAACTTAAAAAATATTTCCATTGTTTTATTACTTGAGGTAGTTAATTATACATAATTTCAATTACATATTATCTCAAATAATGATTTTATAATTTATAAATATTAAGTAGCAGCTTTCAATTTAATATTTGTATTCAACCCGTATTCATGTACTATCACTGCTTTGTTGTACAAGTGTTGTTTTATAACGATGGAAGAGTGATAAAATGAAACACAACATGCAACATAATCAATACAATTAATTTAATATTTACGAGAAAAAAGCCTGACGTATGAGAAAAGAAAATAAGGACCCATTAATAAGATATAACAAAATATGTGATTATTTTTCTTATATGATTATATATAACATATCCGAAGAAATGATATTGTTCTAAGATTGCACGTACCGGATCAAAAATGCTAGCACCCTTACATGGAAACTAAGGTGGCGTTAAAGACTTAAAGCCACTACTTCAATTTTAAAGAGAACGCCAAAATGGTTAATCGTCAAGCCCATAACGAGCGTGAAAGGTAAGCATTTTTCAGCTGAAGGTTTTATTAATGATTAAGATTAGTCAAAATCAATACGATTAAACCAAATGGAACTCTATTTAAAATTTTTGCGCTTATACATGTCACTTTTTAACTTAAAAAATAACAATAACCAGTACACTATGGGTCCATAACCCATGATATTTTTTCCAAGGATAACGAAGAGTGCGTGGGAACTTCGGATAGGTACGCTACTCTTTCCATGTCACCATCATACACATATATTAGATTCATCACCCTAGCGCATGTTAGAAATGATTGATTACATATTTTTCCTTGAATATTTTAAAGGTTACGATACACATACACCATCTTTTATAAATCGACATCTCCTTGTTTAACACCATATGTTACGTATAGGGTTGATGACACTGAAAACAAATAAAATTTAAGGGGGTTGTCAGAGCATCCGCAGTGGGTTCCTTATCTTTATCCATATAATTACACTAAAAATCACTACATTTTCTCTCTTTTTTTCAATTAAATAATACCTTTTATATCCTTATCATTACTTTTTTCTCTCTCATTCACTCACAACCACTTTAAAAATATTAAAAAATTTATAAGGATTGTACAGTGATTCTTCAAATATATCAATCCACAATAACATTTTCTCTATCCTCCACTCACAACCACTCAAAATCATTCCATATAATATACCAAACACATACATATTTTTTTAAGGACTCCACTGTGAATGCTCTCAAAGGGTTATGCGCCTCAATATAACTCTATACGACCCTCTATACGACACATATAGGGCTACACGACACTTATAACAAATTTTAACATTGAATACAAGAAAAAATTCAAGAGGTTGTTAGAGAGGTTATACGCCGCGTATAGAACTATATGACACACCTATATGACGCATATGGTGCTATACGTCATCTGAAAATTTGAGATATTGATTTATAATCAGTAAATATCAATCCATATTTTAAGTCTCCCGGTTATTTTAATTAATAAATCATATTTATAATCTTAGATTAATACATTTCGATCATTGTCCAAACTCCAAACTCCAAACGGATAAGCAACAACTCGTCAACACCTTTGACTCTCATCGTCACCTTACACGTGTCACAGACTCCCGATCAAACCCACATCAACGGCTCACACCAACACCCGAAAATAACATCCGCCGTACCAGATCACACCCCCTTTGTCTTCACTCTTCAGTCTTCACCAATAATACAATACAAATAGTCTGCTAATTGCTATTTCCTACTCTCCATCATCACTTCATCGATCGTCGTTTGCAGGTGAGAAGAAGAATTCTAGAGAGAGAAGATATTATTCTAGAGAGAGAAGATATTATTCTAAAGGAAGAAGATGGTGGTGGAAGAAGAAAGTCCGAGGAGTCCAGAGGCGAAGTTAGGGATGGAGGTGGAGGAGCTGTGGGACATACAGGAGCCACAGCTCAGCCCTACGGAGAAGCTCAACGCGTGTTTTGAGAGTATTCCTGTATCGGAGTTTCCTCATGCTTCGTCTTCACAGGGTATGTGTTAGTTATGTGTATGTCTGATTGATTGATTATCTGTTGTTGTGGTTGATTTGCTGATTCGTGATCGGTCCTCTGTATCGCGGTTATTCGTTTATTTGAACGTGTTTGGATGATCCGTTAATCGGTATCGGTTTTTGTTGTGTATGGACGATCAGGAGTGTGTGATTGCAACGATGAATGTGTGATAGATCTCGTGTTGAGGATTTTGGTGTTGATTCTGTTGCGGATGTTTGTTATTTGACATTTGACTTTTGATCATGTCATGACGTTGTTAGTCTCGTGACTGGAAAATTTTGTCATGCTAATAATCCATGTTCGATATTAATTGATCGACACTTAATTGTCATGCTAATAATTCAAGAGGTCGCTCTCTTGAGCCTTGATTCGTCTACGAAATCGATTTGGTCGACTGTGTTTGTGTGCTTCAAAGTGGTGGATATTGGAAATTGACTTCAAATTGACTACGGATCATATAAGTTACTTGATCGATGATCACTGTTAGTGTTATAATTACATAGTTTAATCAGTTAAGTGTAGTTGCGTCCTCCGATAATTTCTCGTTGAAATTATGTGATCGGTGTTATAATTGCATACTTTAATCAGTTAAGTGGTGTGCTATATAGAAATTACACGATCGGCTTTATAATTACATAATCAGTAAGTGTAGTTGTGTGCTCTGGTAATTTCTTATTGAAGTTATGTGATTGGTGTAATAATTACTTTAATCAGTTATGTGTGGTTGTGTGCTGTGGCTTAACTGTGTTAGAAGTTCTTCTCCTGTTAGTACCTGATTAGTTATCATTATATACCTCTTAATTGATTGTATCAAACAACTGAATTGTTTTTGTTAAGTGATCGAGATAAGGTCAAATGCAAGTCTGGGTGAAGCTGTCTGGTTGCTATCCCAACATAAAATTCTTAGTGCCCCTGTAGTCGATGTGGATGCACCGGAGGATGCTAGTTGGATGGACAGATATCTTGGGATGGTTGAGTTTGCAGGCATTGTTGTGTGGATTCTGCATCAGGTTTACACACTTGTTTTCTTAAGTTCTAAATGGCCAAGACGTGCTGCTTCTTAATTACTAACTTAACGTGTTACTGATGT
The DNA here is from genome assembly GCA_024085815.1 of Flaveria linearis. NCBI lineage: Eukaryota > Viridiplantae > Streptophyta > Magnoliopsida > Asterales > Asteraceae > Flaveria > Flaveria linearis. The sequence continues at coordinate 70,556,492 of CM044011.1, forward strand.
TCTCACATTAAATGTATAGTCAGAAAAGAACAATGTTTTAGATGCATCGGATTCATTTTCAAGTGTGCCAGAGGACCCAATGGGGCCTGCGATTGTGGCAGCAGCCAATGGGATGTCTTCTCCAAGATACAGAAGCTCACAGCCTGGATCTCCCAAGACTGCTGGAAACTTTTTTGAGCTATTAACTTCCTCAGATTTCTATAAAAACACAAAGGTTTTACTAACTTAGTAACATTTACAATCTTTTCAAACAATTCCTTTATCTGTTTCTCTCAAATGGTTAATGAAACAACAACACAGGTTAAGGATATATCAGGATCATTTCGGTGGGCACCATTTCTAGCATTGCAGACATCAAACTCGTTTTTGACAATGCTTTTACTACTCTCAAAGTACAGAATGAAGAGTGTACCGGTAGTTGATGCAGGGGACAAAAAGATAGACAACATCATTACACAATCTGCTGTGATTCACATGTTGGAAGAATGTGCTGATCTCCAATGGTTTAAAAGCTTGGGTTCTAAGAAATTATGTGACCTTGGTCTTCCCTTGATGAGTGCAAATCAAGTTATTAAGGTACATGAACATAAACATGCAACAAGGCACTATATTTTGTCCCTCAGAGTAGAATCACCTAATTAGTTCTGGTTAAAGGTGGTTCAGGTTCATTCAAGTGGGTCAAACGGGTAAAAAAAGTTGTTTAGATAAGAAATGTCAAACGGGGTGGAAATTGCCTCAAATGTGTTTTCCAGAGATCATTATTTCCCAGAAACCTAGATAATTATTGAACTAATGTCCATTTTGTAATCATACTACTAAATATCTATAAGAGATTAGAGAACTATTGAATTAACATAAATTTTGCAGGTAGATGAGGATGAACCAGTGTTGCAAGCATTTAGACTCATGAGGCAGAAGGGGGTTGGTGGGTTACCAGTGGTTAGAGATGGAAATAAGCCAGTTGCTAATATAAGCATCAGAGACATCCAGTTCCTACTAATTGCCCCTGAAATTTACAAAGATTACAGGTTCATTACATAATTTATTTTACTATTTCTGCTGCATATATATTCACATTTCAGAATCCCATGTGTGTGATATAGGAAACAAAAAGAGTGGGTTGGGTAAGGGGACAAAACATGTTCGGGTTGAAACAAGTTCTAGTATGGGCTGGAAGGGGTCATCGGGTTGGGTTGACCCACACTCACCTTTACTACCTCCTTAGAAGATTTTGCAACTTAATCTAAATGCTTGAACAAAGTAACATGATGTTGTATGCCTTAGTAAGACATTTTGGGTGAATTTCAATCCATTAAGGGGGTGTTTGGGATCCTGCATCAACCAAAATTTTCATTTATAATCACACAATTTGGACTGCAGATCGATCACAGCCAAGAACTTCGTGACGTCTGTCAAAAGGTATCTACAGGATAACCAGAAGGCTTCGCCTTTGGTAAGTGACATGATTACTTGTAGAAAAGAAGACACCCTTAAAGACGCGATCACGAAGCTTGATTCCAAAGAGATTCATAGAATATATGTAGTGGATGAAGAAGGGAATCTTGAAGGGGTCATCACACTTCGAGATATAATATCAAGAATAGTACATGAGCCTCATGGATACTTCGGTGACTTCTTTGATGGCGTGTTGCCATTACCTGCCAACAGTCGTGTTTAACCCAAGTATGTTTTTTTTTTTTTTTTGCCTTCTAAGCAAGACTATTTTGAACTTGTCTTGTACATCTGAATAAATCAGTTTGGGAAAATAAAGGGTTTTGCTGGACTTGTTGTGTATCATGCATTAGAATCTTTCTTCTTAATTAAGTATTCATAAAATGATTTGAATATGAGCTTAATCAAGTTCAAATTTATAAGACAACTTGATTCTAATCCAATTATCCGAACCATGTGTGCATGTTGATATTAACTTTACTCAAAACAACCTAAGGGCTGGCAAATGGTAAACGTTTGAGTCCCTTCAGTGGTTTAATTAGAGGTCTCATGTTCGGTTTTTCTGTCTTCAAACCACTAGAAGGCCTGATCCCACTGGTTAGTAGGATATTAGAGTTTTGCGGTGAAAGTTTTCATTGGTACCCCAGAAAGGAGTTTAGCTGAAACAAAAAGATACTCTAGTTTCTAAAGGACGCTAAAACCAACGGTCAATGAACAAGAGACAACATGATGGCCCAATAATTTCAAAATCAGGGGGTCTCGATCTAGATTCTAACACACGACAACGTAGGTCAAGGCGTTATATCAGACCTGCTTCACACAGGGTTGGACTTTGGAGCCAAGGTAACTTCTTATGAGTGACACCTCTAGGCCATAAAGTCCAAAAATTTGTCTAGTTCATGGGGATTGTAGGTTGATATTTTTCACAAAAATATTAGGTCTAACAGCCAAAAGCAAAGATAATAAGTAGCAAAAAAATATTGCCCCTGTAATGTACACTTTGATACTTTTTGAAGAAAACGACAGCAGCTTAAACAGATAATGTAACTTTTCTTTGAAAATTTTACCTTAGTGTAACAGATAACATTATAATATCCTCAACCTCAATATGCCCATGTTGTCAACAAAAGCTTGAAACTATTGTTTAAAATTCACAAACTCACAGCTACTTTAGTTACAAATTTCAAGTCTTTTCTTGATCAGCAGAATGAGTCTCCAACCTATAAATACAAAGTTCCATTTTCAGGTCAACAATAGAGATGGGAAAAGAACCAAATCCGATGAAAAAACCCCGAAAGCTGAAACATTTAGGATTGGTATCCTAGTATGGGATCGGGAATGGGATTAGTTATTGGACAGTTTTATAATCAAGCATGGGACTGAGATTAGTACTGTATGACCACTAACATGTCTCATACCGCGCTCATTACCATCTCTACCAACAAAAAAACACGGGACTTCAACGCTAAATACTAACTGTATAGACATGGCAAGTCAAGACACTGAGGTTTAGGATGTGTGCATGATTATAAGCAGAAGATAGACCTGTTATAAGTAGTATATTGCATCCTATGTACTTTTCCTTTTCATGAGGTTCATGGCACCAGGTTTCCCTTCGAATAGATCTGATAAGTAATGCTCTAAATCATCAGGATAATACTTTATGTACCTTCCGCCATGCCTTCCGCCCTCTAACCGACTTCCAAACCGCCCCAAAAAGGCGCGGTATGCTGGAAGAACCTTTTCAGATATAGATATTCTAAGTTCTTCCTTAAGTTGTGCATCAGAAACCTTCCAAAGTGCTTGTATCCTGCATATATCTTCGAAACAAGCATTAAAGTTCTTAAACCTTTCTTTGAGAATCACCTTTGACGCACCATTCGAGCTCCCACCAATTCCTTCATCTTTTAAACACAACAACAGTTTTCCCCATGCTGCCCTGAGATAGCTCGTGTGCCATTGTCGTATCTTCCCACGATGCTTCCGAATCCATTGATCACCCAAAAGATCCCTAAGCTCTGATTCTTTCACCTTTTGAACTATGTAAAGACTATTGTTCATCAAGAATATATACCTCATGGCACTCTCTTCAAACATCCTAGATTTCTCATCAACATTAGACTGCAAAGACACGATCAATTCCTGCACGCGCGTTGCTATAGGCGATACAGTAGCAACACCATCACCATCACCAGTACAGTTATCTATCTCTGAAGGACTCAGATCATGCTGCTCATCTTTTGGCAACAGAGTGTTCAATGTATCACTGTAATCCGCCAGTAGCTTCAAATAGTTCATCACATAACGCGTTATCGGGTGAATATCACCATTCTGTACAGCTCTCGAATTCTCACCCTTCACAGCATTCTCAAACTCGACAAACGTCCCAACCGCTGCTATCCCCAAACCACTCAAAACCGCCTTCGCCTCACTGCAAACCAATTCACCCGACTCACACGCGTACAACGCCTCTAAATCCTGCAAAACATCACCAACAACCTCATGCATGTCGAGTATCCGAAACAACTTCTCGGACGATCGCTGGCTGATCGCGACAGCCTCACCGAAATTCAACAGCTGCATCACACAACTCTTTGTAGTTTCAACAAAACAGATCTCCTGTATCAGCTCTGATTCGTTGAAGATCGATTCACATATACATTTCTCCCCAAATAACAAAACCCTAACCACAATTTTAATCGCGAGAATCCATTTCTTCAGCTTTTCATCTAGAATCTTCCACTCGATCCTCTGTACTTCCTCGATGCTAAGCCTTTCGACATCGAGAATCATCAAACATTCATCCAATACATCACGGCGCACGTTAGTGTACACATGACAACACTCTTTCTCATAGCCAGATCTGATCATCCGATCGGCGATATCCTTGAGGTCGTCGATTGCTTCAGGACGGATCAAATCGACGAAGAAATCGCCACCTAAGCTTGCACCTCGTTCGTGATGCAACGTACTGCTTCGTTCATGATCGTCATCTCCAAATCGCTCCGGTTCGTCTTCAATCTCACCGTCGTTCGCCGGAAAACTACGTGAAACCGACCGGACGGATCCGTACAGCCGATCGGCGTCCAACGGAACTGTGTTGTGAATCAACATATGACGAAAATCATCCTCCAGCTTCGACATCGCCAGTTGTAAGGCGTTCTCAGCTCTATTGATAACCTCATCGCCTCCTTCCGATTCAATATTGAACTCCTCCGTCATCTGTATGATCAGATCTACGGCTGACAGATACTCTGCAGCCGCTTCCGGCGATTCATCCCACGGTGACGAGCTCTTCGACGAAGGCTCACCGGCACCGCTCGAATCATACTGGAGAATAACCCTCTCCGCTCGTTCAAACTCATTGTTAACCATCGCACCAGCGGCGCCACCGTCGATCAAATCGGAGATGTTGGAGAGACGATTGTCAAAGCGCGAGAGGATCATGATCATATCCTCGGTTGCTTGTGTGTTCATGTTCAGGCTCTTGACAATCTGCTGAGCTGTGGCTAGGACTCTGTCCTGTCCTTCGATTGTGGCGGCCATCGCCGGAGGTTGGAGGGGGTGTGTATGGGTCTGTGAGGGTGGTTTAAGGGATCAACGGCGGAGGACGGTGGTGTGGTGGTGGTGTGGTGGTGGTGGTGTGGTGGTGTGGTGGTGGTGTGTGAGAAGATGATGGGTTTGATGGGTGATGTTAAGAGATTGAGGAATCCATTCCTCTTAAGTCTTACCACCCACAGTGTGCGTTTCGTGTCCGGGATTCCTTTCCACTTTTTGGCCGGCCTCAATGGGGGTATGCAATGTTGTTAGGACCGGATCGGACCGGCCGGTCCCGACCGGTTCGACCGCGAATCGGTGGCTGGTCCGGTCCGGTCGAGGGTGGATCGTTTTTGGCCATTTGAACCGGCCGGTCCGAACCGAACCGACGGTTGGACCGGCGAACCGGACCGGTTTTCTATTTTTTTTTTTTTTGCTTTTAGTAGGTAAAAACGGGGTGTTAAACCGTAAATTAATACGTAAAATATACAAATATAGTTAAGTTTTATATATAACTATAAAATATATGTATAAATCGTATATAAATTACTTATATTTAATTACATATATAAATATAATTAAAATATAGTTAAATCCGGTCCATCCGGTCCGACCGGTCCGACCGGTCCGACCACCAAACCAGTAAGGCGTCCGGTTCGACGTCCGATCCGGTTCTGAGAACATTGGGGGTATGTCACTCTCTTTCTCTTCCTCTTCCTCGTGAGTAATATATATATATATACTAGGTTAGAGCCCGTGTGATAAACGGATGATTTAAACAACCAGACTTTCATTAAACTTACATAACAAACATTATGAAAAATTCAAATTATGAAAATAGAATTGAAATAGCATTCATACTCTCAAAACTTTCTCATATATGTCTAAACACTTGTTTGGATACAACGTTTTGTGCCTCGCTAGTAATGTTACCAATTTGATCTAAAATGAGTAATTTTACATCGTCTGTAATCTTCACATTTGACAAAGTCATATATAACTGTCCATGAGTTAAAACTGATTCTTTTAAATATAAACCAACTTTTGACAATAATTATCCCTGACTCTTGTTAATCGTCATTGCAAAATAAACAGTTAGTGGAAACTGAGTTCTTTTGAAGTTGAAAGGGATTATTTATTAGATGGTACGAGATTAATTCTTGCAATAAATGTTCAGCATCTAATATTACTTTCAGATATTATCTCAACTTTAATAACCCATTTCCCAAATAGAAATTTGTAGGCGAGTACCATTGCAAAGACCATTTTGTTGGTCGATGCTACGCAGAAGCATAACGGAAACTCCAACTTTTAATACTAACTTATGATTTGGCAATCCAAATATTTTAAGGTCATTTAGAAAATAAGGAGAGTGCAGTTTTCCTATAACCCGGGATATTAAAATGTTCCATTTGACGTATGTTATCCGAAGTAGATACTTTATCTCATCACCAGGGAAAAGTGAAAGCAGATGATCGTTAATTTCATGAACGACCTTATTTTTTGGTGCAAAAATTGCTCTCTCATGAAAGTACTTTTTGTCTTTGTAGTTCTCTAACATGGATGGGTAAACAAATTGAATCAAACTTGCTAAAGGATCGATCGATTCGTTGATGAGGAGTTCATGAGGTATAGTAATAGTTTCATCACCGTTGTTATAACCACCAACATTACCCTCTCCTATATTAAGAAGTCATGTAGCAAATTGTTCAATTCCTTTAGGGTGCGTTCGTTTCATGGAATGGAATGGAATTCTGATGGAATTGAAATGTAGATTCCATTCCTTATGTTGTTCGTTTCGTCAAAAGAAGGATTGAAATTAAATTTAAATCCTTCCAAATCCTTTAAATTAGAGGATTTGAAATCCTTCCGAACTTGAGGGATTGTTTTAAAAACATCAGGAATTTATGGTAAATTACCATAATAACCTTATTGTGAAATAAAAACCTAGAGAAGATGAGAATCGCATCTCTTACTTCATTCAGCTTCGTTCAGCTTCGTTCAGCTTCGACGATTTTCCCTTTTCTGCTTCGTTCAGCTTCGACGTTAACTTTGGTCCGGAAGTGCCGCCACCGTGGCGTCATTCACCGGTTTGTGAGCATTGTTGGTGCCGCGGATTTTCGGAAGGTGGTTAATGTTGGTACCAGGTCTATTCTTCTGCAATTGTAAATCTAAATTGTGTTATGAGTTTTGTGATTTTGTTGAGTATGAAAATGAACTGCATATGTTTGGAAAAGGACAAGCACACTACTTTCATTCATTAAACAAAGAAAGTTATATATAGCCTTACATACGTGGGATCATGGAGTCCACACATTTCTAAACCATCTAAGAATTGTTCACCACTCTTCCACGTTCCCAAGTACAAACAAAAACTTCGGTCAAAGGAATACTAAGTCTAACTACTAATTAACCAAATTAAATTACTAACAAATAAAGGTAACCCATAAACCGACCCGTCAAGATTAAACCCAACATTCACCCCCTTAATCTTGACAGGTTTCTTCATCAAAGCAATGCCGGTTCTTCCGCTAGGATCAAATTTGCTTCGTTGTCTTTATCTTTCCATTTTGTGCACTCGTAGCTAAAGTGTCCAAACGTACCACAATCATAGCAACGAATCCCACTCTTGTCACCTCGACCCATTCCTCCACCTCGACCTCATCCACCTCGATCATTCGTCCTTCCACGCCCTCTTCCTCGACCACTATTTTCAACTTTTGTCATCAAAAGTTGACCACTTTCATCATCTTTCCCTTCTTGAAGCCTTTCTTCATAAGCTTTCACTCTACCAACTGCCTCCTCAAATGTCATAATTTTAAGATCCGAGAATTGTTCAATTGGTGCAACAATTGGCAAATACTTCTTAGGAACAGAAGTTAGAAACTTTCTCACAATAACCTCATCTTCAAGAGTTGAACCAAGACTTTTAAATTTAGCAACAATACCGCTAATCTTTCCCGTAAAGTCATTGATTGACTCATTTTCTTTCATCTTTAGCATATCCAACTCGTTCCTTAAAGTTTGCAATCTTGCATTCTGCACTCGTTCGGCTCCTACGTACCGAACCCGAATGGATTCCCAAACTTCCTTCACATTTTTATGTTTGGCAACCTGCAAAAGAACATCCTCGGGAAGAGTTTGATAAATTATACCTTTAGTAGTAAAGTTCTTCTTTTCATCAACCTCATCTTTGGTTATGGCATCCCAATAACCATAAGCTCTCAACACGGTCTCAATCATAATAGACCAAGTAGTGTAATTGGTCTCGGTCAACTTCGGGCACTGGAGCGGGACGTTAGTACCTTGCTCTTTGACAACAATATTCTGATTTTCCCCTGACATTCTTCGTTCAGTCACCTGATGCGGTCTTCTCGGTCTCGGTCTCGGTTCTTTCAAGCCTTGCGGTCACTTTAGCGGCTCGTCGGTCTTTAGGTTGCTGGAATCTACTTCCAGCCGGTCACGGTCTTCGGTCTAACTCGGTCTCCGGTCTCTAATGCGACAGATCGGTCTTCTTCTTCACCGGAACTCAAACTCCGACGCGGTCTTCTTTCTCGTTCTTCACTTCTGCTGCGATTCATATAGAATCGTCCTCTTCTTTATTTTTGTCGAGCGTTGTGGCTCTGATACCAAATGTTGGTACCAGGTCTGTTCTTCTGCAATTGTAAATCTAAATTGTGTTATGAGTTTTGTGATTTTGTTGAGTATGAAAATGAACTGCATATGTTTGGAAAAGGACAAGCACACTACTTTCATTCATTAAACAAAGAAAGCTATATATAGCCTTACATACGTGGGATCATGGAGTCCACACATTTCTAAACCATCTAAGAATTGTTCACCACTCTTCCACGTTCCCAAGTACAAACAAAAACTTCGGTCAAAGGAATACTAAGTCTAACTACTAATTAACCAAATTAAATTACTAACAAATAAAGGTAACCCATAAACCGACCGTCAAGATTAAACCCAACAACCTACTTGATGTTTCGATTAGTGATATGAAGTGGTTGATTAGTATATTCGACGTCGGAGATGACGCCGGAGACGACGCCGGAGGTATTGTTCTTACTCTACCGCCGATTGCTAGTAGTGATCCGATTTTAGCATGGGTGTGGTCGTGTATAGCTTCTTTGTATTTATCTTCATTCAATTTGAAAGTAGATGACGCAAATGAGTTATGTACGTTAGCCCGTGATAGTGATCGGAATAAGGCGATTATTGTAGAAGAAGGTGGTGTTTCGCCATTGTTGAAGCTTTTGAAAGAGGAATTGTCACCTGAAACTCAAATTGCAGGTGCTCTGGCGCTTTTTAACTTGGGTAATGATCAGTTTAGGGCTAGGGAGATCTTCAATGAGCATGGTGTTCCAATTGTAGCACAGGCTTTACGAAATTCGCAAACTTCGGTTCAAGTTGAAGTTGCGAAACTGATAGCTAGAATGGCAATATGATAGTGGTTGTCAAGAGGGGTTTGCTAGAGAGAATGTGATTGAAACACTTGTTACATTGCCGTCGATTAACATATTTGATGATGATCGCGCTAAAGTTAATAAGTTCTTGAGGAGAAGCATTAGTTCAGCTATTGAAATTCACAAGCAGATGGATAGAGGTTCAATTATGCCTTCGAATTTTGGTAACAAGAAGGCATTGTCTTTGTCTAACTGGCTGAGGAACAAAAAAGAAAGCAAAATGGAGACGCCACGTTTAATACTCGAGCTCAATACCAACTGTTCTGCAGCATTATGGATGCTTGCAAGAGGCAATCTTGCTAATTGCAGGAGGATAACTGAGACAAAAGGTTTACTTTGTTTAGCCAAGATTATCGATAAAGAAACCAGCGAATTGCAGGTTAATTGTTTGATGGCAGTAATGGAAATCACAAGTTTTGCTGAAAGCAACCCTGATGTTAGAAGATCAGCATTCAAGAATAACTCACCTGCTGCAAGAGCAATAACTGATCAGCTTATAAGACTGATCAATGAATCAGACAACCCTGTGATCAAGATTCCAGCCATCAGGGCCATTGGTCAACTGGCTCGAACATTCTCCGCGAGACAGACTCATGTCATCAGCCCCTTGGTCAAGCAAATTGGTCACATGAACCAGGATGTCGCGGCTGAATCAGTCATCGCGCTTGGGAAGTTCACTTGTCCAGAGAATTACTTACGTGCAGAGCACTCAAAGACTGTAGTTGACTTTGAAGGAGTCCAACTAGTGATGAAGATGTTGAGGGGGGATGACAGCTTTAGAAGGTGCATATAAACCTGTTGGTAATAAGTATTCTGAGTTAAAAGATTTGGTTGCACAGGCTGTTCATCATCTCAATATGTGTGCATATTAGATTGGTATATGTGAATCCAAGGATCGCGATTCAGGAATTATCATTATTAAAATAAATCAATTTAATGATCGCGGAATTATCACTAATTGACGTTTAATTGTTTTTTTTAATGATTAATGATGAACACAACCACAGAAACACAATAAATAGGAAATCAATAATAATTCAAATGTATTTCATTAACTATACTGTAATGATTACAAAAGAATAATAATGAATGACTATGAACAATCGAATTCTGTGAAACGAATAATGTTTGATGTTGATGTGACGGCAGCTAGGGTTGCACAATGAACTCTTTACAGCCGTAATAATGATTGATTGTGTTCTCCTCGAGATGTGAAACCTAGGACTCATATTTATAGATGATTTGAGTTGGTTAAGGAAACACCGGATCTCTCGAGATTTGTTATTGATTGAGTTGACTTGTTTGACTTCTTGGTATTTGCAATCGCACAAGTATAATGTTCTTCCGCAGCAATCTTCTTGTCCGCAGAACATTTGTTCTTCCGTAGATGATTTAGTCTTCCGTAGCAAAGTTGTTCTTCCGTAGGAAATTCTTCTTCCGTAGGAGTCTTCACTTCATGGTACTTGATCATCCGCAGGAACATGTACTTGGTCATTTGGTCTTGTAAGAAACATATCTACGGTTTAATAAAATTGTACATCCGTAGATGTTTCATACACTTGGTCAATTCCATGAATCCATTCAAGTATATTGTTTTTCCCTGTCAAGTCACAAATCAACACACATATATATGGGGTTATCCTATAGATTCAAAGCACATATATATATATATATATTTTTACTGTTACAAGTATTAATTACAAGACTTGATTTTCAAGTACTAAGCCTATACAAAATTGATCTAGCCCTATACAATCTAGACCTAACAATACTCCCCCTTAGGCTTAGCTCCTTGTAATCAGTCTTTTAACACTACAAGCTCCGTAACTCTTGCTATCATTTTATTGTAGAAGTAAGATACAGCAGTTTTCTGATCATCATATTTGTACTTTATCTGCATCCTGCTTATCTTCTTCAGTGTGTCATAACTGAGTCCCAAAACATCTTCTTCTGTAGTGAGTGTTTCCACTACACTATCATTATGCACTATTTCTAATTCATCTTTTTCAGATATTCTGAGCTCAGACACTTCAGCTATCATTGTTCCTTTTAGTAGCCCATCCTCATGCTTCCTTCTCTTGTGTGCCTTTGCATGCAGTTTATCTATCACTTGAATCATATGCACATACAAGCAGAGATCATTCTGGGCTTTTTCATCTGTTAGTTTTGGGAAGAATTTATCATGAAGATATAAAGTGTAGCTTGGGTGTAGCATCTTTATCTCTACTGGATCAAAAATCCTGATCTTATCAGCCTTCTTCCCATCAGCATTTCTCAGCAATACCATCTCTTTATTTCTTTCAACATATCCCCACTCTGTGATGGGATAAATGAATTGATTTCCTTTGATGCTTTTGATGGTATCTGAGCTTTTGTCACAACCAACTCTCTTTATCATATCATCATCTACAAGAGATGAGACTTCAGCTGTTCTTCTTTTCTTGCTTTGTTTGAATCTTTTGTGCTCCTTATCATCTTTCTTTGCTTGTATGAGCACATCATCAGAAAATCTGGTCTTCATACCATTTACAGCTGCAGAGAAGTCTCTCCCCTAAGATGGATTGGATAGTTGGTTATTGGGATGCTTTGTAAATCCCTGATGTCTTGCTCCGGAAGACTCAACAGAGCTTCCACATCATGGAAGTATTGAATTCTTCCAGATGTCCTCTTTATTACTGCACAATCCCAGTCTGGATCATATTTCCAGGCCATAATCCTGTGTTCTTCCACAGAACTGGGAGTTGTGATGTGATCGTACAGTTCAATAAGAGATGATTTCTTCTCAGTAATCTCTCGAACTGTTGTTCCCAGAGGCCATACCTTTCCGGGGATTACAGCCCTTGGCTCTCTGATTAGTTTTCTTTTTCCTTGTGCTGATCTTTTGGTTCAACAGTTACTGGATCAGCAGCAAGTTTGCTTTGTTCTTTTGGATGTGGAGCAGTGGTTCTGAACTTAACTCCAGTTTCCAGTTCCACTTTCATCACATGCTCCATCATCCTCCGCAGTTCTCCAGTGGTTCTGCCTTTGAGCTCATGCGGTTTGTAGTTGTGACCCTGTAACCAACAAGTCATATTGTACTTGGTGAGTTTTGCTGTGTCACAGTGGCCCAAATCCTTCCTTATCTTCTCCAATGATTGAAAAGTTGTAAAGGCTTCATAATCACAGTTTGGGATTATGAACCTTGCAAACTCAAACTCTTTCAGAGTATTCTTCATTTCAGAAGTGTTCATCCTCTCAACCATGTCATATGGAAAACCATGGTTGATGAGGGTCATAAACATACTCGAATCAGGCCTCTCTTCCATTATGTCAGCTGTTGTTAGAAGGTCATCGGCCTTTCCACCCTTTTCTCCAGTGGGGGACTCAATTCTTGTCAGTTCCTCCCACTCTTTCTCACTGTCATCATCATCAGTGGTTTGTACCTTCACAGTGGACACATCTACTGAAGGTGTAGGTGCAGGGGATGGAAGTTTTGCTTTCTTTGGAGAGCTTTCAGCTTCATGTTTCTTTTCAGTTGCTCCCATGTATTTTCTTTTCCGGGTGTATGGAATCATTTGCTTAGCAGCTTTACCCGTCTGTTTTGGTTTATCAATACTTGGGGCATCTTTTGTTTGCAGATCAGATATTTTCTTTTTCAGCTCTGCTATTTCTGCATCTTTCTTTTTACGCAATTCAGATTTCTCATTTTGTTCAGTCTTCAAAGAAGCCTCCAACTCTTGTTCTCTATTCAACAATGTATCAATGACTTCACTGTTGCTTAGAGCATCTTCTCTCAGCCTTTTCAGTCTAGCATCTTTCTCCATCAGCTCTTCATCTTTTTCTTTGATTATACCTTTAAGCTCTTGTATTCTTTCTTTTCTCTTATTTGATTTGAGTACTAACTTGTTGTACTCAGCAACCAGATAGCTTTTGCTGACAGGAATGTCATTGTCACTTAAATCATCTTCATGGTATGCAATGACATCCTCAGCAGATCCTTGTACTTCCTCATGCTCATTAGCAATTTGTTCATCTTTCAATGAAGATATTGGCTCAGTATGTGCTGATGAAGCATGTTCTTCTGTGTGTGTTGGTGAGATAGGAACAGTGCTGGCTTGAGATAATATCTCTGTATCTCCTGAGTGTACAGAGTGTACAGACTCAGTTATCTCAAAAGGCTCGGTTCCAGCACTTTCCGGGGATGCATGTTTTGGAGATTCTGGTGGTGGTATTACAGGGGATTGAGCTTGAAGTGGAGAGAAAGGTTGAGTGTGATGTGATGATGACTGAGAAGCTGATGATGATTGTTGTTTGGTTAGGGATGTTGGCTCAGTGCTTTTGGTGGATGATGATGAGATTAGCAGAGGTGATTGATGTTGATGAATTGGTGAGATTGGTTGGGTGTTCAGGCTTGTTGGTGATTGTGCTTGTTGAGGGAGTGTTTGGCTAGGTGTTTGATGTTGGAGTGGTGGAGTTTGGGTTGATGATTGTGATGTTGATTGGTGTGGTGAGTGAGATGCTTGTGCAGAATCAGCAGATGATTCTGCTTCTTCTGCCCAAGCCAACTCTTGTGGCAAGTCTGCTTCTGGATCTAATACATGTGCAAACATTGGCATATCTTGTCCCTGGTACTTTCCACTAAGCTTGTTTAGCACAGATTTGCTCAAGTGTGCTTGCACAAACACATTCCCAACTCTGTCCACCCCAGATAGTTCTGAGTTGATCACCAGTTGCAGGAATCTCGGGAACATATACATCTTGTCATTCTTCTGCAGTTTGACTTGTTCACTCAGACAATTGAAGATGTATTTTGCGTAGTTGTAAATTCTCCCCTCAAATATCCCAATAATCCCAGATGATATGTGCCTGGAGAATCTGTCCAGTCCCGACTTCCTGTTTGACAAGCATTTTAGGTAGGTATGACACAAAAATCTGTACGGTTTGCACAGCCTACCCTTCTTGATTTCCCCTTTTTCGTAGTCACCATCATACCCCATCAGATTGAAAATTTTCTCAATGTATTCATTCTCGAATACATCGGGGTGACCTCTCTCTCTATCACCCAGTTCCAAGCATCTTCGTAAGATGTTTTCAGTGATTCGAAGACGCTTGTTCCGAATCTCAGCCACAATCACTTCTTCATCATCTTGTTCTTCAACTCGTGCTGAGTTCCAGAAATCGATTATGTGTGCCTGATGGATCACAGGCTCAGCCGTCAAGGCGTAGAAGAGCCTTGATCCTCGGAGATATCTGATGATATCTCGACATCCTTCCGCCGCCGGATCATCAGCGTTTAAGAACGCGCACACATTATGTTCTTTGGCGAATCTATTATCCATCTGTAAAGAAAATCAAGTTAGAAAACATGCAGTTGAATCGTTTGAATGTCAATAACCGATTAAACAGTTTCTTACTGATGTTTAAGACATGATTTACCTTTGCAATAACAATAATTTATTACAGGATAATGTTGATGATGTGTTCTTGGAAACGGATATTTTGAAATTTGAAAAAGAGGGAAAATTGGCGATTTTCTAGGTTAAAAGTGAAAAAGTGCTCTGTAAAAATATCTGAAACCTTATTTATAGGGGAACATATTAATTTTTTTTATTAATTATGTTCTTTTATTAATTATGTTAGGCCCACTTCCATTCATTCCTATCCGCATACCAAGTGTTTAGAATGCATTATCTCTTCCGCAGAGCATCTGCGGAACCTTGACATCTGCGGATGTCAACATCTGCGGAACCTTAACATCTGCGGATGTCTTAACATCTGCGGATGTAAAAGTTCAAACAATGCATTTGTTTTGCTGCTGAATCAGAAATCACATAATACTTCTACGGATGAGGTATTACTGAAACTTTTGCGGAACATAAAAAGTTTAAAACTTTAAATGTATGATATCTACTGAGTAGAATCAAATGTTGATATTGGACATTGTTGACTTTATTTGCATGGCAATTAAGTACAGAGAAGCAAGTTTCCTGTATCCTGCATTCAAGTTAGTGCTCAAGTTCTAATTCCTTCAAAGTAATTCAGATCAATTATCAGCTTTTATTGTTTTTCATGCATGAACTACTCCCCCTAAATTTGTGATTAATGTGAGACTGTTATATTTATCATAAATTTAAGTTGTAAATAGGCATGACAGGCATATGACAGTCTAAATGATAGAGAGTCAGTTGAGATAACAATTAAACATCTGACAAATAGGTACATGCATGCATATATATATAGAGGGATCATACTATAACTTGGCTTCTGCTGATGTTAATTAGTTGATTCAATACATACTTGATTGCAAGTATATGGATCCACTTAAATTCAAACATGAGTACTGTATCAACTAGGCATGCTATTTATCATGTTGTGAAGTTTGTTAATCAGTAGCGATCATGAGTCTCACATTCAATTATCATTGTAGTATGTCTTCCGTAGGTGAGGCAAATCACTACAGTCCACACTTAATGACTGTACATTAAGTTATAAGTTCTATCTTGAGACAAATTTCAGTCTCATGAATGCTTTGATGTTGAAGCTCTTTGACTTGATGTACAATGGATCACAAGTGATTCCTTTTTAGAGCTGAAATATGATCTTCATAGTCACCAGGTCTTTACTTTCGTAAAACAGAGGTGAACTTTAACCCAGGTCTTTGTTTACACAAAACAGAGGGAGAATGAAGATCACACTTGTTAATCACATTCCCAGGTCTTTGTTCACACAAAACAGAGGGAATATGACTTTGCAAAGATAGAAGATTATAAAGTATTTTACATAGTGTGCTTGTGTAATTGATTTGATCACATCAGGAGAGAACATACCTTCCTGATTCTCAAATGGAATCCTCACAGACAGTTACCTCATGCTTTTAGTTTGGCATGCTCTTAGCTTTGTGTCCACTCAAGATGAACCTAATCACATATCAGTATGATATAAGTCAGATTGAGTTTTGTTTGTTTAATATCCAAGTATAGTCTACTATCATTTCCCTTATATAATGCATGTATAGATGTTTGCTCAGTCATTTAAGTTATCCTTAATGATTACTCTGCACAAAGTCAGTCATATGCTTTTGTTGATTTATTCTAAGTTAATCATCCCCAAAGATTCTATCAGAAAATTAAATCTAACAGAATCAAATGCTTTAGTGAACAAATCAGCAAGCTGATTGGTTGTGTCTACTTTGACTAACTTGATGAGACCCTTTTCAGAGCAATCTCTCAGAAAATGGTATCTGATTTCAATATGTTTTGTTTTACTATGTTGAACTGGGTTAGCAGTGATAAACATAGCAGCTGAATTATCAATATGAATTGGTGTATGAAGGAAATTGTAACCATAATCAAGTAATTGGTTTTGCAACCAAAGTACTTGAGAGCAACCTGCTGAAGCAGCTATGTACTCTGCTTCAGCTGTGGATACGGATACATTTGTTTGCTTCTTGCACTGCCATGAAACAAGTCTTGGTCCTAAAAACTGACATCCACCAGTTGTGGATTTTCTGTTATTGTTGCAACCTCCATAGTCACTATCTGAGTAGGAGTAGAGGCTAAAATCTCCATCTTTGGGATACCAAAGTCCCAATGCAGGTTTGCCTTTCAGGTATCTGAAAATCCTCTTTACAGCATTCAGATGTGACTCCTTTGGGTCGGATTGATACCTGGCACAAACACAAACAGCAAACATGATGTCAGGTCTACTGGCAGTTAAGTACATTAATGAACCGATCATTGATCTATACAATCTTTGATCTACGGATTTGCCAGCAGGGTCAGGCACAATCTTGTATATTGTTGATGCTGGTGTCTTGCATGAAGTGGAATCAGCAAGATTGTACTTCTTCAAAATTTGATGAATGTACTTTTCTTGATTGATGAAAATGCCATCTGGTTTCTGATGAACTTGTAAGCCAAGAAAGAATGTCAATTCTCCCATGGAGCTCATCTGAAATTCAGATTTCATCAAGTCTTCAAAGCTTTGGCACAGCTTCTTGTTGGTTGATCCAAATATTATGTCATCAACATATATTTGAACTACCAAAAGATCTTGATGTTCATGTTTGAGGAAGAGTGTCTGATCAATTATTCCTCTCTTGTAGCCATTCTTCAGCAGGAATGATGATAGTGTGTCATACCACTTTCTGGGTGCTTGATGAAGACCATACAAAGCTTTATCAAGCTTGTATACTCTATGTGAATAATCAGGGTCTTCAAAACCAGGGGGTTGAGCAACATAGACTTCTTCATCAATCTTCCCATAGAGGAAAGCACACTTCACATCCATTTGATAGACTGTGAACTTTTTGAAGGATGCATAGGCTAGGAAAACCCTTATAGCTTCAATCCTTGCAACTGGTGCAAAGACTTCATCATAGTCTATTCCTTCTTCCTGGGTATAGCCTTGAGCAATGAGCCTAGCCTTGTTTCTCACTATGATACCTCTGTCATCCAGCTTGTTTTTGAATAGCCAGCTTGTTTTTGAATATACACCTTGTTCCAATTGGATGTTGACCCGTAGGCAAGTCTACAAGAGTCCACACTTTTTGTTTTCTGAATTGTTGTAGCTCTTCTTGCATAGCCTCAATCCCGCTGTTGTCTTTTAGTGCAGCTGTAATGTTTGCAGGAACTGTTTGGGACAAGAAGCAGGTGAACAAACAAATGTTTGCCACACCTATTTGTTCCTTGTAGTTCTTGTATTCAGATCTCCAATGATATTGTATGTTGGATGAAACTTGTGGATTCTGCTTGTTGAGACAGCATCAACTGCTTTTGTGGTTTCTAAGTTTGAGAATCCCATTGAAGCAGATGGTGTCAGCTGAGAGGTTGAGTCGATGAAATAATCAAAATGCTCATTTTGATCAGCTTGTGTAGGAGTTGCTGCTGGGTTGTCTTCTTCCGCAGGAAGTTCTACGGAAGTAGCATTTTGTTCTTCCGCAGGAGGTTCTACGGAAGCATCATTTTGTTCTTCCGCAGGAGGTTCTGCGGAAGCAGTATTTTGTTCTTCCGCAGGAGTAACTGCAGCATCTACGCACGTATTTTGTACTTCCGTAGAAGATGCATTACCATGCACGGATGAACATTGTTGTTTTGCAGGCATGGTTTGTTGATTTACAGCTGAGGCAGGACTTACATCTGCGGATACGGATGCATCGGCGGATGTATTTATGGATGTAACTTCATGCTGCTGACTTGATTCTTGCTGAGGTGCAGTTGAACGTTGTACCCTTGGTGGGTCAGCAGTCAGGGGCACTTCATTTAAACTTGGAAGCACAAATGGATAGCATGTATCCGCAGCACCTGCATTGATCAGATAACCAGTGTTAAATGATTCCGTTAATGAATCTATATCAAATAACCAAGATGATCCTTTTACATTAGTAGTGAACATGGATTCATCAAAAGAAACATTGGGAGTCTCTTCAACTATGTTATGTTCTGGAATATAAACCCTATATGATTTAGAAGTGGATGAATATCCAACAAAGAAACCGTCATAGGCTTTTTCAGAAAATTTTCCCAATTGTTCTTTAGTATTCAAAACAGACACATGACACCCAAAAGCTCTAAGATATCCTATAAAAGGTTTCCTTTTAAATAAGAGTTCATAAGGTGTTTTATTATGTTCTTTGACTATCAAAGTTCTATTTTGAACATTGCAAGCTGTATGCACAGCTTCTGCCCAGAAAGTAATGGGCAACTGAGAATCAGCTAGCATTGTTCTGGCTGCTTCTATGAGTGTTCTATTTCTCCTTTCAGCCACTCCATTTTGTTGTGGAGTTCTTGGTGCACTGAATTGTCTTGCTATTCCTTTATTCCTACAAAAATAATCCAAATCAGCATTAACAAACTCAGTTCCATTATCACTTCTAAAAATTTTAACTTTTAAATCAAGTTGATTCTCAATCTTAATCACAAAGTCCATTAATGTTTCAGGTGTTTCACTCTTATGTTTTAAGAAGAAGACCCATGTGAATCTGGTGAAATCATCTACTATCACCAAGCAATATTGCCTTTTTCCAATGCTCAACACATTGGTTGGACCACAGAGGTCCATGTGAAGCAATTTGAGTGGTGTAGTGTTAGTGTTAATTGTTTTGGATTTATGAGACACTCGGTGTTGTTTTCCTTTATAACATGAAGAACAATGATTAGAACAGTGAAATTCTTTCTTTGGTAATCCAATGACTAAGTCATTTTTCACCAATTTATTCATGTTCTTTATGTTGGAATGGACAAGCCTTCTATGCCACAGTTGAGATTCATCTTCTGAAGATTTAGACAGCAGGCATGTCTCATGATTAGTGAGTGTTGTGTTGTTCATATCCAAGATATATGTGTTGCCTTTTCTTGATGCTTTGAGAAGGATCCAGTCTGCTGGAACTGTAAAACCTGGCTTAAGAATGTAACAGTTAGTGTTGTCAAATAGTGTTAAGTAATTTTGATCACAAATTTGGGAAACACTAAGTAAATTATACTGCAAATTTTCACAGTAATTTACTTTTTCAAATGTTAACACACCATTAGTTACCATTCCTTCACCAACAATTTTACCTCCCTTCTTATCCCCACCAAATGCCACATAAGAGGCATGTTTATGTTTGAAGTCATGGAGAAGTGCACAGTTGCCTGTCATATGTCTGGAACAACCACTGTCAATATACCACTTGTTGTCAGCTCTCCATGATTGTTCCTGCGCACAAAAAGAAATTAGTTAGAATTGACAATCCAAGGCTTAATTGTCTTGGATTTGCCAGATGTGTCAACAATAGTTACTCCTTCATGAATTAATCTTGAAGTTTCATTATTAGTTGTTTTTTTTTATTTTGATGGTTGTGAGGATGATTCTGTTGAAGATGAGTCAGGTTTCTGGATGCCTTCATGCTTCTCTGATTCTTTCTTCAAAGTGACTTGTTTTGGTTGGTATTTTAACTTTAGAGAGGATCCTGTAGTTTTGAAAGTTTCTTCATCTTTCAGCTTTGATTGAGACACAGGAGTTCCTTTAGCAAAGTTATCAAAGAAACCATCAGCTGCTTCACTTTGTTTATCTGTCAAATCCACCTTTTTGTGAGGTGTCTTAGACTGTATTGGTGCTTTCTTCTTCAAAGTCTTGTCCGCAGCAGAGGGTCTTTTCTTTGACTTTTGTTGTTCTTTCTGAATCTTTGTCTCTTTGTCACTTTCTGAGGCTTGAGAATCTGATTCAGATGATGTATCTTGTGACTTATTTTTGCTCTTTTTCTTGTTCTTCTTATTAAAATAACATTCCTGAGTGGAATGGTTATTTTTGTCACATATGGCTTAGTGTTTGTTGAAGAAACAATCATCAGTCATGTGATTGTTCATATTGCAAATGGAACAATAGCTGCTGAAATAGCATTCATCAGTATTGTGATTCTTCATATCACACCATTTGCAATATTTTTCTGAATTTTCTTCAGATTCAGCCTTCTTTTTATTGTTCTTTTTCTCATTTGCTGAAGCATCAGTTGATTTCTTCTTGTTTTTGTTTGGAGCATCATCAGCTGTTGCTTGTTTGCCTTTGGCTGCCATTTGTTGCTTCATATTTTCCCTTTTCTTTGCATGTGTGTGGGGCTCTTTTTACCTCGTCCGCAGGATCAGCTTCTCTCTTCCTTTGCTTTTCTGCGGATTCAGTGATTTTTGTCTTCCGCAGATGATCTACGGACTTGACAGTTTTTGCTTTCCGCAGATGTTCTACGGATTCTTCAGATTTGTTTTTCCTCTGATCTTCAACACTTGAATTTTTCTTTTGCTTTGTTGAAGTTTGTTGTTTCTTACCTTTCTCTGAAGACAAAGGTATCTCAGAACTTGATCCGCAGCTATCAACTTTGTGAAGGTGCAGTTCTTGAAGTCCTTCATTTAATTCAGCAATCCTCTTGCAGATAGTCTTCAGCATGTTCTTTGCTTTGGAGGATATTGCAGCTTTGCTTCTTCAAGTACCCGTGGAAGACCAGTTTCAACTTGAACATTCTTACCAATGTTCAGTTGATCAGTATCATGT
Organism: Flaveria linearis; assembly: GCA_024085815.1. Lineage (NCBI taxonomy): Eukaryota > Viridiplantae > Streptophyta > Magnoliopsida > Asterales > Asteraceae > Flaveria > Flaveria linearis. The sequence continues at coordinate 70,577,950 of CM044011.1, forward strand.
TCATCAGAATCATCCGAGTCATCATACTTATCAAAATCTGATTATTATGTTTAAGTGATTCAGATTCCGTAGATTCATTTCACTTATCTCAGCTTTATGACTGTTGTTTATGTCAATTTTGGTGCTTTGCACAAAATGTTTTGACAAATTGTTAGTCATTGTGTCAGGTAAAGGTGTGTAGTTATCATTAATAGGTGGTGCAACAGCATTATAACCCAACCCGGACCTGTTCTTTGATTCAATATGGGAGTTTAACAACTTCTCATATTGTTGAGATGATAATTGAAACTTCTGAAGTTTCACTTCAGTTGATGCATGATCAGCCATGGATTTTGTTAAGGAAGTGTCAGATGCTCAACTTGGGCTTTTAGGCTGTAATTTTCAGAAACATATTTTTCTAGATCCTTTTGTAAAGAACTTATTTTTATTTGATATAATTTTTGTTCTCTTAAGTGTGATTCATTTAAAATCATAGTTTCCTTTACTTTATCAGCCAATTGTTGAGCATGGACTCTATATCTTTCAACTTCCTCAACACAGGATGATAAACATAACCTGTCTTTTACCTCTCTGGCCATAGGAGGAACTTTGTTTTCCATATGTGCCATCAACGCTTGATTCTCTTCTATCACTTCCTTCTCATACAACACTCCAATCACATGTTCCATCTTGAAGGATGATCAGCCCAGTCTCCTTAGAATTGCTTGGCCTGCTGATGTATTTGTGGCTGGTGGGGATGTTAGTTGAGGTTGTCGATGCAGAGATCTTTGAGAGGTTGATTGCTGATGTTGATGTTGTTGCTGCTGATTTTGTTGCTGCTGATGCTGATACTGCGGAGATGATTGTTGGTTGCATTCTCTACAGAAGTGACCATAGAGATTGCACTTGAAGCATCTGACTTTTGATTTATCAACACCAATCTTTGATGTTTTGCTTGCTGCTGCTAGATTTTTATTTCTCCGCAGATATTGCTTAGCTCTGTAAGCAATCATTGCCATCTGCCATTGTAGATCCATCTCTTCTACTACATCAGGAGGGAGTTCCTCCAAATCTTGCTGACAGATGTTTGCTGATGTGAGTGAACTTCCAAGATATGCTTGAAAGCTAGAACTAAAGGCTGCAAAGGCTGCTTTTTGTTCTTCAGAATCCAATATGACAGTTATTGGTTCTGATTGTTTGTTATTTTGAGAAGAGTTTGCAGTTGCTGATGTTTCCCTTTTCTCTTCAGATCTCCCCTTTTCCTTTGATTTTTACTTTGAGATGATTTCTTAGTGGGTTTGGATGCATAGAAACTTACTTCCTCTTCATCATCACTCAAAGTACAAGAGTTATCACTTTCATTGTTTGAGATAAATGCACTTCCAGCATTTTTGGTTTCCTTGAAGTGATATGGTGAGACATGGGTTCTCACACTCTTGTTTCTTGATTGTTCATCCAGTTCAAGTGCTTCTACCTTAGCAACCAATGTATCCAGACCAGTTGTCTTGAGATCTATTGTATTCTTGAACATGGAGACAGTTTGCTTCCAACTTTCAGGCAAAGTGTGGAGCATCTTCTTGTTTAATTCCTCAGTGGTATATTTCAACTCCAAGATGTTCATCTCAGTAACAAGTTGCATAAATCTATGGAGTTGCTGAGAAATTGATTCACCCTCAATATGATGAAAAGTTTCATACTGTGATCTAAGGGTGTCTTTCCTTATGCTTCGGATCTCATCACTCCCTTCACAGAGAGTGTGGAGTATCTTCCACAGGGAATTTGCTGTCTTGTAGTTTTCACACCTGATCAAGATTTCTTCTGGTAAAGCCATACTAAGCAAGCTATATGCTTTAATATCGACTTTGACCTTCTTGACATCATCAGGTGGCAGATCTTTAGTGCTGATTGACTGATTTTTGTCATTATAATCAGGCCCAAGAGTGGGTGGAATATAAGGACCTTGAGTGATGGACTCCCACAAGTCAGAATCTGTGTAGTTCACGTGATTCCTGAACTTGATCTTCCAGGATTTAAAATCAGCTTTAGTTTCCAACTTTGGCGGTTGATACGATCCTCCACCAAAAGTACTCATGTTTAATGCAAACGAATAATCAAAACTTAAATGCTAAAATTGATAAATCTATCAAAGACCCAGATCTAGTATTCAATTGATTTGAATATAGATCTAAATCAAACAAGCAATGAGACAGTGCTTGCTGAACAACAAGTCGTTGATTTAATTGTTTGAAAATCAATTAAACAATTTTAATACTGATAGATCATTGATCTAAATCAATGAGCACCAATGCTCTGATACCACTGTGAATCCAAGGATCGCGATTCAGGAATTATCAGTATTAAAATAAATCAATTTAATGATCGCGGAATTATCACTAATTGACGTTTAATTGTTTTTTTAATGATTAATGATGAACACAACCACAGAAAAACACGTAAATACGAAATCAATAATAATTCAAATGTATTTCATTAACTATACTGTAATGATTACAAAAGAATAATAATGAATGACTATGAACAATCGAATTCTGTGAAACGAATAATGTTTGATGTTGATGTGACGGCAGCTAGGGTTGCACAATGAACTCTTTACAGCCGTAATAATGATTGATTGTGTTCTCCTCGAGATGTGAAACTAGGACTCATATTTATAGATGATTTGAGTTGGTTAAGGAAACACCGGATCTCTCGGGATTGTTATTGATTGAGTTGACTTGTTTGACTTCTGGTATTTGCAATCGCACAAGTATAATGTTCTTCCGCAGCAATCTTCTCGTCCGCAGAACATTTGTTCTTCCGTAGATGATTTAGTCTTCCGTAGCAAAGTTGTTCTTCCGTAGGAAATTCTTCTTCCGTAGGAGTCTTCACTTCATGGTACTTGATCATCCGCAGGAACATGTACTTGGTCATTTGGTCTTGTAAGAAACATATCTACGGATTAATAAAATTGTTCATCCGTAGATGTTTCATACACTTGGTCAATTCCATGAATCCATTCAAGTATATTGTTTCCCTGTCAAGTCACAAATCAACACACATATATATGGGGTTATCCTATAGATTCAAAGCACATATATTATATATATATATTTTACTGTTACAAGTATTAATTACAAGACTTGATTTTCAAGTACTAAGCCTATACAAATTGATCTAGCCCTATACAATCTAGACCTAAAGATATGATGTTTACATGACATGTAATTAATGGGGAGTGTTTGTGACAGGATCATGTTTGGATCTTATAACGTAACAGTAGCCTCCAATCTTGAACCCCATGACTTAAAATGAAATGAAGAGAAAATTTTAAACATATAAATGGTGAATTGCTTTAATACGGAAAATTAAAGTAAAAAGATAAGATTGTGGGAATACATTTTTATCGATTATTATCATTTTAAAATAGTAAATTTTTTGGATCCTTGAATAGTTGTCTAGCTCAAATCCTGATAATTTGAACCTTTATGGTATACTCTTCCTTTAAAAACTTAGGTCGTTAAACAAGTGATTCTCCTGGATGTCAATATACTGCAAAATTTTGAAAAAGTGAGAAATAATTATAAAGTTAACAATTATGAAATGAACATAGTTTTGTTTTTGAAAATCAATTTTGGTGAGTCAAAAATTTAATAAAATAAAAATCTACTAAATTAAAGGAGTTTTAATTAGAAAGTATTGTAATTTTCAGAGAAATATAGAGATAGTAGTGATTGCAAGTTGATAAAAATAAGTTTAAATATAATTTAATGTATGATAGATAACTTATCAGACTAATGTTAGATACTATATAGTCCTTAAATATTTGATACTTTGATAATTTGATAAATATATTATAATTGGATCAATTAATTATACAGTAAGAAATGAAAATTGATGAATAAAAATTTTCATAAAATAAAATCCACTAAATTAAAGTAGTTTATTTTAGAAAGCAATACAGAAACAGATGAAAATTTATAGATTCTTGATACATATATAAAATGTTAAATGGAATTTGAGGAATAATACCATAGAAGTTGAATTAAAATGATTAAATGGAATTTTTATGACATAATATAAAAAGTTAAATGGAAGCCATAAATTGTAATTTAATATGGTAGTATATTTAAATTAAATGTCTAGTATGGTAAACATTTAATATATCAAAAAACTAAAAATAAAGATAGTGTAAGAGTGTGCCACGTGTCAAATTGGTGGTTTAAGATAATGACATGTGGCTCTAAAAACCTTGTTTTATTAGAGTATATAGATATAGATATGCCAAAGACATTATAGTTCAGCGGCATCTTGGTGATGGGATAAGACTTAGGGCCTACTAGGTCATGGGTTCAAATCTCACAAAGGGATGGTTTTCTCATAATTATGAGTTTCCTCCTGAATTGGTGACTTGGTGGTGGAATATGATCGTGTGGTAACATTGGTGGCACGATTATACTCCAGTGATCCGTGAGTGATTTCAATTTAGCCGTTCAATATATATATATATACACACACTATTTATTACTAGGTTATAACTCATGTATTATATGGGTGGAATAAATAATACATGTTTAAACCATTAGTTTATGAATATTTATTTTTAGATGTTATTAACTATTGGTGAAATAAAAATATAATAAATATCTAATAACTATAACAAACAATGAAATTAGAAATTATTTCTCTACATTTAAAGATAAATATGTCCGAAATCATATAAATTAGTATGTATTAATAAATTATTAAAATAAAAAATTTATATTTTAGGGTTTGATGGTTTAGTTTACTTATTTAAAATAATTATCATTTAATATGAGTGATAAGAAACACAAAGTAAAAAAAATGACAAATTGATTGTTTTTTATAATTTTCGTATTTATTATGAGAGAGAGGCGGGAAAATATTTTTTGATGTACTATAATGATGACACGTGTCCTTTGATATGCTAGAATAATGACACGTGTCACTAAAAACCTTCTTTTATTATATGTTATAGATTATTATTATATCTTCCTACTCTAATAAATGGATAAATTGGGGTGCCACATGTCAAAACCACATTCATTCTCATCAAACTCTTTCTGCTTATCTCTTTTATTAAATAACTACATTAATTACTAATAATATTATTTATTTTTATATTATAATAGTTTTTTAATAAATTAAGAAAGAGAACTTTTTATTATGTTATTTTTATAGAAATACTTTTTATTTTCAAAAAATCAAACTATTTATACATAATATTTGAAAATTGGTTTTTCTAAATAATTTTTTATAAAATAAAAGTAATTAAAATAGGAAGTTATAGTAAAAAAATTTTAAAAATAATTTTTTTTAAAACGTTATATTGAAACAAAATGTTTAATTTATCTTTGAAAAAAACAAAACAATTTTAAAAGTTCATATTATTATTTTATTACTTGTAGTTATTACTTATACGTAATTCCAATGATATCATGTCTTCGTATATCGCTTTATAATTAATAATTTTTATTCTATTTAATATTTTATTTTTTCAACCCGTGTAACACACGGTTTTATTAAAGCTAGTATATATATGGTTAGGTTCAAATGAGAACTCACCCTTTTTGTAAGAACTCTTTAACCCACTATTAACCATTGATCAATATTTAAGTGGTCAAGATCTTTTCTTTCTTTTTTTATTTAATAAGGTCAAAATGGTCGATTAACCCACATATAGTTACCTATTATTTCCTATTTTTTTTAATTTAAAACATTTCCCCCCTTGTTTTTAAACTTTCATAACTTTTTTATACATTATTATTTTTTTATACAGATTGCACCATTAAATTAATTATATTTTTCTCTTTAAATCCCATATAATCTTGCAAATTGTATTTTTTTACCCGAATTTGTAATTACACTGGTGATGTACACTATTCTTACACTACTGTAGAGAAGCTTTTACAAGTGATATTACACCACTATAACTAACAGTATCATCGTGCTTACAACAATCTAATAACCAGATGACATTACACCATGTAACTATACTAATGTAACAAAACTTCAACATTGAAATCAAACAAAAATAGAATAAAAAAAATACATCGTAACAAAATATACAACTATAATTACATTATTGTAACATAATTAAAACCAAAATAGAAAACTACACCACTGCATTACACTACTTGTAACATCCGTATTTCACGGCGTTTAATCTTTTATAATAATAATAATAATAATAATAATAATATAATAATAATAATAATAATAACAATAATAATGATAATAATAATAAATAATAATAATAATAATAAATATATAATATGTTAATATATTAATAATAATAATAATGTTAATAGTAATAATAATATTAATAATAATAATAATAATAATAACAATAACAATAATAATAATAATAATAATAAGTCTAGGGGCCAATTTTTAGAAACTTAAATTGAAAGTTCTAAACATAAAATATCAAAACTAAAACCACAGGGACCATTTCTGTAAAATCTGTAAACCCAACCCCCCTTCCCCGTCGATCCCTCCAGCCAACTTCCGGCCACTCTCCGGCGAAGCCTCGCCGCCCAAATTACACGATTTCATTCGAATTAAAAGCTACAGACAGGTTCGCGACAATGATTCGAACACATAGCCCTACCCAATTCAAAATTTTGCCTCGTTTACAAGTTCAAAATCAAACCCGCAACCCCCTTTCAAAATCAAATCGAATGGAGCTCGCCCGCTCAAATTTCACCTATATAATAGAGGGTAAACCTCCATAATCACTCACCCAAACTCTCTGTGATCTCAATTTGATCAAACACACACACATATATCAAAATCAATCATTGTTTTCATCGCGACCTGCTCCCGTTGGGTTCATCTCCAATCGATCATCATACGGGTAATTAAACATATCAATGCATTCGGTTTTACATGGGGATCAAAAGCCCCATGAATCTAATCATTAACAGATTTGAATTGATCTTCAATTTGAATCAAATCAAATCTAGGGTTTTTCAGGAATTGGGGGAAATTCTGAAACCTGTTTAAAAGAATTCCAAATGGTTCCATATCGCGGATATATGCCTGGTTCACTGGTTCCACACTCGTTTGCAAATCAGAAGGTCCCGGGTTCGAACCGGGCACCTACACTATTTTTTTTAAAAGCCTTTTAAGCTTTTAAAAATTTTAGAAAATTTACTAAAAATCATAAAAATCATTTTTATAAACTTGTTTAATTTAAATCAACAAATTACCTTCTGTAAATATTTTTAAAAATTAAAATAATCATAGAAAATTTAGAAAAATATAAAAATGGTTTTCTTTTGCAAACTTTAAATATTTTTAGACACCATATTAATTTCTGTAAAACTATTAATAAAATATTTAAATATTTTAATAAATAGTTTAGATAAATATTATAATTAGTTTATTTTGATAAAAATAAACTTTAAAAGTTGAAATCACTACGTTAATATCATTACTTCAATTATGAAATCTTATTTACATTTTATGAATTTAATCATTTTATAAGAATTTAATTTTTCAAAAAAGTATTATAAAATGGATTAATAAAGTTTTTCTTTATGGTATAAAAATATATATAATTGATAACTAATTTTATTTATAAAAACCCCAAACTCCACCTAAAACCCTAGTTCCGTTAAAAATGTTAAGTTTAATATAATTAAACTTAAATCTCGTCAATATATATATTCTTAGGTATCTCGTGAAGGCTTACATTGGAACGTCGTCTATTATCATTATTAATCGTCATTCATATACTTAATTACCAAGTGAGTATTTCTATACCCTTTTTATTATTTCACACACTTTTGGGTGAAACATGTTACCTTATAAACGTTACACTTGTAAACACGTTGAATCTTGTAAACTTATGGCAATTTACTTGTATGTTGTGATTAGTCGAATCATGTAGCTACCATGTAATGTCGAATATATGTACAATATTAACTATTGCTAGCCTGGCGACGTCATAGATCTATGGGCCTGACAAGCCTGCTTGGTTGATCCAAGTACACTTAGCTAATCGTATATACTTGTAAACGTTTGAGACTTGTAAAACTTTGTCAAGGTTTGATTGTGCATTCTGTCTTACATCCCTAGTTACCTTATTCTCTAATTTACAACATGAATTGCCATCTTTTATATACTTATGTATGCAAAACTATAGAATGCTCACCAACAATATGTTGACCTTTTATTTTTAACATGTTTCAGGCAATATCGTTATGTGGCTGTGAACAATCGTAACTCTCACGCCTCGACGATTCCGCCGTCAAGGTTGGGGTGTGACACTACTAAACAAAATTACACCATTAGCATTTTTTAAACGTAAACAACACAAGTACGGGGTACAGTGATGTAATATATTGCATAAACAAAAAAGTATCTAAATTTTAGGATAAAAATAATGAAACATATGTATTGACAACAACAAACCATTAATTAAAAGTTCATGTAACAAAAACACTTAGTTATAGTGAATTACATCATGTTTATTTGAATGTAAATTATAATACTTACAGTGAATTACATCATACCGTACATTGAATAAACACATATAAAAATAAACAAAATAAAACCTTTATCAATAACAATTACCTGTTAAAAAATTAAAATAATGTAGAACTAGAATCAAACAACCAAGAAACGAGTACCCGTGCAAATCAATCTACCATTCGTCTTCATTCTAAAGAACCCACAATCTAAACTGTTCTTCTTTTTTGGTTCACAATAAAAATCAAAACATATCTGCTTCTTAATTTCTTGTCTTCAATAAACAATGGATTCAAATAAACAACCACCAGATCTGAAAACTAAACCATCTTAAACTGGATAGAATCAAATATGTAAAGCACATAAGACAAAATCCCAATGATTTAGCACTAGATCTGGAACAAACAACCCAAATGTGCACTATCTCACCTCTTGACATACAACCGTACAGATGTGGAGGCATCAGATGCTTTCGAGGGGCAATAATAACCGATGCGGAGGGGGCCTCATGACAGACAACACCAAACGATGACCATACTCTGCTGTAAACGAAGGCTAAGTTTGTTAATCAAACATTTGAAAGAAACCCGAATCATGGTGGAACTCAGGGAAAGAAAACAAAGTAGGGTTGTAATGTAAGCTTGTTATTCGTTGTCTTTTTTGAAGGCAGTGATAAAAGCTTGCAAGAAATTAGGGCAAACCGATACATGGCAGATCGATGGATCTATTGATGGTTACCTTGTGTAACGACCCGAATTTCGTATTATGTAATTAAAATACAATTAATGTATCATGTGTTAAAACCTAATATTGTAAAATATGTTAAAGGTTAAATATTTAAGACTTAACTAGAAAATTTGCTAGTTAGTTAATAGTGGTGGAAAAATGAAAAATGATACTAGAGGGGTGGATCTTGCCAATTGATGAAACCTACACATGGATATGTATGGCTTGCCATACATTTGGTGAGCATTGTCTTACTCACTCACGTTTCACACAAGAGAAGAGGAGAATAAGGGTTTTTGTCATCTCATTTCTCAAATTGTGGTGATTCAAGTGCAAGATCAGAAATTGAGCCCTAGAAATCATTCTTCATCTTCTCAAGAGCTACAAGTAAGTGTTATTTGATGTTCTTGAGGTGGTAAAATCGTCACCCACATGATGGGTGTAGAAATTGGTGGTTTAAACATGAAACCCTAGTGTTATAGTGCTAGATGATCATGTGTATGTGTGTATTATGGTAACTAGATGTGTAATTGCTCCTTAATTGAAGATTTACATGAACCATGGAAATGGGTTTAGTTACTAGAAGGTTAAACTAAGGATTCCTCATGTAAACTAGTTGCTAGTTGTAGAATCCGTGTTCATTCTTGTAGAAAATGTGATTATGTGCCTAACATTTGGTGGAAATTGATGAATCACATGTGTGATATGTGATTTAGGTGTAAAACTAGCTTGATGATGTTTAAAAGCTAGTAAATAACCAATATGTTAAGTTATGCACATAAGGTGTTTGATGAAATGCCTAAATTAGATGAAAAACATGAATGAACTACTTAATTGCAAGAAATGTGCAATGTGAAAGCCTAGATTGTAGGTTAAATGTGATAAATGGTCAAATAGACCATATGTGTGATTAAATGAATGTTATGTGTTAAATGGGTCCTTAAAATGGTAATAGGAAGTGGTGTGGCAAGCGGATCCAAGGGAACCGGCAAGGAACACGTTTGATTGACCACTTAAACCTTCCGGACTCAAGGTAAGACATTCTTTAAATTGAGCATAACAAAGTAAAGGCATGAGTCACAATGTGTGTGACCATGTGCTCATAAGCTCAAACAAAATAAAAACCACGTTTAAAGAGGATAAATAGTTGACTTGCACTGTATGTGAGCTTCTATGACAAATGATTCACGACGTGCGTGAACATAAAGGAAAATAACACTTTAGTGTTATACCACATGGTTGTGGAACATAACGAGTCATGACGTGCGTGACCGTCCTATGGAAATGGGAAGAAAGGACAAACCCGGATTAAAGTGATTCACATCGTGTGTGAACACTAGGGTAAAGGGTTATCCCTACGATTTGCAATGTGTGTGGACGTTGGGTAACGCCAAGGAAAGCGGTCGTTCGCGAAAGAATGGCAAACCGCTCATTAAAATGGGATTTGACCCTAAGGGGCAAATTCGGTATAAAAAGGAAAATTTGCGTTATGATAAGCAAATGGGATGGGTTGGGTCTAAGAACTCACCAAACATATGTAATATGTTATAATAGACCGGTTCCATGGTTGTCGGGACGGTCGGGAGCTCTAAAGAACAAACGAACCATAAATGGGTTAAATAAGGAATTAAATACCGAAAAAAAAATAGAAAAATTTGGTATATTGCCAAGAGTCGGGTTAGACTCGTTGAAACTCCGTGGGAATCACGTATAGGATAAAATATGTCATTTCCAGGTGTTTGGAACAATCGGGATCGAAAGGGGTGGCTCGGGAACGCGAAACGACCCTTAACGGGTCAAAAATAATGTTTTTGCTGCAGGGTCCACCGTAGCTTACGGTGGCACCGTAAGTTACGGTAGGTCCCTGAGTGAAATGGGCTATCGTAAGCCAGTGTAGTACCACCGTAGCAAAATGAAGCCACCGTAACTTACGGTGGTACCGTAAGTTACGGTAGGGACCCATTTCCCAGATTTTGTCGATTATCGTTTTAATGCGTTCCGAGTCCGTTTAAACCCCCGTAAAGACCCGAAATGAATGTTAGAATGTACTTACTTAGTTCCTATGAACTAATGGATGTCTAAACGTGTGTTTTCAGGTGTTACGGGACCGGAAGGCTAAAGTGATCGATAGTGCAAACAAGGATCGAACGGGACTTGCATACACGTTTTCTTTTGTAGAAACTAACGCGTTAACATTATTTGGAAACTTCCTATCACGTGTGTATGTAAATGGATTGTTAAACTTCATTTTTGAGTGTCGGTTGACACGAAACACATATTTTGGGAGTTAAATGTTAATGAAATTTTCTGGGACCAAATTCCGCATGTTTATTTAACTTAAACGGACTCTTTGGAGGTCCGGGCGTTACACCTTGTTCTTCGTCGTCTTTTATCAAGGTTGAGGAATGGAGGGGTTTAGGGTTGAGGAATGGATGGTGTAGTAGATGGAGGTGGATGATGTAGTAGATTGATGGATGATGTAGTAGATGGATGGATGGATTGTTGATGTGTGGTTTAAAAAGAAAAGGACAATATTAAAGATTACTCTTTTACCCTTGATCTAATTTTCACCACTCAAACGAAATATTCCATTTTGATGCTAATTGAATGGTAAATAGTTGGGTTAAAGAGTTTTTATAAAAACAAGAGTTTTCACATGATCTCATTCCTATACATACATACATATATATATATATATATTAAATAAAAGAATATATGCATATATATATATATATATATGCATATATATTCTTTTACTTAATAATAATAATAATAATAATAATAATAATAATAATAATAATAATATAAATAACAATGATCATCATCATCATCTATTCATCTATCTATATTAATGAAAAAAAAAGTTTTTGTATATCATTTGTTTAGAACACCTAAATTTTATTTTCACGTTTTTTCTATTTAAATAAACATCAAAGTTACAAGTAACTTTTTATTAAATTAAAAGAAAACTTTCTACAAAACAATTTGTAAAGAAATAATTTTTATTATAAAATAAGAAACTTTTTCAAAAAAAAATATTAACTTTTAAAAAACAAAATATATTTTAAAACCTGTGGCTTTTAACAAAATAAATTCTTTTGAAACAAAATTAATTAAATTTTAAAGTTTCAATAAAGAAAGTATTAAAAATGACACCCTTTTAAAATTGGTTTCTTTTGAAACAATTTATTCAGAAATCAACCTTTTTTGAAAACTAAAAATAAAAATTAAACAAAAGTTTAAAATTGATATCGTACTTTTATCACTCGTACGCAATGTCAATCATATCTTATATCAAAAGATCGTTTTATAATTTATTAATTTTTAAAATAATAACTATTTAATATTTTATTTATTTAACCCGTGTAATACACGCGGTACTAACCTAGTCTAATAATAATATAACAATAATAATAATACAAATTAATATAAATCACAGTTTTCTTGAAAATAGTACACACATGGATATCATGATGTAATTATATTACGGTTTTAATGTTTAAGTTTATTAGTTACATCTGATCTTCAAAATTAAATAGTGAAATCTAAATTTAGTGAGCTCACTATTTTTTAATAATATATATATGTATGCATATGTAATTCTCTATATATATGTGTGTATATATGTATGAATGTATACGCACAAGTTAAATAAAATAAAAAATAAAAAAATATTAAACTAGCCCCCCGCTCCTCACGCGGGGTGTCTTCCTCATTACGCCGCCTCTATTGTTGGTGATATTTGTTGTTCAGGCGAATCGCAAGTAGTCATCTCATCTAAATAAAAAAATCAATAGATAACCACACCAAACGATTGCACGCGATGGGGAGATCACACTTGCAACCGCTTTAACTAATATAATGGTTGATTCAGAGTGTATATGGATTGCTGGAAGTTACATGCGTTTGTTAAGGGCCCCTCAATAATCCTAGTGATCGGAAGAAGGTTGTATAATGTATATAATGGAGATGGCCCATAGTGTGGTATATTTTACAGTTCGTGTATAGTGACTACTATAGTACTATGTCACCATAAATTGTGAGTTGAGGAAAGTTGCAAGTCTTGATTAGTCAACAATGTCCAATGGGGAAAAAAATAAATAACGTCGGTGATTTATGACTTTAAAACTCAATTATCAAGCTTTTCATGTATAACGCGCATTTTCCCCCTTTTTTTGTTTTTTTTTGTTTTGGGGGGGGGGGGGGGGGGATTGGGTTTAGAGGGATTGCTAAGGAATAAAATGAATGGATTTTGGTTTAGGCAGGTAATGGATAGGTTTTTTTTCTTTTCCCTAAAAGTGTATGTTGAAAATTTTAATTTTTTACAGAAACAATATTTTTACCATGTCTAAATAATTATCATCATTTTACGGATCATCAATGTAACATTGAGCAAAACAGTTTGATTAAAGGTGTGATAAATGAAACCTAATGACCATGATTATATGTGTTACAAACTTCTTAACGGAGAACATTTAAAAATAATACTAAATGATTTTTTACATTAATCCAATGTTTAAGATCAAGATGTAGTTATATAGTAATTAGTGATGGAGAAAAAAAATTCACGCTAAAAATCAGAGTGGTGAAGATGAAATATTGACTTTTTGAATTTAAAATCTTTAAAACCTAAACTCAAATAATTTTTATATGAGTTTTTTATATGATAATATTATATAAAATCAAAAATTTTAACCTTTTCAACTTGAGATAACATTATTTTTATTATTTATAAAAAAAACGGATGGCGTTCTGTGCTATGCAACAAAATGATGTGTCAGACATCTATCCCGTTAACCACACTAGTCAACGTTGCTTAATTAGGTTTTAAGCATAAAAGAATCGTGTGATTACAATTATGCCTCTAATGCGTTACAACTATGTGTTTAAAGCTACTTAGCAGACTCATACACACATTGTTTGGTACCTGATTCTTGTATATATTATACAAATCACAATATATTAAACAACAGACTATAAGATAAAAACACATAATTAGTTAAAGCTATAACAAACATATGTCATTGATCAAATCAATTTAATGGATCAAATCAATTTAATGGTTTAAATTAAGGAGTTTTTAGCGACATGTTTGAATGGTAGTTAAGTATGATTCAGATTGGAAAAAAAGGAAGAAATGTACAATTTGTTAACTTTTTACCACCTTTTCTTTGTTTTTCTATTAGTTTATTGTTTCGTATTTTTTATTTTAAGCTTTTTATAATCTTAATATCACCCTGGCTATGTGTTTGTATTTTATTATGTTTTTACGAGGACTTTTTCAGAATTGACCCATCACGAAGCATATATGAAATTATGCTTTTTCTTAGTTTGAAACTTTGTTAAGTTAAATTATTATATTATCATTGTTTAGTTTGTTATTATGGTTATTATTATCATGCATTATTTTTAAAATTTTGCTTTATTATTATTATTATTATTATTATTATTATTATTATTATTATTATTATTATTGTCCATGTATATATTATATAAATTATAAGCATATTAACTTTTTATTGATAAATATTTTAAATTAAAAAGTTTCAATGTATTATTGATTTTTAGCTTTTAATTAAACTCAATACTATTATAAAAATAAAAATCTTATGAATACGACACAATTTTATCTTTTCGTTAAATCTAATATTGTGAATATTTTTTTATTTATTATCCTAAAATATACACTTTTTTCCTGGTTGTAGAAACTTGCTGGTTTAATTTCAAATTAAATCACATTAAATCATAATGTAATTTATCCTATTAATGTGATTTATCCAATTAGTGACAATTTAATTGACTTTCAAATAAAATAAACAAATACTGAAAATGACATAGGGAGAATTTTAGAAAGCATAACGTAATTTAATATACCCACTAATCTTATACGCATCCCTCTCTATCCACATTGGGTAGAACCAGCGGTGACAATTCATGAGATGATTCGAAACACTATATATCAATGTTTAGTTACTATCATCTATACTATATATAGTATATGAGAGGGGTATTTTAAAATACCATAAAATTAAGAACACTTACTATATTCAATGTATAAAATACAACCACTTTTAAAGATAAAATAGTATTTATAACATTATTTACACATTACCCCTTATAATTAGTTACACAATAACCTTACACTTACTAATATTTGCATAAAATTTTATATTATCTGCCCATACACCAAAAAAACTTAATATGTTTTAAGATTTCAGCTCTATCTTTTAACCTATCACATTAAAAAACGTTTGAGACTACAAATTAACCTGTTTTTATTTTTAAACATTTTGGTGTAAACTTTTTACTGAAACGATCTATATTTTGTGAGGTACAATAAGTTAATGCGTATATACAAGTCGTCATGCAGAACTCATTTATCTGTTGTTTTAAATTCTAGCTTAGAAAAAACATAATAAACTTTTGTAAACTACTACAAGAATAACAAAATATTAAATACACGTGTCAAATGTAAAATATCGTCCCGCTGCATTGCGCGGGCACCCTTCTAGTATTATGTTATAAACATGTTATTACACGGATTAAAACAGTAAATAGTTAAACGATATAAATGGCAACTGAAAAAAGTCTGAACCTTATATTTACATTTTCCCTAGCTACTTGTTTGATTAGATGAGATAAATGGCAACTGAAAAAAGGTAACATCACGGTGTGACGGCTTCTGTTAAATGGTCTTCCAACGAGGGTGAACTTGTATAATAAAGGTGTGGACATCCTGAATATATCATGCCCTTTTTGTTTTTTAACAACGACATTGATCGATCATGTTTTTGGGAAAACTATGTTGCTCAGTTTACTTAGAAGACGGTGGGTTCGGATCTTCTTGTATCGCTCCCCCCATCACATCTCATGTCTTGGGTGGATTCTATCAAACTAGTTAGCCAAATAGAAGAGATATATAGTTAAGAGGATTGCGATGTCTTTGTGGTTTTTATTTGAAAACACTAAAATGAGACATCTTTAAAGCCGATGATCTGAAAGAGGAGCTCATATTTTATTCCTTTACTCAAATTTAATATCTTTGGATTTTAAATAGAAGAAAAACATTATTAAGATGGACGAGTTGACTATTGTACATGCTAAATGACCCTTACAAAAAATAATTTTAATTGTCAATTTAATAAGATGCTCTACTCACTTACGAGCGTTGTGACAACCTCACTTGGACTTTTGGAGATTATGCTTATCGCATGAGATTATGCTTTACCTTTTTATTTTTTTATTTTTTTATTTCTATCTTAAATATGACTATACCTTTGTGCATCTCTTCGTATGCGTCACATATGCTATTTTTTAGTTTTAGTTGCACCCACGTCTGCTATTTAAAAACATAACAATGTTGCTCTCAAATTATAGAGCATAAGAGAATGAATCTATTAGTATAACTTATCGAATTAAAACGCTGATTTGTAAAGATTCTATAATTAAAGATTAGGGTTACAATTTTCGTATTTTACCCCCTTTTTGCTTGATGAGGTGACATAACCACAAGTATTATTGTTAGGAGGCGTTTGGTACGTAGAAATAAAGTGCAAAATGTAATGGATCATTGATGGTGAATTTAAAAAAATATGTTTTGTTGATGAAAATAATGGAATGAACTATTACATAATTGATTCCATTTCATCAAATTCATTCAATCCACCCCTTTTTTCATTTAATTCCTTCTTCCATCATTAGTCACCAACACCACCCACTCACCCACCGCAACAACCACCACCGGCCACCAAAATCGATCACACTGGCTACCAATATCGATCATCACCGGCCACCGCCACCAGGCATGACCACCACCACCGGCCACTGTCACCGCAGCCAACCACCGGCCACCACCATTGCCACCAACCACCCGCTAGGGTGTCATTCGGGTTTTTTGGTCGGGTTTCGGATTCCTCGGGTTTTTAGGTGTAGAAAATCAACCGGAAGACCGAACTAAATAAAATAATTTAATCGGTATTCATTTTTCGGTTTGATTCAGGTTTATTCGGGTCGGGTTAATCTCTGATCAGATTGGTTCATTTGTAAATTTGAAAATTAATGACAACATATTTGAATGTGTTTCGATTTTGGTTATTTGATTTTGCATCTCTTCACAAGCAAGTTTGATAGTTATAAATACAAATAAAATCAACCTCTAATTTCACATGTCACTTAACAATACGTCAAAATCTATAAGTGTAATGTTCTATTGTAATGGGTTTATACAAATGCGTAAAGCTCATTACAACAATGCATTAAACTTTGTAAAATGTTTGATTTATATTATAATAAGTTTAGATGCACGAGTATGTAATGGTATGTCGAAACGTTAGACCAGTGCGTCCAGCACACGTGAAAACACTTTGATTCGTTATTGCGATACATTTTTATACATATGTATATAATAATAGTGCATGAAACATATAACAATAGCGTGTCATGCTTTACATATTTGATTTATTGTTTCAATGAGTCTTGATATCTGGTAAATAATAATGCCATAAGCCCATAAACTTGTTAAAGCAATGCTTCATAGTAATTGATTAATGATGTGACTAGATTTTAAAAAATATAACACCATCAATAATCTTTAAAACGGGTGTGATTCAAAATAAAATTTTAATCTATATTACAAGTCGAATGAAACAACTATTTTAAAATTGATACTTGTTAATCCTTGATTCCTATGATATGATAATGTAACATGTTCTTAGCTGTTCGAAAAACAAAACGCAAATTTTTTAACACGACATAAAAACTCACGTCACTACATATTATGTTCCATGTAAAAGTTATTGTAATTAATATCTAGAGTAGACTAAATGGATTGTTTATTTCACATATAATATTATAGCATTTGTTGTTGAGAAATTATGGGTGCGGAGTTTTACCGCGAGGCGAGTGAACAAACCAGGATCACGTCAATAGTTACTCGGAACGACTCTATATGTTACGTTTAACATAAACCAAACCAGAGTTCAAACTTTAACAATCATGCGGAGGCGTATAGTAATAAAACAAACCCAAAATATAAAAATGTATAAAATGGCAAAACATGCGCCAACCAACTGTTTAAAACCCAAAATGTAAAGATAAACAAATGTATCATCGTTTAAGTGTTAGGATGCATGCTTGACTCGTGCAGTGCTCCTACTGGCAATCCGGATTAACGACCTGAGAATAGCATACTAAAAGTCTACACAATGGTTGGTGAGTTCAAGAGTTTGCGTATAAACATATCAGTTTAACAATAGTGATATGTATAAGCATGTGCATTGTAATAGATAGCTAGTCCATTAACAAATAGATATTAATACATAGTGATTTCGCAATTGAAGCTGACAGTGATATGTTTGCCTCCTGTCATGACTTTACCATATCGTGACAAATGTACATATTACAAATTGCACCCGGTTGACCTCGAGTCACACAGGTGGGGCTCGTCAAACCCAGTAGTACTACCCAAGTTTCCCCGCTATTCAATATTAACAATTCGAAAGTGTGAGGACTTTATCATGGTAAACAACACTATATTAATATCATACACATCTTAAATATAAAAAGCGTTGTAGAGTTACCAGTATGTTATCTCCCCCAAAAGAGATTAAGTAAAACAGTGGGGCATGAACTCACCTGATACGCGTATTGAGTACTAGAGTTTACTTGAAAGACAAAGTGGACAGTCAACCCTCAAAAGTTACCTAGATCATGTAAGTACATGAGTTTGTGTAAACAATGAATATGAGAAACCCTAAGTGCACTACAACCAAGACTTAAGGTTTTGGAAGAATAGACATATTTGACCCAGTTGACCCGTTTGACCCGTTGGTGACATTATGTGTTGTAAACCATTTAAACAGACATGAGCATATATCATACAAGTCATGTAAGTTCTTAACATCTAGCATACTCAGTGTGTTCATAACACAACCAGTGTATCATATAACAGGTCAGATCATGAATAACCTACTTATATGACCTATAACTATGATTTAGCATATACGGGTCAAAACAGATAATTTACCAAAAAGTCATCCATACTATCCACAACACATTCAATATGCCCAATACATACAACATACATCAATATGATCAATTTCCAGTCCCAAACATGATGTCCTAGTTACTAGTCAACATACAAACCCATACATGATCATCAAAGTGCATAAATCACCCAATAACCAAGTAACATTCCATACAATCTAATTAACAGGTTCTACCATATTAGACATCCACAGCAAGCAATCTAGCATGATCCTAAAGCCATGAGTAAGTCCAATTCCAAATATCCAAGGTTCATGCACAATAAAGTTTCCCTTTTGGGAAAGTTCATCCCGAAATCTAGTAAACACCCAATGTACACCTAATTCATCAATAATATACCATTTCAAGCTCATAATAACAACTAACTATGATCAACAACATCAAACTAGCATGATTCATTCATCCATATCTAAAAAGTTTCTACTTTTGGCAAGACATGAACAACAACATCCAACCTAAGATTTCTAGCATTCATAGCAACAATCTAGCATTCATATCATCATCCCAATGTTCATACAACATCATTAACACCCTAATATCATCAATTCATCCTTGAATTATCAAGTTCATGCACAAAAGTTACTATTAATAGTTTGGTATGAACAAGGTCCTCAATTCACCAATTTCTTGCATAATTCATGTTTTCTAATATTCATACTAACTAATTAATATCCCAACAACATCAAACAACAATAATTCCACAAAAGTCCCAAATTTTCGAATTAGTGTTCCTATTCCTCAAGGTTCATAATCAATCAATCAAAGTGTAGTTTTCTTGCATAATCAACTTTAAACAACATACATACAACCTAACTAACATGTTAACAACATCAAAACATCAAGATTTTAGCCCCATGAATACTAATTTCGCAGCAGGGTTTTGGCCCTAATGAAAAATCCACAAAAACATCAAAAGCTAACCTTTTAAACGTGTAATAGCTTGCAATTGAAGGTTCTAATGTGTTGTAAGGCTTGCAATCGATCAAAATCAGCTTCTAATCAGTTGTTCTTGGTCGAAATTCGCAGAAAGAGAGGGACAGAGGCTGCAGGTCGGTCATGGGTGTTTGGGTGGGGGTTTGGGATGTTTTATTTTAACTAATTTACAAATATACCCCCTCTAAAACTTGCACTTTGTATTTTTTAAAAATTAAGTTTTTAAATCTTTGTAATGTGTTTTTAACTTAACAATATAAACATATAACTAATGGTAACCCTTAGATATTTTATTTTGTAAAAACACAAGACATACGAATTAACACACGCGTTTCCGCGTTACGCGATAAAATTCCCGAATAGTCTTTAAATCGCGTAAACACATAAGCATAACACAATAATCATCTAATCAAGCAGATTTATTAAATTAACATTATTAATTATTATTAGGTCACCAACGTCAAACGACAACTAGTGTGTGCTTACGGACACGTGTATGCAAAACTTAACGGAACTAACGGAGTTTGGTAACGGAAAATCACCGAATGTCACATTATCCCCATGTTGAAAGAATTTTCATCCCGAAAATTCTCCGAAAATTGCGTTACATGGTGAGAGTGTTCCATCACACGGTGAGAGTGTTCCATCACTGGTCTACTGCATTGGCACACAGAAATCGAAATCGAGTGAGTTTTGGATGAGTTGTCACATCATCCCCATGTTGAAAGAAATTTCGTCCCGAAATTTAAATCAATACCGTTGTCTGCAGGCATCGTCTCGAACAGTTGAGGGTACTTAAGCTTCATTTGATCTTCACGTTCCCACGTGAATTCCGGTCCACGTCGCGAGTTCCAACGAACTTTGACTATGGGTATCTTGCTTTGCTTAAGTGTTTTCACCTCACGATCCATCACCTCGACTGGTTCTTCGATAAACATAATTGTTCATCCACTTGCACATCTTCTAGTGGTACAATTAGTGTTTTGTCAGATAAACACTTCTTCAGATTTGAAACGTGAAATACATTATGGACTCCACTCAGCGAATCAGGTAAGGCTAGGCGATAGGCCACTGGACCTATTCTTTCCGGTATCTCCAATGGTCCAACATACCTCGGATTCAGCTTTCCTCGCTTGCCAAACTAAACTACGCCTTTCCACGGTGAGACTTTCAATAAGACTTTGTCACCAATTTGAAACTCTAGTGGTTTCCGTCTATTATCAGCATAACTTTTCTGTCTATCTCGCGCTGCTGCCATACGATTCCGTATCTGTACAATCTTCTCAGTGGTTTCATGTATTAGCTCGGGACCCGTTAGTTGACTATCACCAATTTCAGCCCAGCAAACCGGTGATCGACACTTTCTCCCATACAAAGCCTCGAAAGGTGCTGCCTGTATGCTAGTGTGATAACTGTTATTATAGGAAAATTCCACCAAAGGTAGGTGAACTTCCCAGTTGTTCCCGAAGTCAATCACACAAGCACGTAACATATCCTCCAAAGTCTGTATGGTACGCTCACTCTGACCGTCAGTCTGTGGATGATAAGCAGTACTCATATCCAATCGTGTACCCAGAGATTTCTGCAGTGACTGCCAGAAGTGTGATGTGAAACGAGCATCGCGATCAGAAATAATCGAGATCGGTATGCCGTGTCTGGAAACGATTTCCTTGAGATACAATCGGGTTAGTTTCTCCATCTTGTCGTTTCCTTAATTGCAAGGAAGTGAGCGGACTTGGTCAACCGATCCACAATAACCCAGATTGTGTCACAACCGGTATTAGTCTGGGGTAATTTAGCGATAAAATCCATAGAAATTTGTTCCCATTTCCACATTGGTATCTCGGGTTGCTGTAACAGTCCGGATGGTTTTTGGTATTCCACCTTTACCTTCGAACAGGTCAAACACTTGCTCACATAGGTAGCTATGTCCGCCTTCATGTTAGGCCACCAATAGTGCGCCTTTAAGTCGTGATACATCTTGTCAGATCCAGGATGTATAGAGTACTTAGACTTGTGTGCCTCACTCATAACTAAATCCCTCAGATTTCCATAGACAGGCACCCAAAGTCTATTCATGAAGTACCGAATTCCATCCTCTTTCACTACCAATTGTTTATCCATTCCCCGTAATGACTCAGAACCAATGTTTTCCTCTTTCAATGCTTCTATCTGTGCTCCTTAACTTGTTCAGGCAGATTGGTACTGATTGTAAGCGGTAAGGCTCGTACCCGCCTGGGTATAGCTGTTTCTTTTCGGCTTAAGGCATCGGCAACTACGTTCGCCTTTCCAGGATGGTACTTGATAGCGCAATCATAATCGTTAAGAAGTTCTACCAAACAAGTTGCCTCATATTTAACTCCTTTTGCTCAAAGATATGTTGAAGACTCTTGTGATCGGTATAGATAGTGCATTTGGTACCGTACAAGTAATGTCTCCAAATCTTTAAGGCAAAAACCACTGCACCCAATTCTAAGTCATGGGTGGTATAGTTCTTCTCGTGAACCTTCAGTTGTCTCGAGGCGTAAGCTATTACCTTATCTCGCTGCATCAAGACACAACCCAATCCTTGAATGGATGCGTCACAATACACCACGAAATCATCTGTCCCCTCTGGCAGTGCCAATATTGGTGCACTACAGAGTTTCTGTTTTAACAACTGAAAAGCCGCCTCTTGACTTTCACCCCATTTGTGTGTCGTTCCTTTGTGGGTCAAAGCTGTGAGTGGTTGTGCGATCTTAGAAAATCCCTCTATGAATCGTCGGTAATACCTTGCTAATCCCAGAAATTGCCTTATCTCGCTCGGTGTTTTAGGTATAGCCCAATTCTTTATCGCCACAATCTTGGCAGGATCAACATGTATACCCTTCTCATTAACAATGTGACCTAGAAATTGCACTTCGCGTATCCAAAAGTCACACTTAGAGAATTTGGCGTACAGTTGCTCATTCTTTAGTAGTTCTAAGATTAATCGTAGATGCTCTTCATGGTCCTCCTTGGTCTTAGAGTATATCAGTATGTCATCGATAAACACAATAACAAACTGATCAATATAGGGTTTGCACACTCGATTCATGAGGTCCATGAACACCGCAGGTGCATTAGTCAACCCAAAAGGCATGACCAAGAACTCGTAATGACCATAACGAGTACGGAATGCGGTTTTGGAGATGTCTTCCTCACGGACTCTGAGTTGATGATAACCAGACCTCAAGTCGATCTTCGAATAATAGCTTGATCCTTGAAGTTGATCAAACAAATCGTCGATACGAGGTAGAGGGTATGGTTCTTGACTGTGACTTTGTTTAACTCCCTATAATCAATGCACATTCGGAACGTGCCATCTTTCTTCTTAACAAAGAGGATAGGGTCTCCCCAAGGTGATGTGCTAGGTCAAATAAAGCTCTTATCTAGAAGTTCCTGAAGTTGTGATGACAACTCCTGTAGCTCGTTCGGTGCTAATCGATAAGGTGCTCTAGTAATCAGGGTTGCACCGGGAGTCAGTTCGATTTGGAATTCCACTTGACGATGAGGTGGTAGTCCAGGAAGATCCTCTGGAAACACCTCTCGAAAGTCTCGTACCACTGGAATATCCTCTATTTTTCTTTCCTCTAGTTGCTTATCGGTGACGAGTGCCAGAATAGCCAAACGGCCTTTTCGCAATAACTTTTGTGCTTTCATGTAAGAGATAATGCCCATCACTGCACCACTCCTATCGCCTCGGACTGTAAGGATTTCGTCACCAACAGGGATTCGTATGATTTTCTCGTGACATATGACTTCCGCTTGCTTGTTAGAGAGCCAATCCATGCCTACCACAATGTTGAAACTTCCTAGTGTAACAGGCAGAAGATCTATAGCGAAAGTATGACCAGCGAGTTCTATCTTACAATCTCTAAGGATGTGTGTTACATGGATTTGTTTACCGTCAGCCAACTCCACGGTGTATTTGGATTCTAAAGCAGAAGGGATATCACTTAGAAGACTACAGAACTTTAAGGACATGAAACTCCTATCGGCTCCAGTATCAAACAGTACTGTAGCAAAACATCCATTAACAGAAAACCTACCAGTAACAGTTGTAGGGTCATTTAGAGCCTCACCTGAGCCAATGACGAAGGCTCTTCCTTTGGCTCCAGTATTATTACCACCATTTCCATTGCCTCTTCCATCATTGTTGTTGTTGTTGCCTTGATTGTTGTTGTTTTGGCCATTGCCATTACCATTCTTCCTCAGCTGCGGGCAGTTTCGCCTGTAGTGCCCTTCTTTCCCACACTCAAAGCAACCCTTTGGAGTCTCATGAGGTTGCTGTGGCTTCCTAACCAAATCACCACGACAATCCTTGGCTAAGTGTCCCATTTTGCCACACTGCTGACACTTGTCATTATCACATCTTCCAACATGATGATAGTTGCACGGCGGGCACCTAGGTTGTTTACCACCGTAACCGCTCGGTCCTTGATTGTTCGAGGCTGACTGGTTGAAATTACGATTGTTGTCGAACCTCCTTTGTTGTTGCTGTGGTGGTTATTGCTGAGATTGATGTTGACCACTGGACAATGACGCTCTATTGTTGTTGTTGTTGGTGTTGGAGGCATCCCACTTCCTCTTGTTGTCGGGCACGCTCGCCGCAGCGCCCCGTTTTGGCAACCGTCCTTGCTCCACAGCTTCATCAGTCAGTTTGTGGGCTAGCGAATAGCTTGTTGAATAGTGGCTGGGTTGGAGGAAGTCACCATACTCCTAATCTCAGGCACCAATCCCCGGATGTAGTGTTCCACTCGCTTGTGCATCTCGTTCACCATTCCAGGACATAGTGTGGCCAGCTCATGAGTTCTTGTGGTATAAGCCTCGATCTCTGAACCTTGCATTTTCAGCTGCCAAAATTCCATTTCCAACTTTTGGACTTCGTTTCGAGGACAGTACTCCTCGGTCATCATATCTTTAAACTCATTCCACGGGAGTTCATTTACCATGGATTGCCCTAGCATCTGCACTTGAGCGTTCCACCAAGACAATGCAGCACCATCCAACGTCCCGGTAGCGTATTTCACCTGGTCAGCAGGTGGACAGTTACACTTTGAGAACACAGACTCTGTCTTCTCAAACCACCTTACCAACCCTAGAGCTCCCTAGGTTCCGCTGTAGGTGTGAGGCTTGCAGTCCATAAAGGACTTGTAGGTACACGCTGGCGGTCCTGCTGGCTGTCCTACTTGAGCAGCAGCTACCGCTGCCTGGACTTGTGCACTTATTAGAGCAGCCAGTTCCGCAGGGGTCATATTTATAGTACCGGCGCCTTGGTCACCGGCACCTTGGTCACCGGCGCCACGTCCACGCCCGCGTCCTCGACCACGTCTACGTCCTCGGGCGTCCATTACTCACTCTACATTCACAAATACAATCATGAGTAATGAATCAATCGAACAAAAACCGCTGTTTGATGTTACTCATTGAAGTATAGTAAACAATAAGAAAGTAATGAATCATCACCACCACAACATTTATAACAAAAATAATAACCAAGGGTAAATAAATTTGCAAATGAGTCACAAATTATTTATCAATATCAAAATTTGAGTTTGTTGTTCGGGTGGGGAAACAACTCTTCCCACATAGGTTCCAAAATAAAGAAACGCTACATAGTCCAAGTCGTTTAAAAGAAATAGAATAGAATCAATCAACTATGTCTGAACCGTCACTGTCATCATCCATCTCTACAGGTTCTTCCTCAGGTTCTCCCTTAGGTTCCTTTTCTGGTTCCTCCTCCTCCTCGGGGGCCTTCACAGGAGCAGGTGCTATGACGATCTGAAGCACCGCCAACTGAGCTTCTAATGCAGCAATCCTGTTGTCGGCTGTTTCGTCGCGTTGCTCTCGTGCGGTCATGCGTCCACTCAGCGTCTGGTAATCATCCTGCATTTGGTAACACCCCTTCAAGGTCTTACCATGATGCTCCTCGAGTGCATCCAGCTGGTGTCGTAGCGTGTACTCCTCGTGCTGTAGTGTACAGACATCGCTCGTGAGTCGCCGGACCCGGTGTTGTTTCGTGTCCAGTGCTGCCACCAATGCAGCAATCACCTGCTCATTGGACTGTACTGTCCGTGGAAGTGAAGGTAATGGTTGCTCGGTGTTGGTCCTAGTTCTGGGTCTCGGTGTTGGTACACGTTCCCTATACATGAGGTGATCTACGAACTCAGGGTAGAAACTCCGGTCTCGTGGAGGGTCGCGTTCAGGTGGCACAAACGGTTGATCCCAGTCGAACTCACCTCGTGGGTAGTCCAAACGAGGCCAGTCAAGTCCATCGTCGGGTACTGGTCCAGGAGGTGGGGACTCGGATCGGATGGGTGATGCTGGTCGTTTACCAGGTGCTCTCGATGAAGATGCCATGCTGTAGAGAGTGTGATTTGTGTATGCCAATGAGTATACAGTAGAAAAATCAGGAACAAGTAACTAACTAACTGTGTGCGGTTATAGTCTAGTGTGTATGCAACCTAGTTATCTATAACCTATGGCTCTGATACCAATCTGTCACACCCTCAAAATCCACGTGCGGAGTTTTACCGCGAGGCGTGTGAACAAACCAGGATCACAGTCAATATTTACTCGGAACGACTATATATGCTACGTTTAACATAAACCAAACCAGAGTTTAAACTTTAACAATCATGCGGAAGCGTATAGTAATAAAACAAACCCAAAATATAAAAATGTATAAAATGGCAAAACATGCGCCAACCAACTGTTTAAAACCCAAAATGTAAAGATAAACAAATGTATCATCGTTTAAGTGTTAGGATGCATGCTTGACTCGTGCAGTGCTCTACTGGCAATCCGGATTAATGACCTGAGAATAGCATACTAAAAGTCAACACAAAGGTTAGTGAGTTCAAGAGTTTGCGTATAAACATAACAGTTTAACAATAGTGATATGTATAAGCATGTGCATTGTAATAGATAGCTAGTCCATTAACAAATAGATATTAATACATAGTGATTTCGCAATTGAAGCTGACTGTGATATGTTTGCCTCCTGTCACGACTTTACCATATCGTGACAAATGTACATAGGACAAATTGCACCCGGTTAACCTCGAGTCACACAGGTAGGGCTCGTCAGACCCAGTAGTACTACCCAAGTTTCCCCGCTATTCAATATTAACAATTCTAAAGTGTGAGGACTTTATCATGATAAACAGCACTATATTAATATCATACACATCTTAAATATAAAATGCGTTATAGAGCTACCAGTATGCTATCTCCCCCAAAAGAGATTAAGTAAAATAGTGGGGTATGAACTCACCTGATACGTGTATTGAGTACTAGAGTTTACTTGAAAGACAAAGTGGACAGTCAACCCTCAAAAGTTACCTAGATCATGTAAGTACATGAGTTTGTGTAAACAGTGAATATGAGAAACCCTAAGTGCACTACAACCAAGACTTAAGGTTTTGGAAGAATAGATATGTTTGACCCAGTTGACCCGTTTGACCCATTGGTGACATTATGTGTTGTAAACCATTTAAACAGACATGAGCATATATCATACAAGTCATGTAAGTTCTTAACATCTAGCATACTCAGTGTGTTCATAACACAACCAGTGTATCATATAACAGGTCAGATCATGCATAACCTACTTATATGACCTATAACTATGATTTAGCATATACGGGTCAAAACAGATAATTTACCAAAAAGTCATCCATACTATCCACAACACATTCAATATGCCCAATACATATAACATACATCAATATGATCAATTTCCAGTCCTAAACATGATGTCCTAGTTACTAGTTAACATACAAACCCATACATGATCATCAAAGTGCATAAATCACCCAATAACCAAGTAACATTCCATACAATCTAATTAACAGGTTCTACCACATTAGACATCCACAGCAAGCATTCTAGCATGATCCTAAAGCCATGAGTAAGTCCAATTCCAAATATCCAAGGTTCATGCACAATAAAGTTTCCCTTTTAGGAAAGTTCATCCCAAAATCTAGTAAACACCCAATGTACACCTAATTTATCAATAATATACTATTTCAAGCTCATAATAACAACTAACTATGATCAACAACATCAAACTAGCATGATTCATTCATCCATATCTAAAAAGTTTCTACTTTTGGCAAGACATGAACAACAACATCCAACCTAAGATTTCTAGCATTCATAGCAACAATCTAGCATTCATATCATCATCCCAATGTTCATACAACATCATTAACACCCTAATATCATCAATTCATCCTTGAATTATCAAGTTCATGCACAAAAGTTACTATTAATAGTAAGGTATGAACAAGGTCCTCAATTCACCAATTTCTTGCATAATTCATGTTTTCTAACATTCATACTAACTAATTAACATCCCAACAACATCAAACAACAATCAATTCCACAAAAGTCTCAAAATTTTCAAATTAGGGTTCCTATTCCTCAAGGTTCATAATCAATCAATCAAAGTGTAGTTTTCTTGCATAATCAACTTTAAACAACATACATACAACCTAACTAACATGTTAACAACATCAAAACATCAAGATTTCATCCCCATGAATACTAATTTCGTAGCAGGGTTTCGGCCCTAATGAAAAATCCACAAAAACATCAAAAGCTAACCTTTTAAACGTGTAATAGCTTGCAATTGAAGGTTCTAATGTGTTGTAAGGCTTGCAATCGATCAAAATCAGCTTCTAATCAGTTGTTCTTGGTCGAAATTCGCAGAAAGAGAGAGAGAGAGGCTGCAGGTCGGTCATGGGTGTTTGGGTGGGGGTTTGGGATGTTTTATTTTAACTAATTTACAAATATACCCCCTCTAAAACTTGCACTTTGTATTTTTTAAAAATTAAGTTTTTAACTCTTTGTAATGTTTTTTTAACTTAACAATATAAACATATAACTAATGGTAACCTTTAGATATTTTATTTTGTAAAAACACAAGACATACTGTCACACCCCAACCTAGACGGCGGAAACGTCGAGGTGTGAGAGTTAACGATTGTTCACAGCCATATAACGCTATTATTAAATGTAAATATTCAAATTAATAGTTTCAAAAGGAATTACAAACATAAGTCTCAACCATGAAATACATTCAAGCAAATATCAAAACATAACATATCATTTCATTTATTTAACTAGTTCCACGTCCTATTTTTATTACAAGCTTCAAAAGACCACTTTAAACTTGGGGGTTACCTGAAACATGATAAAAATAAAAGGTCAACTAAAAATAGTTGGTGAGTTCCCAAGGTTTTCATACATAATATGAAAAGATTATAAGTAGCAATTCATGTCATAGGTTATAAGCTAGTAAAGTTATAGAACACATATCTTTACAATCAAACCTCGACTTGATTACAAGTATATAAAATTGGCTAAGTGTATTTGGTTCCCTAGTGCACAAGCATACGGCTCCTAGGAGTCGGCAGTTCATCGACTTTAGCACCAAATAGGCTTGTCGGGCCCAAAGATCTAAGACGTCGCCAGGCTAGCAATAGTTAATGATTGTAACAAACTATGTATCTCATATAATCACTTACAACACACAAATAACCATGACAAAATATAAGGATGAATTGCACGTGCTTTACAAGTCTCAAACGTTTATAAGTGTATGATGTATAAGTATCATGTTTCACCCCAAAATGGTGTGAAATAAAGTAAAAGGGGCAAGGAAAACTCACATGATATAAACAAGGTGGCGATAAGAAATTAAACGAGGCTCCAATGATTTCTGTTACAAGTTATCTAAACGTATAGATTCGAAGATTAAGTTTAATAATAAGATTAACAGTTAGACGTGAACTAGGGTTTCAAATGTAAATTGGGGGTTTGAATAATTAAATAAAATAATGAATCATTTACGTTTTGGTTTAATAATAAATATATATATTTATATATATATAAATATAAAATATTTAAGACCAAGAATGATAATGAATGATTCAATGATTTAATTTTTAATAAAGAGTAAATACAATGTGTGAAAAGAAATAATTAATTTAATAACTATTTAAAATTTGATAAAGGTTATTGAATACATATTTAAATGACTTGTAGGGTAACTTATAATTATTTAAATCATTTTATAAAGTTTTTAAACCTTTAAATGATCTTTATAGAAATATTACAATATCCAAAACCTTAAAATAAGAATGAAATATAATAGAAAATTATATTGTTTTATTAGTTTCAAAAGTTTAAAAGTTATGGAATGAATTTATTAATATGATATAACATGGTTAAATGGTTAGATAATAATTAACTATTTAAATAACCATTTTTATAATTAAACATTTAAAGTATTTAAAATATGCAGTTTTGAAGTGCTTTGGAATAGTCCAAGTTTGGACTATAATATATTGTATCATATAAATGACTTAGTAATATTTTTATAATCTTTTTATTGTTTAAATAGCAATTAAAGTTTAAAAGTTATAAGTTTTATAATATTAAAATTTACTTAATAATTTATGAAATGTTTTAGTTAAAAAATATTTATTTAGATTTTTATTATATTAATAGTTTTCTGATTTAATAAAAATAATAAAAGAAAAATTGCTAAAATTGAAACATGGCAAGGGCAGGGTTCGAACCCCTGACCTGCCCTGTGTAAGTGTTTGTTGTTAACCATCGGGCCAAAGCCCGATTCTTGTCTTAAAACGCAATTTAATTGTTAAAACCATTTTTGAAATAATTTCCCCAAATCCTTATAAACCCTAGAATCGTTTGCCATCAAATTGATCTTCAATTCAGACATGTTAATCAAATTAATATTAGAGCTTTGTTTCCTTATGTTAAAACGAGTACAATGATGTGCGAAACTTACGTTATTGAGTTCGATTCGATGAAGATGGTGATAAGGATAGCCGCGACTAGAACTGAATCGATTCGGGTTACATTCGTTGTTGTTAATCGAATTAAACTTGTAGGTAGCTTCGGATGGTGATTAATGAAAGCCCTCAATAAATTTAAGTGTATACAGCTCCGAAGATAGTGTTCGACCAAGATGCAGGTCCGCGACCGAGGAGAGGATCGAATTTGTGATTTCGTGTGTTTTAGGTACAATGGAAATGGTTAAACGATTACATATAGATATACAAACGTTCTGGTTTAATTAATTGGACTTTAACAGGGGTTAGTGCGATCGATTGTCAGTAAAGTGGCCGCAGGCGTGGGACGGTTCTTGGATCGCACTGAAAGCTTCGATTTTTAAATTGTTTTTGAGGCATGAGTTCGAATCCCCCACGTGAATGTGTCGGGGTGTTTGATTCGGTTAAAAATCGAGTAATCTGGTTGCTGTGGGCTCGCCGGAGCCGTTGGTCGGCGGCGAGGTGTCCGACGGGGAGAAGGGGGGTTGGTTTGGGTTTTACAGTTTTAGTCCCTCATCTTTCACATGTTGTTATTTTATGTATTAAACTTTTATTTAAAGTTTTCAAAATGACAAAACGACCCCCTGCACTTTATTCTAAGTTATTATTATTATTATTATTATTATTATTATATTATTATTTTATATTATTATTATTATTGTTCTTATCTTTATTATTATTATTATCTTTATTATTATTATCATTATTATTATTATTATTTATTATTATTATCTTTATTATTATTATTATTATTATTTTCAATTATCGTAAAATACGAGATGTTACACATACGAATTAACACACGCGTTTCCGCGTTACGCGATAAAATTCCCGAATAGTCTTTAAATCGCGTAAACACATAAGCATAACACAATAATCATCTAATCAAGTAGATTATTATTAAATTAACATTATTAATTATTATTAGGTCACCAACGTCAAACGACAACTAGCATGTGCTTACGGACACGTGTATGCAAAACTTAACGGAACTAACGGAGTTTGGTAACGGAAAATCACCGAATGTCACACATTCCTTCATCACATATTTTCATACGCGGAAAAAGCAAAGTGATTATATGATTTTAAAGGGCGCTAAGGTTTTTCACATACATTTAATATTAAAAGAAAGTTTTAGTGAAGGTAAATGCCCCCAATTCCTTAGCTTTTTTTTTAAAGAAACATCACGCATAATTATCACATGTTTAAATTATGTTTTTGTGTAGTCCTTTCTCCCTCTTTTCAACATTCCACATGCACAATTTTAGAAAATTAAACTCATCAACGGTGACATGCTATTGTCAAATACAGGTTGTTGTCTAGAAGTCATGGACGGTACAAAAACATGTCACTGGTTCTATTGTTACCTTGATTTATTGTTGCCCTCATCAGTGAATCTAGCTATGATTTTATTTTATACGAACATTTCTGATTTATGGGTGAAATTGCAGGGATCTAAGTGTCGATTTTTTTGGATTGGTTGATCCACAATGTGCGGATGAGTTGTTAAAATTATTCCTGAAATATTAAGACCCAAACACAAGCTTGGATCCAAAATACAACTTCTTGTATGAGTTTGAAAGAACATTCACACATTTGTATTATTCTTATCATTAGGATTGTTTAGTTAACTTTTTTTTAGTGCACACCTTAAACATTTCTAATATTTAATGTATCTAATGATATGTTAAAGAAGTCCGAATTTCAAATTGTAGTTGATGAAACTATAATCATGGTTATGTTTTTAATCAAGCATGTTTGTTTTCAAATTATAATGGCACGTACACATTTGAATTATTGTCAGATAACAACTGATTAAACATATACAACAATTATCATGATGACAAACAACCTACGAAATTTACAGCTGAAGATGCTACTTGTTGCACAATCATTAACGCAATACTAAGTAGTAACATAAAATCTTCAACAGATTCAACTTGTTACACAATATACAAATGCGATGATTCATAAAGTGATCACTACTATTGTAAAAAAGAACACAATCAATACTAGAACCATTTCAGTGTTTTATTTTCATGAGTTATAAATGATAATGAACTATTTCCCCTTTTTCCAAAATCATTAACTTCATCATTGTAAAATACGTTTCATGCACTTTATATATATGATTTGCCAAAGCTTGCGATGCTATAAGTGTATCTCCTTCCTAATAAGTTTTAAAAAAAGCATGTATGACAAGTCTTCAATGAAAACAAATTCATGCAACCTCTATAAACAAATACGAAGACTAAAAGTAAAAATTGTGAGTTGTATTATGTAAATTTGAAACTTGGAAGGAGAATACCAAAGTGAGAGAGTACAACCAGCACTTGGTTATCGTTAACTTCTTACCTTTGTAGCTTATTGCTACTTCCACCAATGTGTCAAACCATCTTCTGAAGTCGTTTGTTGTGAATGAGATTAAGGTTAAAAAAAATAAAAAGAACATAACACATAAACATGACAAAAAATGAACAAAAGGGAAGAAGACGAAGAGAAGTAATGCCTGTACAAGACAAGTAAAATGCTGATATGAACATAAATAGGCTTCAAACACCGTTACAAGATAATTAAACGAGATTTAAACTCATAGAATTTCAAACCTTTAACGACATCAAACACATCTCTTCCTATATTATTGCATTAGTAGAGACTCTAAACATTAGTGACTACATTTTATTTAAAAAACGATTTTATCTTATTTTATTTTAACTACACAGCCATTAGCTAAATTTTTTGTGGGTATGTCGTATTTAAGACTATAGTTGTAGCAATTGGCAAATCTTACCCTCCTTATGAAACGGAAGATCTAAAACAACAGCAAATTCCACCGTTTACACCACAAGAGTTCTGAATTCTTACACCCACGGAGACAATTGAACAATCGTCGGCAATGGAGGTGGAACTCAAAGGGATTCTATCTGATCTCCAAAGTCTCAAGACTTCATTGTCGGATCCATCTCATCAGGCTTCTGTCGATCAAGTAACTTTCTCTTACTTCCATCTCATTGTGTTCTTCAATCGCAACTAGTTCATCTTAATCCGATCGATCCGTGGTGTTTTCGTGTTGAAAATGTTGCGAATCAAGGGATTAGAGTTGATGATTGCAAAACACTAAATTTGTTTTAGTGTTCTAGCGTTGTTGTTGATGAATTGGTGAATTCTGTTGTTGATCGGGATAAAAACAGTTGGAAAGTAGTAATCTTTATCGTGCTTCAGCACATTTTCTTGAATTCATCTGATTATGTGACATGCATATGATTGTTTGATAAGTTATTACAGTAATTAGCAGTGATTCATCATTACTTTTTTCAAGAGAATTAGGGTTTATATCGGCCTTTGAACTTGTAGTTGATAAATGAGAACCAGGAAGTAGTATGTGTGAGGACTTACAGCATCTGCAATTAGTCCTAACATGTTTTAAGTATCACTAGTTTATTAACAAGCCCTGCAATGCAGTTGTCCGTACAATTATTCGCCATTCTAGTTGGATCCCAATCTGTACAATAATATTTTATAATACCACTCGGTTTAGATTTGAGTGGCCTTCTTGTTCGTCCTTGGCCATTTGTTCGTGCGGACAAACAAAGAGAGTTTCGTTATGGATATTGCATTACAATCGTCAATCCTGGGGCGCTTTGGTGATCCATCTTCATCTTGCAGTTCGCCAATTAGGGGTGCTGTTATTTTCACTGAAACCTGCTCAACTCTTGAATGGCATTCGAATAAATGTGCCCATAAGACTTTTAGCATAAGTAGTTTAAATTTAGTCTAAATATTTGCATATACCAGTTAATATCCGCAGGACAGTCTTCTTAGGCCTTACATGAATTAGAACTCAACTGAACTGACTTTGGTGAGATGCGACTGAAGTTAAAGGCATCTTTTGTCGTATAATTATGGTTTTTCATTATGAAAGAAAAAATATTTGTTTTTGCCTTTTGGTACATGCTACTTTGGTTATTAATTGTAACGATGTGCTGGCAGATTCGGTTGCGTGCAGAAAATCTCATCAGTCTTGCAATGGCTGAACCAACTCGTCGTTCAAAAGTCAAGGTTTTGTCTATATCTATACATGCTTAATTGATTTCTAATAAAGTGGTTATATGTAGCCAGTGGTTTAGTAATGCTGTTGATATGATTCAGGATATGAGGCAGAGGTTGTAGACAGCAACCCTTATAGCAGGCTTATGGCCCTGCAGAGGATGGGTA
>CM044011.1:70613328-70815219 GCA_024085815.1 Flaveria linearis
GAAGACTGGTGACTCTTCTGGATATAAGGAAGGAGGACAGGATTTTAAGTCAATCTCCTGGACCTAGGTATGCTATAATCCAGTGGAGTTCGATGAACCTTCTCACAACTTTGTTGTGGAAAGGGAGAATGGTGAAACCAATAGGCTCAATGCCACTTCTCTTTTGCATCTCAGCAGATTTGACCTTGCTGAGCTTGCAGAGAGGCCATTCTCCAATCCCTCCAACTCTGAGACTGCTGCACACATCAGAAATCATATCAGCGGTCTCCACTTGGCTGAACAAAGTAGAAGAGCCATGATTGAAGAAGAGTTGAAGCTGAAAAGAGTGGAAGACAAGGAAAGACCAACCACCAAAGGCACAACCTTTCTACAGATGGTGGAAGGTCCTGAATTGGAACCATAGTTAGATGGGATATGACTATAGTTCCCATCAACTAATTCTTTTCAGAGGGCCACAACAAAGGGTACACATAATCAAGGAGACAGAGTGGAGGTTTTGTCTACCAAGGATCTGTACAAGTTCTCAGCCCACATCAGGAAAGAATAAAGACACTGATAAACACTTACTTTCCATGGTGCTGAGAGCTTTGAGAAGAAGAGGGAAGTGAAGTTTTGGTAGCATCAGCCTAGGGGGAGTTTTGTTGGGTCATGATAAGGCTGGTGCAACCAAAATCACTTCACATAGTCATTTTTGGTACTACATTCAAGGGCTTCCGAAGCTGAGCATGAGATCTTCCGAGAGTCTAAAGAACAACAGCTGAAGATATCAGCTGAAGGCAACAGCTGAAGTCAACAGCTGAAGGCAACAGCTGAAGTCAACAGCTGAAGACTATCTTCTGAAGACAAAGTCTGAGCTTCCGAAGACAAAGTCTGATGAAAGAGCTGAAGACAAAGTCTGAGCTTCCGAAGACAAGTCTGATGAAAGCTGAAGACAAAGTCTGAGCTTCTGAAGACAAAGTCTGATGAAAGAGATGAAGACAAAGTCTGCTTCCGAAGACCAAGAAGACTCCAAGCCTCGGAAGAAGCATTCTTCCGAAGTATAAGTGGCTTCGGAAGAAGTTATTCTTCCGAAGCATTTTATCCTTCAGAAGACATTGCTATGTTCAGTAGATATAAGTATGGTCCCTGACAGTCCTGCAGACCTCTGATACAACATGGCATCTTCCTAAAGAGCCATGTTGTTGACCATACTTTTTCTACTGTTCACCTTTTTATGATAGTACATGTTACCAACTTTAGTTGGTGATAAAAGGTAAGTCAGGGACATGTCCTGACTACCAACTCTTAGGCAAAATGTCTGAAAGACCTCACCTAGAGTCTTGTAGTATAGATGTAAGGTTAGAGGTGTCCAGCTGGTATCAAAGTATATCCGGTTGTAGGTAGTATTATATATATCTTCTCCTTGTAACTTTTAGATAAGCGATTTGAGTCCAAGAGTCTTGTAATCCTTTGAGTTGAGAAGCAATATATAAAAGTACCTTGAAAATTTACTTCCTGTTAATTTTCTTCTTACTGCTTCTTACTTGTTATATTGTGATCAACTCTTCATAGACTACTTGCTGAGTGTTGTTCACAGTGAGTGAGAGAAAAACCACCCATAATCGATCCTGCATAACACCACGATGGAAGACTGTTGCAGCGCATCAGAGGGATATCGGGAGGTGAACGACGGTTTGTTTGCATTAGGTTTAGCGTGCGATGAGATAGAGAGGGTTAAAGAAGAGGTAGTCGGTTGTGGTGATCCGAGAGATGGAGGGGGTATGGTTATAGGTTTCGAGGAAGTCACGAGAGTGGTGATAATTGGTTGTTTAAGATGAGTTTTAGCTTCCAATTTACCACTTCTAGTCCCTCACCTTTATATAATTGGTATTGAAGCTAGTTAGTTAAATTAACTTATAACTAATTACTAATCATACTTATATTAATAACTAGGATCATTTAAAACAATTAAACTAATTTGTTTTAAAATTTAGAGAGAGTTGGATGACGATAATGGTGTTAACCTGAAAAATACGGGGTGTCACATCATCCCCTTGTTGAAGAAATTTTCGTGGTGTCACAAATATGTACCTTTCTTAAACTTTTATTTTATAAAAAAATTATGATTTTTTAAATATATTTTTAAGAAAAATAATTTTAAAAAAATTCGTTGTACTCTGTATTTATTAATTTTTGTTTTTAAAAAGTGTGTTTATAATAAAAAATAGGTTTTTAATTTATTAAACTATATATTTTAATTTGAAAATGGTATGAGTAATATTATTAATATTCGATATTATTATTAATAATATAGATAAATGAGAAAGTAAGTATAATGAGATCTACAATTGTTTCACGCTTATTTTAGTTTTTATAGATAGTTAGATAGGCTAAACACTTATTAAATAACGGATTAAATTTTAATAAAAAAATATATGTAAAATAAACATGAATAGTTACAGTATAATATTTTTATGTAAAATATAATTAAAACTATATATAGGTAATAATTCAAGAAATAAAACCATTATACCATTTTTTAACTCTCTTATGTAAATAGTTTTATTTTTAAACATTTGTTTTAAGATTTTTATAATTTTTTTTATAAAATATTGTTTTTTAATAAATGATTTGTAATTATTCTAGTTGTTTTAATAAGACTGTTTTAATATATTTCACCTTTTTATATTTTTTTATAAAAACAAATGATTTTAAAATGTTTTGTTTAAAAATGTTTAACGTTTTAGAAAATTTTACATATATAAACTTTAGTTTTTTTGTTATTTAGATATTAATTAAAAGATATTATTTTTAATTTCCTTTATAAAATCTATTTTAAAAAAGGTAGTTTGAATTTAAAAAAATTGATAAGAAAGAGAAACATAGTAATTAATAAAATTTATTTTTAATAAAACAGAGAAATTTGTATGAGTATTTAAATTACTATAACACACTTTTGGAGAGAAAATTGATGTTTGAATGTCTAGAAAAAAGACAAGTGATAAAAACATGGGTTAAAGAATGACAAGTGGCAAAGAAAACTTGTTTTATTAGAGATTATAGATTATAGATTTGAAGGATAAAAGTGTACATTATGTCCTTTTTCTTTTAATCTTTTATTTTAAACTCAATACTTTTACATCCGCTAATCCGTTCTATTTTTTACTCAACTTTGGCACCATATACATTTAGCTTTTACAAATATTCCGTTATACATTTCGGTTTAAAATTTGAGAGTGAACAAATTGTAACATATGCACGTGGTTCAACGTTTTACACCTATTTTTTTTCCGTTTAATGGTCTCGTCACAACGTGCGAGTCCTATATTGACTAAGTTATTGTTTTTAATGTTTTACGCTTCTATATTACTTTCCGTTTGATTTCATTACTTTGTTTTGTATTTTTTTAATATGAGTTTTTCCGATGCTAGTAGTTGCTGATGATAATGTAACATTGATGCTATTTAACATGATTTTTACGTCTGCCGCCGCAACACAGAGACTTAATACTAGTTTTATTTTAATTTTCATTTCTTGTCTATTCAACCTTTCGGTATTGTAAGTTTATCTTTTACCCCAAACCTTAAATATCTATACTAATAAAGCCTATACTAATAAAGTAAAATAATTATTATCACATGTCATACTTACAATCATTTGACATATGTTATTTTTTTATAATCCATTTGTCACATATCATTCATAGCAAATCAACCATTTAATGATAATATAAATGCTAATAATATTGTATGTATTTTTTAAATTGTTAAACAAATATTTAATAACTAACAAAAACATGTTTATTTTTATTAAAAAACATAATTATTTGAAACACCATTTTATGAACGATTTAAGTTTTCTTAATACAGTGTGTGTGTCTGTATATATATATAATATATATATATATATATATATATATATATATA
The DNA here is from genome assembly GCA_024085815.1 of Flaveria linearis. NCBI lineage: Eukaryota > Viridiplantae > Streptophyta > Magnoliopsida > Asterales > Asteraceae > Flaveria > Flaveria linearis. Next base: position 70,617,234 of record CM044011.1, read on the forward strand.
TATATATATATATATATATATATATATATATATCTATATATCTAATACTATATAATACATATTGGATGTCTAGAATTGTAATTTCCTCATATTTTTAAGACGGCAGTTCAAAAGTCTCTGGTATAAACTCCTCCTCATCTACATTTTATTCCAACTTTACCCCTCCTTCAACCATCCCCTCATTCCATTGCCACATTCATCTCTGACTCCTTCATCGGCTCTTCAATCGCCGCCCCCTTCATATGCCTCGACGTTTCAGATCCAATCCAATCGTCGCCCCCTTCAAATGCCCCGGCTGTTTCCAATACCCACACGTATATCTACCGGTAGAGATGCAGATGAAGATGACCCACATCCCAGTTCAACCCAAATTCACCGCCTTCCAGTCCTCTCTAGCGATTTCAAGATGATATTGCTTCTCTATCTCTTTCAATTGCAAGGTAAATTGTGATTGCGGTTTGTCGTTATGAATCAGGGGCAAACACGTTTGCTTGATTTCACACATAAGCGGGTTTTAATCACTTATGTGTGCTTTCTGTTTTCTCAATCATGACTTCTGAAATTCTTGTTCTTGATTCGTCTGTTGAGACAATTTATGCATTTTTGTTATATTTGAAAATAACTTGATCAACCATTGATTATGTATGTTTAACTAATGCAGGTTCAAACTCTAATTAGTTTTAACACTAATGAATTTGTTAAGATTATTGATTCTGTTCAACCAAACATTGTGTATTTTACAACGAGAACGACTTTCACATGATGAAGTTGGACCTCATGTGGAAGGTGCAGAAGATTTATCAGGGTTTTTGGTTCGTCTTGACCCTAACTATGTTGTATGTGCATTATTTGTCTACTCTATTTAGAACTGCATTGCATGAATTATCATAAAAAATTAAGAATAGGTGTATACGTTTGTTAATCATATGCTGACTATATTTGTTTTCGGTGTTTCCATATTGCTGCCATGTTTAGTGGGCATGTTACTTGCCATTTTTAGTGTACATGATATGCCACTCTCAAATGGTAAAAAAAAACTAGCTTATTTTGGGTAAGGCACAATATCAGTTCTTTCAGGATAAGCTATGTTATGCAAAGTAGGCCACGTTAGATCTCTCAAATAAAAGCCAATTAAATCTTTTGAATGACTAATTGAGTTCATTTTGGTATTTTTTTGTTATGTTGAGTGGGTACTAATCGAACCAGAGTTGATTAAATTGAGTTGGGTTAACCTGCCAAAACTATTTTTCTATATTTTCCCAAATATTAACTACAATTATGAGAGGACAAAATGCATGAAATTGAAATGAACATTATTTTTTCCCTTATTTGGGTGGTTTATAAGCGTAAGCAGTGGTATGCTTAATTATCTTCGATTAGCATGGTGACTAAGGTGTGCTTAATATTGCTTTATGAAGTTTTTAGATTCTTTAATTCTTTTCTTATGTGTAACAAACTAGAATCAATGTATTTCTGATGTACTTAGTACTTTAGATTCTTTATATACTAGCATTTTCAAAGAACATTATTCGTGGTGTTGAAGGGTTTATTGAGTTTCTTCACAGAATCACAGCAAAGGGTGTTTGGATGTTTGTTTTGCAAAGTGTTTAGTTAACAGTGTTTGAGATTGGATTTGTTGATTATTTAGGATCAAACAATAAAAATTAAAGATACATGCAAGAAGAAAACATAAATTTGCATCTTTCTGTTACCTTTAATACTAACTTTCTGATCCCTGTTGTTGAAGTTGCTATTATCACTTCAATAAGCACATTCAAAATGCCCATAGGTATACTTGTTACATTTCAAAGCTTAGCAGCTTTGATCTTTGGCATTACTAATTTTCCTATCAATAACTCGAGTAATCAAACTGACATTGTCATCAAGAATTATGAATGCTACATGGTGATGCATGAATAGTTATTAAATAAATACACAACTTTTAAGAAGGTTTCATGCTTTTGATTATAATTTAGAGTATTTAGGATGCCTTTTATATTTATACTTACAGAAACAAATACAAGATAAATTTTATTGCTTGTTACACTTATTTCATAAAACTAGAGGAAACACTAATCCTATTTTTAAGTAGAAAAAGCTACACAGTAAATAGATTAGCAAAAAATCTATTTGTTGTGCAACTATCATAATTGTTTTTTACATTCTCCACTATCTTCGTGGCATTTTCATACAGAATACACAAAATAAAATGACTAAAACTAAAGTGAGTCAATACCCCATATGTTGATCAATTTATTGCATAATCTCATATAAGCTTTATCTTAGATTGCATCAATGCTGATAATTAGGAGTAAACCGAGATCATACCGGGTACCTTTAATCAAAAATCATGCAAGCAGATCATGGATGCTGTTGGAACGACAAATGCAAAGACCATGGGTCTGATTCCATTGCCAGTGAAGAAGAGATTATATTGTGTGCTTAAATCTCCTCATGTGCATAGAGACGCAAGATTTCACTTCAAGTCTAGAACCCATCCACGACTCAGACATTCTACACCAACTGCACAAACTATTTACTCTTTAATGCAACTTGATCTTTCTGCTTGCGTTGATGTTGAGGTTAAGTTTTAAAAGATATCTTCAAATCCCGGTTTTCTTATTAAATGCTTTCGTTTGACACTCTAAAGAGATACATGAATGTGTTTCTTGGATATGGAGCAGAAGATTCTTATTTTGTGATTAAACTTGCATATATTAAGCTTTCTTTGAACTATTGTTTGTAATGCACAAAAGTGTAACTATCATGAATGTCGACACCAAATTCAACAGTTCTTATACGTACAAAAACTTGTGATTTGATACAATTTATTTTGTTTTAATCACAACATCTCTCTTCAAAAGAAGAGAAAGAAATGTTAGTTTGGATGGTAGCATTAGTAGTATCCTTATATTTAGAATTTTATTACTTCTACTTACATAGCATGATATTTTATAGGAGGCACATTGGTTACGTTTCAAGGATGAATAGTTACATATAATTTTTTTTATGTGACTATATACTCTTATGATTATGGCGTTGACAAATACGTTATTGGAACTGCATTTGGTCATTTTGGCATTGCGATCGTGATTCCCCTGCTTTTGATTGAATCTTAATTCCAGCAACATTCAAAATACCACGAAATTTGATGTTTCAATTATCAATGTTAGGTGGACATCATGACGGAATAGTTTAGGGGAATTGTTCATTAAGGAAGTCACCCAAGCAGCCCTAACATGAAAGACGTCACACCCGCAGCAACGCGCGGGTATTCCCACTAGTATGTATATATATATATATATATTCTAATGATAGTGTTAAAAATCATTTTAAAAAACATTTTTTTAAACAAAACATATTAAATACGAAAACTTAAAAAATATTTCCATTGTTTTATTACTTGAGGTAGTTAATTATACATAATTTCAATTACATATTATCTCAAATAATGATTTTATAATTTATAAATATTAAGTAGCAGCTTTCAATTTAATATTTGTATTCAACCGTATTCATGTACTATCACTGCTTTGTTGTACAAGTGTTGTTTTATAACGATGGAAGAGTGATAAAATGAAACACAACATGCAACATAATCAATACAATTAATTTAATATTTACGAGAAAAAAGCCTGACGTATGAGAAAGAAAATAAGGACCCATTAATAAGATATAACAAAATATGTGATTATTTTCTTATATGATTATATATAACATATCCGAAGAAATGATATTGTTCTAAGATTGCACGTACCGGATCAAAAATGCTAGCACCCTTACATGGAAACTAAGGTGGCGTTAAAGACTTAAAGCCACTACTTCAATTTTAAAGAGAACGCCAAAATGGTTAATCGTCAAGCCCATAACGAGCGTGAAAGGTAAGCATTTTTCAGCTGAAGGTTTTATTAATGATTAAGATTAGTCAAAATCAATACGATTAAACCAAATGGAACTCTATTTAAAATTTTTGCGCTTATACATGTCACTTTTTAACTTAAAAAATAACAATAACCAGTACACTATGGGTCCATAACCCATGATATTTTTTCCAAGGATAACGAAGAGTGCGTGGGAACTTCGGATAGGTACGCTACTCTTTCCATGTCACCATCATACACATATATTAGATTCATCACCCTAGCGCATGTTAGAAATGATTGATTACATATTTTTCCTTGAATATTTTAAGGTTATGATACACATACACCATCTTTTATAAATCGACATCTCCTTGTTTAACACCATATGTTACGTATAGGGTTGATGACACTGAAAACAAATAAAATTTAAGGGGGTTGTCAGAGCATCCGCAGTGGGTTCCTTATCTTTATCCATATAATTACACTAAAATCACTACATTTTCTCTCTTTTTTTCAATTAAATAATACCTTTTATATCCTTATCATTACTTTTTCTCTCTCATTCACTCACAACCACTTTAAAAATATTAAAAAATTTATAAGGATTGTACAGTGATTCTTCAAATATATCAATCCACAATAACATTTTCTCTATCCTCCACTCACAACCACTCAAAATCATTCCATATAATATACCAAACACATACATATTTTTTTAAGGACTCCACTGTGAATGCTCTCAAAGGGTTATGCGCCTCAATATAACTCTATACGACCCTCTATACGACACATATAGGGCTACACGACACTTATAAAAATTTTAACATTGAATACAAGAAAAAATTCAAGAGGTTGTTAGAGAGGTTATACGCCGCGTATAGAACTATATGACACACCTATATGACGCATATGGTGCTATACGTCATTTGAAAATTTGAGATATTGATTTATAATCAGTAAATATCAATCCATATTTTAAGTCTCCCGGTTATTTTAATTAATAAATCATATTTATAATCTTAGATTAATACATTTCGATCATTGTCCAAACTCCAAACTCCAAACGGATAAGCAACAACTCGTCAACACCTTTGACTCTCATCGTCACCTTACACGTGTCACAGACTCCCGATCAAACCCACATCAACGGCTCACACCAACACCCGAAAATAACATCCGCCGTACCAGATCACACCCCCTTTGTCTTCACTCTTCAGTCTTCACCAATAATACAATACAAATAGTCTGCTAATTGCTATTTCCTACTCTCCATCATCACTTCATCGATCGTCGTTTGCAGGTGAGAAGAAGAATTCTAGAGAGAGAAGATATTATTCTAGAGAGAGAAGATATTATTCTAAAGGAAGAAGATGGTGGTGGAAGAAGAAAGTCCGAGGAGTCCAGAGGCGAAGTTAGGGATGGAGGTGGAGGAGCTGTGGGACATACAGGAGCCACAGCTCAGCCCTACGGAGAAGCTCAACGCGTGTTTTGAGAGTATTCCTGTATCGGAGTTTCCTCATGCTTCGTCTTCACAGGGTATGTGTTAGTTATGTGTATGTCTGATTGATTGATTATCTGTTGTTGTGGTTGATTTGCTGATTCGTGATCGGTCCTCTGTATCGCGGTTATTCGTTTATTTGAACGTGTTTGGATGATCCGTTAATCGGTATCGGTTTTTGTTGTGTATGGACGATCAGGAGTGTGTGATTGCAACGATGAATGTGTGATAGATCTCGTGTTGAGGATTTTGGTGTTGATTCTGTTGCGGATGTTTGTTATTTGACATTTTGACTTTTGATCATGTCATGACGTTGTTAGTCTCGTGACTGGAAAATTTTGTCATGCTAATAATCCATGTTCGATATTAATTGATCGACACTTAATTGTCATGCTAATAATTCAAGAGGTCGCTCTCTTGAGCCTTGATTCGTCTACGAAATCGATTTGGTCGACTGTGTTTGTGTGCTTCAAAGTGGTGGATATGGGAAAATTGACTTCAAATTGACTACGGATCATATAAGTTACTTGATCGATGATCACTGTTAGTGTTATAATTACATAGTTTAATCAGTTAAGTGTAGTTGCGTCCTCCGATAATTTCTCGTTGAATTTATGTGATCGGTGTTATAATTGCATACTTTAATCAGTTAAGTGGTGTGCTATATAGAAATTACACGATCGGCTTTATAATTACATAATCAGTAAGTGTAGTTGTGTGCTCTGGTAATTTCTTATTGAAGTTATGTGATTGGTGTAATAATTACTTTAATCAGTTATGTGTGGTTGTGTGCTGTGGCTTAACTGTGTTAGAAGTTCTTCTCCTGTTAGTACCTGATTAGTTATCATTATATACCTCTTAATTGATTGTATCAAACAACTGAATTGTTTTTGTTAAGTGATCGAGATAAGGTCAAATGCAAGTCTGGGTGAAGCTGTCTGGTTGCTATCCCAACATAAAATTCTTAGTGCCCCTGTAGTCGATGTGGATGCACCGGAGGATGCTAGTTGGATGGACAGATATCTTGGGATGGTTGAGTTTGCAGGCATTGTTGTGTGGATTCTGCATCAGGTTTACACACTTGTTTTCTTAAGTTCTAAATGGCCAAGACGTGCTGCTTCTTAATTACTAACTTAACGTGTTACTGATGTTCTCACATTAAATGTATAGTCAGAAAAGAACAATGTTTTAGATGCATCGGATTCATTTTCAAGTGTGCCAGAGGACCCAATGGGGCCTGCGATTGTGGCAGCAGCCAATGGGATGTCTTCTCCAAGATACAGAAGCTCACAGCCTGGATCTCCCAAGACTGCTGGAAACTTTTTGAGCTATTAACTTCCTCAGATTTCTATAAAAACACAAAGGTTTTACTAACTTAGTAACATTTACAATCTTTTCAAACAATTCCTTTATCTGTTTCTCTCAAATGGTTAATGAAACAACAACACAGGTTAAGGATATATCAGGATCATTTCGGTGGGCACCATTTCTAGCATTGCAGACATCAAACTCGTTTTTGACAATGCTTTTACTACTCTCAAAGTACAGAATGAAGAGTGTACCGGTAGTTGATGCAGGGGACCAAAAGATAGACAACATCATTACACAATCTGCTGTGATTCACATGTTGGAAGAATGTGCTGATCTCCAATGGTTTAAAAGCTTGGGTTCTAAGAAATTATGTGACCTTGGTCTTCCCTTGATGAGTGCAAATCAAGTTATTAAGGTACATGAACATAAACATGCAACAAGGCACTATATTTTGTCCCTCAGAGTAGAATCACCTAATTAGTTCTGGTTAAAGGTGGTTCAGGTTCATTCAAGTGGGTCAAACGGGTAAAAAAGAAGTTGTTTAGATAAGAAATGTCAAACGGGTTGGAAATTGCCTCAAATGTGTTTTCCAGAGATCATTATTCCCAGAAACCTAGATAATTATTGAACTAATGTCCATTTTGTAATCATACTACTAAATATCTATAAGAGATTAGAGAACTATTGAATTAACATAAATTTTGCAGGTAGATGAGGATGAACCAGTGTTGCAAGCATTTAGACTCATGAGGCAGAAGGGGGTTGGTGGGTTACCAGTGGTTAGAGATGGAAATAAGCCAGTTGCTAATATAAGCATCAGAGACATCCAGTTCCTACTAATTGCCCCTGAAATTTACAAAGATTACAGGTTCATTACATAATTTATTTTACTATTTCTGCTGCATATATATTCACATTTCAGAATCCCATGTGTGTGATAGAGGAAACAAAAAGAGTGGGTTGGGTAAGGGGACAAAACATGTTCGGGTTGAAACAAGTTCTAGTATGGGCTGGAAGGGGTCATCGGGTTGGGTTGACCCACACTCACCTTTACTACCTCCTTAGAAGATTTTGCAACTTAATCTAAATGCTTGAACAAAGTAACATGATGTTGTATGCCTTAGTAAGACATTTTGGGTGAATTTCAATCCATTAAGGGGGTGTTTGGGATCCCGCATTAACCAAAATTTTCATTTATAATCACACAATTTGGACTGCAGATCGATCACAGCCAAGAACTTCGTGACGTCTGTCAAAGGTATCTACAGGATAACCAGAAGGCTTCGCCTTTGGTAAGTGACATGATTACTTGTAGAAAAGAAGACACCCTTAAAGACGCGATCACGAAGCTTGATTCCAAAGAGATTCATAGAATATATGTAGTGGATGAAGAAGGGAATCTTGAAGGGGTCATCACACTTCGAGATATAATATCAAGAATAGTACATGAGCCTCATGGATACTTCGGTGACTTCTTTGATGGCGTGTTGCCATTACCTGCCAACAGTCGTGTTTAACCCAAGTATGTTTTTTTTTTTTTGCCTTTTCTTCTAAGCAAGACTATTTTGAACTTGTCTTGTACATCTGAATAAATCAGTTTGGGAAAATAAAGGGTTTTGCTGGACTTGTTGTGTATCATGCATTAGAATCTTTCTTCTTAATTAAGTATTCATAAAATGATTTGAATATGAGCTTAATCAAGCTCAAATTTATAAGACAACTTGATTCTAATCCAATTATCCGAACCATGTGTGCATGTTGATATTAACTTTACTCAAAACAACCTAAGGGCTGGCAAATGGTAAACGTTTGAGTCCCTTCAGTGGTTTAATTAGAGGTCTCATGTTCGGTTTTTCTGTCTTCAAACCACTAGAAGGCCTGATCCCACTGGTTAGTAGGATATTAGAGTTTTGCGGTGAAAGTTTTCATTGGTACCCCAGAAAGGAGTTTAGCTGAAACAAAAAGATACTCTAGTTTCTAAAGGACGCTAAAACCAACGGTCAATGAACAAGAGACAACATGATGGCTCAATAATTTCAAAATCAGGGGGTCTCGATCTAGATTCTAACACACGATAACGTAGGTCAAGGCGTTATATCAGACCTGCTTCACACAGAGTTGGACTTTGGAGCCAAGGTAACTTCTTATGAGTGACACCTCTAGGCCATAAAGTCCAAAAATTTGTCTAGTTCATGGGGATTGTAGGTTGATATTTTCACAAAAATATTAGGTCTAACAGCCAAAAGCAAAGATAATAAGTAGCAAAAAAACATTGCCCCTGTAATGTACACTTTGATACTTTTTGAAGAAAACGACAGCAGCTTAAACAGATAATGTAACTTTTCTTTGAAAATTTTACCTTAGTGTAACAGATAACATTATAATATCCTCAACCTCAATATGCCCATGTTGTCAACAAAAGCTTGAAACTATTGTTTAAAATTCACAAACTCACAGCTACTTTAGTTACAAATTTCAAGTCTTTTCTTGATCAGCAGAATGAGTCTCCAACCTATAAATACAAAGTTCCATTTTCAGGTCAACAATAGAGATGGGAAAAGAACCAAATCCGATGAAAAAACCCCCGAAAGCTGAAACATTTAGGATTGGTATCCTAGTATGGGATCGGGAATGGGATTAGTTATTGGACAGTTTTATAATCAAGCATGGGACTGAGATTAGTACTGTATGACCACTAACATGTCTCATACCGCGCTCATTACCATCTCTACCAACAAAAAAACACGAGGACTTCAACGCTAAATAGTAACTGTATAGACATGGCAAGTCAAGACACTCATGTTTAGGATGTGTGCATGATTATAAGCAGAAGATAGACCTGTTATAAGTAGTATATTGCATCCTATGTACTTTTCCTTTTCATGAGGTTCATGGCACCAGGTTTCCCTTCGAATAGATCTGATAAGTAATGCTCTAAATCATCAGGATAATACTTTATGTACCTTCCGCCATGCCTTCCGCCCTCTAACCGACTTCCAAACCGCCCCAAAAGGCGCGGTATGCTGGAAGAACCTTTTCAGATATAGATATTCTAAGTTCTTCCTTAAGTTGTGCATCAGAAACCTTCCAAAGTGCTTGTATCCTGCATATATCTTCGAAACAAGCATTAAAGTTCTTAAACCTTTCTTTGAGAATCACCTTTGACGCACCATTCGAGCTCCCACCAATCCCTTCATCTTTTAAACACAACAACAGTTTTCCCCATGCTGCCCTGAGATAGCTCGTGTGCCATTGTCGTATCTTCCCACGATGCTTCCGAATCCATTGATCACCCAAAAGATCCCTAAGCTCTGATTCTTTCACCTTTTGAACTATGTAAAGACTATTGTTCATCAAGAATATATACCTCATGGCACTCTCTTCAAACATCCTAGATTTCTCATCAACATTAGACTGCAAAGACACGATCAATTCCTGCACGCGCGTTGCTATAGGCGATACAGTAGCAACACCATCACCATCACCAGTACAGTTATCTATCTCTGAAGGACTCAGATCATGCTGCTCATCTTTTGGCAACAGAGTGTTCAATGCATCACTGTAATCCGCCAGTAGCTTCAAATAGTTCATCACATAACGCGTTATCGGGTGAATATCACCATTCTGTACAGCTCTCGAATTCTCACCCTTCACAGCATTCTCAAACTCGACAAACGTCCCAACCGCTGCTATCCCCAAACCACTCAAAACCGCCTTCGCCTCGCTGCAAACCAATTCACCCGACTCACACGCGTACAACGCCTCTAATCCTGCAAAACATCACCAACAACCTCGTGCATGTCGAGTATCCGAAACAACTTCTCGGACGATCGCTGGCTGATCGCGACAGCCTCACCGAAATTCAACAGCTGCATCACACAACTCTTTGTAGTTTCAACAAAACAGATCTCCTGTATCAGCTCTGATTCGTTGAAGATCGATTCACATATACATTTCTCCCCAAATAACAAAACCCTAACCACAATTTTAATCGCGAGAATCCATTTCTTCAGCTTTTCATCTAGAATCTTCCACTCGATCCTCTGTACTTCCTCGATGCTAAGCCTTTCGACATCGAGAATCATCAAACATTCATCCAATACATCACGGCGCACGTTAGTGTACACATGACAACACTCTTTCTCATAGCCAGATCTGATCATCCGATCGGCGATATCCTTGAGGTCGTCGATTGCTTCAGGACGGATCAAATCGACGAAGAAATCGCCACCTAAGCTCGCACCTCGTTCGTGATGCAACGTACTGCTTCGTTCATGATCGTCATCTCCAAATCGCTCCGGTTCATCTTCAATCTCACCGTCGTTCGCCGGAAAACTACGCGAAACCGACCGGACGGATCCGTACAGCCGATCGGCGTCCAACGGAACTGTGTTGTGAATCAACATATGACGAAAATCATCCTCCAGCTTCGACATCGCGAGTTGTAAGGCGTTCTCAGCTCTATTGATAACCTCATCGCCTCCTTCCGATTCAATATTCAACTCCTCCGTCATCTGTATGATCAGATCAACGGCTGACAGATACTCTGCAGCCGCTTCCGGCGATTCATCCCACGGTGACGAGCTCTTCGACGAAGGCTTACCGGCACCGCCCGAATCATACTGGAGAATAACCCTCTCCGCTCGTTCAAACTCATTGTTAACCATCGCACCAGCGGCGCCACCGTCGATCAAATCGGAGATGTTGGAGAGACGATTGTCAAAGCGCGAGAGGATCATGATCATATCCTCGGTTGCTTGTGTGTTCATGTTCAGGCTCTTGACAATCTGCTGAGCTGTGGCTAGGACTCTGTCCTGTCCTTCGATTGTGGCGGCCATCGCCGGAGGTTGGAGGGGGTGTGTATGGTCTGTGAGGGTGGTTTAAGGGATCAACGGCGGAGGACGGTGGTGTGGTGGTGGTGGTGGTGGTGTGGTGGTGGTGTGGTGGTGGTGTGGTGGTGGTGTGGTGGTGTGGTGGTGGTGTGTGAGAAGATGATGGGTTTGATGGGTGATGTTAAGAGATTGAGGAATCCATTCCTCTTAATTCTTACCACCCACAGTGTGCGTTTCGTGTCCGGGATTCCTTTCCACTTTTTGGCCGGCCTCAATGGGGGTATGTCACTCTCTTTCTCTTCCTCTTCCTCGTGAGTAATATATATATACTAGGTTAGAGCCCGTGTGATACACGGATGATTTAAACAACCAGACTTTCATTAAACATTGATTACATAACAAACATTATGAAAAAATTCAAATTATGAAAATAGAATTAAAATAGCATTCATACTCTCAAAACTTTCTCATATATGTCTAAACATTTGTTTGGATACAACGTTTTGTGCCTCGCTAGTAATGTTACCAATTTGATCTAAAATGAGTAATTTTACATCGTCTGTAATCTTCACATTTGACAAAGTCATATATAACTGTCCATGAGTTAAACTGATTCTTTTAATATAAACCAACTTTTGACAATAATTATCCCTGACTCTTGTTAATCGTCATTGCAAAATAAACAGTTAGTGGAAACTGAGTTCTTTTGAAGTTGAAAGGGATTATTTATTGGATGGCACGAGAATAATTCTTGCAATAAATGTTCAGCATCCAATATTACTTTCAGATATTATCTCAACTTTAATAACCCGTTTCCCAAATAGAAATTTGTAGGCGAGTACCATTGCAAAGACCATTTTGTTGGTCGATGCTACGTAGAATCATAACGGGAACTCCAACTTTTAATACTAACTTATGATTTGGCAATCCAAATATTTTAAGGTCATTTAGAAAATAAGGAGAGTGCAGTTTTCCTGTAACCCGGGATATTAAAATGTTCCATTTGACGTATGTTATCCGAAGTAGATACTTTATCTCATCACCAGGGAAAAGTGAAAGCAGATGATCGTTAATTTCATGAACGACCTTATTTTTTGGTGCAAAAATTGCTCTCTCATGAAAGTACTTTTTGTCTTTGTAGTTCTCTAACATGGATGGGTAAACAAATGAATCAAACTTGCTAAAGGATCAATCGATTCGTTGATGAGGAGTTCATGAGGTATAGTAATAGTTTCATCACCATCGTTATAACCACCAACATTACCCTCTCCTATATTAAGAAGTCATGTAGCAAATTGTTCAATTCCTTTAGGGTGCGTTCGTTTCATGGAATGGAATGTAATTCTGATGGAATTGGAATGTAGATTTCATTCCTTATGTTGTTCGTTTCATCAAAAAAAGGATTGGAATTGAATTGAATCCTTCCAAATCCTTTAAATTAGAGGATTTGAAATCCTTCCGAACTTGGAGATAAAAACATCATGAATTTATGACAAATTACCATAATAACCTTATTGTGAAATAAAAACCCCATAGAAGATTGAGAATCGCATCTCCTGCTTCGTTCAGCTTCGTTCAGCTTCGACGATTTTCCCTTTTCTGCTTCGTTCAGCTTCGACGTTAACTTTGGTCCGGAAGTGCCGCCACCGTGGCGTCATTCGCCGGTTTGTGAGCATTGTTGGTGCCGCGGATTTTCGGAAGGTGGTTAACCTACTTGATGTTTCGATTAGTGATACGAAGTGGTTGATTAGTATATTCGACGTCGGAGATGACGCAGGAGACGACGCCGGAGGTATTGTTCTTACTCTACCGCCGATTGCTAGCAGTGATCCGATTTTAGCATGGTGTGGTCGTGTATAGCTTCTTTGCATTTATCTTCATTCAATTTGGAAGTAGATGCCGCAAATGAGTTATGTACGTTAGCCCGTGATAGTGATCGGAATAAGGCGATTATTGTAGAAGAAGGTGGTGTTTCGCCATTGTTGAAGCTTTTGAAAGAGGAATTGTCACCTGAAACTCAAATTGCAGGTGCTCTGGCGCTTTTTAACTTGGGTAATGATCAGTTTAGGGCTAGGGAGATCTTCAATGAGCATGGTGTTCCAATTGTAGCACAGGCTTTACGAAGTTCGCAAACTTCAGTTCAAGTTGAAGTTGCGAAACTGATAGCTAGAATGGCGGAATATGATAGTGGTTGTCAAGAGGGGTTTGCTAGAGAGAATGTGATTGAAACACTTGTTACATTGCTGTCGATTAACATATTTGATGATGATCGCGCTAAAGTTAATAAGTTCTTGAGGAGAAGCATTGGTTCAGCTATTGAAATTCACAAGCAGATGGATAGAGGTTCAATTATGCCTTCGAATTTTGGTAACAAGAAGGCGTTGTCTTCGTCTAACTGGCTGAGGAACAAAAAAGAAAGCAAAATGGAGACGCCACGTTTAATACTCGAGCTCAATACCAACTGTTCTGCAGCATTATGGATGCTTGCAAGAGGCAATCTTGCTAATTGCAGGAGGATAACTGAGACAAAAGGTTTACTTTGTTTAGCCAAGATTATCGATAAAGAAACCAGCGAATTGCAGGTTAATTGTTTGATGACAGTAATGGAAATCACAAGTTTTGCTGAAAGCAACCCTGATGTTAGAAGATCAGCATTCAAGAACAACTCACCTGCTGCAAGAGCAATAACTGATCAGCTTATAAGACTGATCAATGAATCAGACAACCCTGTGATCAAGATTCCAGCCATCAGGGCCATTGGTCAACTGGCTCGAACATTCTCCGCGAGACAGACTCATGTCATCAGCCCCTTGGTCAAGCAAATTGGTCACATGAACCGGATGTCGCGGCTGAATCAGTCATCGCGCTTGGGAAGTTCACTTGTCCAGAGATTACTTACGTGCAGAGCACTCAAAGACTGTAGTTGACTTTGAAGGAGTCCAACTAGTGATGAAGATGTTGAGGGGGGATGACAGCTCTAGAAGGTGCATATAAACCTGTTGGTAATAAGTATTCTGAGTTAAAAGATTTGGTTGCACAGGCTGTTCATCATCTCAATATGTGTGCATATTAGATTGGTATATGTTTAAACTGACACTGTAATTAATGGGGAGTTTTTCTTTTTACAATTTCATTTTCCGTTAGATATGTGTTTGAAATTGTATTATTTTTTAAAACGACTAATTCACATCCTCTCTAAACTTCATGCTTATACGGTCATTTCAGGTACGCTATCAATTGTAAAAATTATAGAAAATTGAGAGGTGGGGGGGGGGTGGTGGGGTGGGGGGGTGGGGGTGGGGTGGGGTGGGGTGGAAGGTTTAGTATGGTGGGTGGGGTTGGGGTCGGGGTTATCACCATTTATTTTTGTATTTTGAGCCAATATTGAAAACTATATGTAGACTTGTTTGATTAAAAGGGTAATTATGTCATTTTATAATTTTAAATTCCAATTCTATTCATAATTATAACAACCGAACACATTATGAGATTTAAGTAGGATTTTCTAAATTCCAATTTAAATTCCATTTCTAATTCCATTTCCAATTCAAATTACATTCCATTCTTTGAAACGAACGCTACCTTAGTGTCAACACCTTGTCCCTTGGATTTTAGTCGCACGTTTTTTATTAAAGTAACTTGTATTTATTCAAAATATATAATGAGCTTAATGATGCATTAACAATTTCTTGACGACTACCATTTGGAAGCACATGTAAAATTTGTTGAAAATCGCCACAAAAAACAATACTTTACCACCAAATGGCATATCTAAAGGTAAGAAAATATTTATAGTTAATACGTAATTTATCGTCCTATCCAGTGCTTCAAATGCGTGCTTATGAGTCATGGGTGTTTCATCCCAAATAATCAATTTTGTTTGCTTTAATAAATGAGCAATTTTACTGTTTGGTTTTATGTGACAAACAAAATCGTTGTTTACATTTAATGGAATAGGGAACGTGAGTGTGGAGTACGACCTCCGGTAAGCAACAAATATAATATTCCATTGAATGCTACATTTAATACAATATCACCTTTAGACCTTGTTGTTGCGGTCAACGTCTTCTATAGAAAGGTTTTACCAGTTTCGTCATATCCATAAATGAAAAAAATATCCTTTATTAACTTAACAGCAGTCATGATTTCACTAAAACCTAATTGTTGTTCACCCGTTAAACAATTCCGAAGATTTTCAAATTTAGACATCTCGTTTGCTACATCATACAATAACTCCTTGCTAATTAAACGATTATTTGAAGAAGACGAACAATCATTATCCGGGTAAACCATACTTGTAAATGACTTAAGTGTCAAACTATTCTGTAATAAATACTTTTCAATCTCATACAACGTTAAATTTTTTATTTAATTGTTTGTTAGAGACAAAGCTGGAATTTATACATAGAAATTATGAGTAATTAGTTTCACATTCAATAAATTTAAGAAATGGTAAAATATGTTATGAAATAAATATAATTATTATAATTAAATAAATATAAATAAAACATCCAATATAAAAACATTATAGAGGCAACATACGGTTTACTTAGTATGTTGTTTATAACATCATCAACACCATAAATGATTTGTTATTTGTTTGCCAAATGGAAAGGCAACCTGATAACCGATGGATAACGGTAATGTACATCAAAACCGAAAATTCTTCATGAAGCCTCACAAGCTGAAATATATCTACAATTGTAGTATTCTTTTATTTTATCTTTACCGTTTTGTTGACCAGGATCGGTGTTTGGATCTATAACAGCAACAGTAGCCTCTAATCTTGAACCCTATGAATAAGATGAAATGAAGAGAAAATTTTAAACATATAAATAGTGAATTGCTTTTAATACGGAAAATTAAAAGTAAAAAGAGTGAGATTGTGGGAATACATTTTTATCGATTATTATCATTTTAAAATAGTAAATTTTTTTGGATCCTTGAATAGTTGTCTAGTTCAAATCCTGATAATTTTAACCTTTATGGTATACTCTTCCTTTAAAACACTTAGGTCGTTAAACAATGTGATTCTCCCGGATGTCAATATACTGCAAAATTTTGAAAAAGTGAGAAATAATTATAAAGTTAACAATTATGAAATGAACATAGTTTTGTATTTGAAAATCGATTTTGGTGAGTCAAAAATTTAATAAAATAAAAATCTACTAAATTAAAGGAGTTTTAATTAGAAAGCATTGTAATTTTTAGAGAAATATAGAGATAGTAGTGATTGCAAGTTGATAAAAATAAGTTTAAATATAATTTAATGTATGATAGATAACTTATCAGACTAATGTTAGATACTATATAGTCCTTAAATATTTGATACTTTGATAATTTGATAAATATATTATAATTGGATCAATTAATTATACAGTAAGAAATCGAAATTGATGAATAAAAATTTTCATAAAATAAAAATCCACTAAATTAAAGTAGTTTATTTTAGAAAGCAATACAGAAACAGAAGAAAATTTATAGATTTTTAATACATATATAAAATGTTAAATGGAATTTGAGGAATAATACCATAGAAGTTGAATTAAGATGGTTAAATGGAATTTTTATGACACAATATAAAAAGTTAAATGGAAGCCATAAATTGTAATTTAATATGGTAGTATATTTAAATTAAATGTCTAGTATGGTAAACATTTAATATATCAAAAACTAAAAATAAAGATGGTGTAAGAGTGTGTTACGTGTCAAATTGGTGGTTTAAGAGAATGACATGTGGCTCTAAAAACCTTGTTTTATTAGAGTATATAGATATAGATATGCCAAAGGCATTATAGTCCAGCGACATCTTAGTGGTGGGATAAGACTTAGGGCCTATTAGGTCATGGGTTCAAATCTCACAAAGGATGGTTTTCTCATAATTATGAGTTTCCTCCTGAATTGGTGACTTGGTGGTGGAATATGATCGTGTGGTAACATTGGTGGCACGATGATACTCCAGTGATCCGTGAGTGATTCCAATTTAGCCGTTCAATATATATATATATATTATATAATTATATATATATATATATATATATATATATATATATATATACACACACTATTATTATTAAACTAGGTTATAACTCATGTATTACATGGGTGGAATAAATAATACATGTTAAAACCATTAGTTTATGAATATTTTATTTTTTAGATGTTATTAACCATTGGTGAAATAAAAATATAATAAATATCTAATAACTATAACAAACAATGAAATTAGAAATTATTTCTCTACATTTAAAGATAAAATATGTCCGAAATCATATAAATTAGTATGTATTAATAAATTATTAAAATAAAAATATTTATATTTTAGGGTTTGATGGTTTAGTTTACTTATTTAAAATAATTATCATTTAATATGAGTGACAAGAAACACAAAGTAAAAAAATGACAAATTGATTGTTTTTTATAATTTTCGTATTTATTATGAGAGAGAGGCGGGAAAATAATTTTTTTGATGTGCTATAATGATGACACGTGTCCTTTGATATGCTAGAATAATGACACGTGTCACTAAAAACCTTTTTATTATATGTTATAGATTATTATTATATCTTCCTATTTAATAAAAGGATAAATTGGGGTGCCACATGTCAAAACCACATTCATTCTCATCAAACTTTTTCCGCTTATCTCTTCTATTAAATAACTACATTAATTACTAATAATATTATTATTTTATATTATAATTAGTTTTTTAATAAATTAAGAAAGAGAACTTTTTATTATGTTATTTTTATAGAAATACTTTTTATTTTCAAAAAGTCAAACTATTTATACATAATATTTTGAAAATTGGTTTTTCTAAAATAATTTTTTATAAAATAAAAGTAATTAAAATAGGAAGTTATAGTAAGAAAATTTTAAAAAATAATTTTTTTTAAAACGTTATATTGAAACAAAATGTTTAATTTATCTTTGAAAAAAAACAATTTTAAAAGTTCATATTATTATTTTATTACTTGTAGTTATTATTTATACGTAATTCCAATGATATCATGTCTTCGTATATCGCTTTATAATTAATAATTTTTATTCTATTTAATATTTTATTTTTTCAACCCGTGTAACACACGGGTTTATTAAAGCTAGTATATATATAGGGTTAGGTTCAAATGAGAACTCATCCTTTTTGTAAGAACTCTTTAATCCACTATTAACCATTGATCAATATTTAAGTGGTCAAGATCTTTTCTTTCTTTTTTTATTTAATAAGGTCAAAGTGGTCGATTAACCCACATATAGTTACCTATTATTTACTATTTTTTTTAATTTAAAATATTTTCCCCCTTGTTTTTAAACTTTCATAACTTTTTTATACATTGTTATTTTTTTTATACAGATTGCACCATTAAATTAATTATATTTTCTCTTTAAATCCCATATAATCTTGCAAATTGTTTTTTTTACCCGAATTTGTAAATTACACTGGTGATGTACACTATTCTTACACTACTGTAGAGAAGCTTTTACACCTGATATTACACCACTATAACTAACAGTATTATCGTGATTACAACAATCTAATAACCAGATGACATTACACCATGTAACTATACTAATGTAACAAAACTTCAACATTGAAATCAAACAAAAAATAGAATAAAAAAAATACATCGTAACAAAATATACAACTATAATTACATTATTGTAACATAATTAAACCCAAAATAGAAAACTACACCACTGTAATTACACTACTAAACAAAATTACACCATTAGCATTTTTTAAACGTAAACAACACAAGTACGGGGTTACAGTGATGTAATATATTGCATAAACAAAAAGTATCTAAATTTTAGGATAAAAATGATGAAACATATGTATTGACAACAACAAACCATTAATTAAAAGTTCATGTAACAAAAACACTTAGTTACAATGAATTACATCATGTTTATTTGAATGTAAATTATAATACTTACAGTGAATTACATCATACCGTACATTGAATAAACACATATAAAAATCAACAAAATAAAACCTTTATCAATAACAATTACCTGTTAAAAAATTAAAATAATGTAGAACTAGAATCAAACAACCAAGAAACGAGTACCCGTGCAAATCAATCTACCATTCATCTTCATTCTAAAGAACCCACAATCTAAACTGTTCTTCTTTTTTGGTTCACAATAAAAATCAAAACATATCTGCTTCTTAGTTTCTTGTCAATGGATTCAAATAAACAACCACCAGATCTGAAAACTAAACCATCTTAAACTAGATAGAATCAAATATGTAAAGCACATAAGACAAAATCCCAATGATTTAGCACTAGATCTGGAACAAACAACCCAAATGTGCATTATCTCACCTCTTGACATACAACCGTACAGATGTGGCGGCATCAGATGCTTTCGAGGGGCAATAATAACCGATGCGGAGGGGGCCTCATGACAGACAACACCAAACGATGACCATACTCTGCTGTAAACGAAGGCTAAGTTTGTTAATCAAACATTTGAAAGAAACCCGAATCATGGTGGAACTCAGGGAAAGAAAACAAAGTAGGGTTGTGATGTAAGCTTGTTATTCGTTGTCTTTTTTGAAGGCAGTGATAAAAGCTTGCAAGAAATTAGGGCAAACCGATACATGGTAGATCGATGGATCTGTTGATGGTTACCTTGTTCTTCTTCGTCTTTTATCAAGGTTGAGGAATGGAGGGGTTTAGGGTTGAGGAATGGATGGTGTAGTAGATGGAGGTGGATGATGTAGTAGATTGATGGATGATGTAGTAGATGGATGGATGGATCTGTTGATGTGTGGTTTAAAAGAAAAGGACAATATTAAAGATTACTCTTTTACCCTTGATTTAATTTTCACCACTCAAATGAAATATTCCATTTTGATGCTAATTGAATGGTAAATAGTTGGGTTAAAGAGTTTTTATAAAACAAAGAGTTTTCACATTTTGATGCTAATTGAATGGTAAAGATTACTCTTTTTTTTTTTTTTTTTTTGGGGGGGGGGGATTGGGTTATAGAGGGATTGCTAAGGAATAAAAATGAATGGATTTTGGTTTAGGCAGGTAATGGATAGGTTTTTTTTCTTTTCCCTAAAAGTGTATGTTGAAAATTTTAATTTTTTACAGAAACAATATTTTTACCATGTCTAAATAATTATCATCATTTTACGGATCATCAATGTAACATTGAGCAAAACAGTTTGATTAAAGGTGTGATAAATGAAACCTAATGACCATGATTATATGTGTTACAAACTTCTTAACGGAGAACATTTAAAAATAATACTAAATGATTTGTTACATTAATCCAATGTTTAAGATCAAGATGTAGTTATATAGTAATTAGTGATGGAGAAAAAAAATCCACGCTAAAAATCAGAGTGGTGAAGATGAAATATTGACTTTTTGAATTTAAAATCTTTAAAACCTAAACTCAAATTTTTTATATGAGTTTTTTATATGATAATATTATATAAAATCAAAAATTTTAACCTTTTCAACTTGAGATAACATTATTTTTATTATTTATAAAAAAACGGATGGCGTTCTGTGCTATGAAACAAAATGATGTGTCAGACATCTATCCCGTTAACCACACTAGTCAACGTTGCTTAATTAGGTTTGAAGCATAAAAGAATCGTGTGATTACAATTATGCCTCTAATGCGTTACAACTATGTGTTTAAAGCTACTTAGCAGACTCATACACACATTGTTTGGTACCTGATTCTTGTATATATTATACAAATCACAATATATTAAACAACAGACTATAAGATAAAAACACATAATTAGTTAAAGCTATAACAAACATATGTCATTGATCAAATCAATTTAATGGATGAAATCAATTTAATGGTTTAAATTAAGGAGTTTTTAGCGACATGTTTGAATGGTAGTTAAGTATGATTCAGATTGGAAAAAAAGGAAGAAATGTACAATTTGTTAACTTTTTACCACCTTTTCTTTGTTTTTCTATTAGTTTTATTGTTTCGTATTTTTATTTTAAGCTTTTTATAATCTTAATATCACCCTGGCTATGTGTTTGTATTTTATTATGTTTTTACGAGGACTTTTTCAGAATTGACCCATCACGAAGCATATATGAAATTATGCTTTTTCTTAGTTTGAAACTTTGTTAAGTTAAATTATTATATTATCATTGTTTAGTTTGTTATTATCGTTATTATTATCATGCATTATTTTTAAAATTTTGCTTTATTATTATTATTATTATTATTATTATTATTATTATTATTATTATTATTATTATTGTCCATGTATATATTATATAAATTATAAGCATATTAACTTTTTATTGATAAATATTTTAAATTAAAAGTTTCAATGTATTATTGATTTTTAGCTTTTAATTAAACTCAATACTATTATAAAAATAAAAAATCTTATGAATACGACACAATTTTATCTTTTCGTTAAATCTAATATTGTGAATATTTTTTTATTTATTATCCTAAAATATACACTTTTTTCCTGGTTGTAGAAACTTGCTGGTTTAATTTCAAATTAAATCACATTAAATCATAATGTAATTTATCCTATTAATGTGATTTATCCAATTAGTGACAATTTAATTGACTTTCAAATAAAATAAACAAATACTGAAAATGACATAGGGAGAATTTTAGAAAGCATAACGTAATTTAATATACCCACTAATCTTATACGCATCCCTCTCTATCCACATTGGGTAGAACCAGCGGTGACAATTCATGAGATGATTCGAAACACTATATATCAATGTTTAGTTACTATCATCTATACTATATATAGTATATGAGAGGGGTATTTTAAAATACCATAAAATTAAGAACACTTACTATATTCAATGTATAAAATACAACCACTTTTAAAGATAAAATAGTATTTATAACATTATTTACACATTACCCCTTATAATTAGTTACACAATAACCTTACACTTACTAATATTTGCATAAAATTTTATATTATCTGCCCATACACCAAAAAAACTTAATATGTTTTAAGATTTCAGCTCTATCTTTTAACCTATCACATTAAAAAACGTTTGAGACTACAAATTAACCTGTTTTTATTTTTAAACATTTTGGTGTAAACTTTTTACTGAAACGATCTATATTTTGTGAGGTACAATAAGTTAATGCGTATATACAAGTCGTCATGCAGAACTCATTTATCTGTTGTTTTAAATTCTAGCTTAGAAAAAACATAATAAACTTTTGTAAACTACTACAAGAATAACAAAATATTAAATACACGTGTCAAATGTAAAATATCGTCCCGCTGCATTGCGCGGGCACCCTTCTAGTATTATGTTATAAACATGTTATTACACGGATTAAAACAGTAAATAGTTAAACGATATAAATGGCAACTGAAAAAAGTCTGAACCTTATATTTACATTTCCCTAGCTACTTGTTTGATTAGATGAGATAAATGGCAACTGAAAAAAGGTAACATCACGGTGTGACGGCTTCTGTTAAATGGTCTTCCAACGAGGGTGAACTTGTATAATAAAGGTGTGGACATCCTGAATATATCATGCCCTTTTTGTTTTTTAACAACGACATTGATCGATCATGTTTTTGGGAAAACTATGTTGCTCAGTTTACTTAGAAGACGGTGGGTTCGGATCTTCTTGTATCGCTCCCCCCATCACATCTCATGTCTTGGGTGGATTCTATCAAACTAGTTAGCCAAATAGAAGAGATATATAGTTAAGAGGATTGCGATGTCTTTGTGGTTTTATTTGAAAACACTAAAATGAGACATCTTTAAAGCCGATGATCTGAAAGAGGAGCTCATATTTTATTCCTTTACTCAAATTTAATATCTTTGGATTTTAAATAGAAGAAAAACATTATTAAGATGGACGAGTTGACTATTGTACATGCTAAATGACCCTTACAAAAATAATTTTAATTGTCAATTTAATAAGATGCTCTACTCACTTACGAGCGTTGTGACAACCTCACTTGGACTTTTGGAGATTATGCTTATCGCATGAGATTATGCTTTACCTTTTTATTTTTTTATTTTTTTATTTCTATCTTAAATATGACTATACCTTTGTGCATCTCTTCGTATGCGTCACATATGCTATTTTTTAGTTTAGTTGCACCCACGTCTGCTATTTAAAAACATAACAATGTTGCTCTCAAATTATAGAGCATAAGAGAATGAATCTATTAGTATAACTTATCGAATTAAAACGCTGATTTGTAAAGATTCTATAATTAAAGATTAGGGTTACAATTTTCGTATTTTACCCCCTTTTGCTTGATGAGGTGACATAACCACAAGTATTATTGTTAGGAGGCGTTTGGTACGTAGAAATAAAGTGCAAAATGTAATGGATCATTGATGGTGAATTTAAAAAAATATGTTTTGTTGATGAAAATAATGGAATGAACTATTACATAATTGATTCCATTTCATCAAATTCATTCAATCCACCCTTTTTTCATTTAATTCCTTCTTCCATCATTAGTCACCAACACCACCCACTCACCCACCGCAAACAACCACCACCTGGCTACCAATATCGATCATCACCGGCCACCGCCACCAGGCATGACCACCACCACCGGCCACTGTCACCGCAGCCAACCACCGGCCACCACCATTGCCACCAACCACCCGCTAGGGTGTCATTCGGGTTTTTTGGTCGGGTTTCGGATTCCTCGGGTTTTTAGGTGTAGAAAATCAACCGGAAGACCGAACTAAATAAAATAATTTAATCGGTATTCATTTTTCGGTTTGATTCAGGTTTATTCGGGTCGGGTTAATCTCTGATCAGATTGGTTCATTTGTAAATTTGAAAATTAATGACAACATATTTGAATGTGTTTCGATTTTGGTTATTTGATTTTGCATCTCTTCACAAGCAAGTTTGATAGTTATAAATACAAATAAAATCAACCTCTAATTTCACATGTCACTTAACAATACGTCAAAATCTATAAGTGTAATGTTCTATTGTAATGGGTTTATACAAATGCGTAAAGCTCATTACAACAATGCATTAAACTTTGTAAAATGTTTGATTTATATTATAATAAGTTTAGATGCACGAGTATGTAATGGTATGTCGAAACGTTAGACCAGTGCGTCCAGCACACGTGAAAACACTTTGATTCGTTATTGCGATACATTTTTATACATATGTATATAATAATAGTGCATGAAACATATAACAATAGCGTGTCATGCTTTACATATTTGATTTATTGTTTCAATGAGTCTTGATATCTGGTAAATAATAATGCCATAAGCCCATAAACTTGTTAAAGCAATGCTTCATAGTAATTGATTAATGATGTGACTAGATTTTAAAAAATATAACACCATCAATAATCTTTAAAAACGGGTGTGATTCAAAATAAAATTTTAATCTATATTACAAGTCGAATGAAACAACTATTTTAAAATTGATACTTGTTAATCCTTGATTCCTATGATATGATAATGTAACATGTTCTTAGCTGTTCGAAAAACAAAACGCAAATTTTTAACACGACATAAAAACTCACGTTACTACATATTATGTTCCATGTAAAAGTTATTGTAATTAATATCTAGAGTAGACTAAATGGATTGTTTATTTCACATATAATATTATAGCATTTGTTGTTGAGAAATTATGGGTGCGGAGTTTTACCGCGAGGCGAGTGAACAAACCAGGATCACGTCAATAGTTACTCGGAACGACTCTATATGTTACGTTTAACATAAACCAAACCAGAGTTCAAACTTTAACAATCATGCGGAGGCGTATAGTAATAAAACAAACCCAAAATATAAAAATGTATAAAATGGCAAAACATGCGCCAACCAACTGTTTAAAACCCAAAATGTAAAGATAAACAAATGTATCATCGTTTAAGTGTTAGGATGCATGCTTGACTCGTGCAGTGCTCCTACTGGCAATCCGGATTAACGACCTGAGAATAGCATACTAAAAGTCTACACAATGGTTGGTGAGTTCAAGAGTTTGCGTATAAACATATCAGTTTAACAATAGTGATATGTATAAGCATGTGCATTGTAATAGATAGCTAGTCCATTAACAAATAGATATTAATACATAGTGATTTCGCAATTGAAGCTGACAGTGATATGTTTGCCTCCTGTCATGACTTTACCATATCGTGACAAATGTACATATTACAAATTGCACCCGGTTGACCTCGAGTCACACAGGTGGGGCTCGTCAAACCCAGTAGTACTACCCAAGTTTCCCCGCTATTCAATATTAACAATTCGAAAGTGTGAGGACTTTATCATGGTAAACAACACTATATTAATATCATACACATCTTAAATATAAAAAGCGTTGTAGAGTTACCAGTATGTTATCTCCCCCAAAAGAGATTAAGTAAAACAGTGGGGCATGAACTCACCTGATACGCGTATTGAGTAC
The DNA here is from genome assembly GCA_024085815.1 of Flaveria linearis. Classification (NCBI taxonomy): domain Eukaryota; kingdom Viridiplantae; phylum Streptophyta; class Magnoliopsida; order Asterales; family Asteraceae; genus Flaveria; species Flaveria linearis. Next base: position 70,643,144 of record CM044011.1, read on the forward strand.
TAGAGTTTACTTGAAAGACAAAGTGGACAGTCAACCCTCAAAAGTTACCTAGATCATGTAAGTACATGAGTTTGTGTAAACAATGAATATGAGAAACCCTAAGTGCACTACAACCAAGACTTAAGGTTTTGGAAGAATAGACATATTTGACCCAGTTGACCCGTTTGACCCGTTGGTGACATTATGTGTTGTAAACCATTTAAACAGACATGAGCATATATCATACAAGTCATGTAAGTTCTTAACATCTAGCATACTCAGTGTGTTCATAACACAACCAGTGTATCATATAACAGGTCAGATCATGAATAACCTACTTATATGACCTATAACTATGATTTAGCATATACGGGTCAAAACAGATAATTACCAAAAAGTCATCCATACTATCCACAACACATTCAATATGCCCAATACATACAACATACATCAATATGATCAATTTCCAGTCCCAAACATGATGTCCTAGTTACTAGTCAACATACAAACCCATACATGATCATCAAAGTGCATAAATCACCCAATAACCAAGTAACATTCCATACAATCTAATTAACAGGTTCTACCATATTAGACATCCACAGCAAGCAATCTAGCATGATCCTAAAGCCATGAGTAAGTCCAATTCCAAATATCCAAGGTTCATGCACAATAAAGTTTCCCTTTTGGGAAAGTTCATCCCGAAATCTAGTAAACACCCAATGTACACCTAATTCATCAATAATATACCATTTCAAGCTCATAATAACAACTAACTATGATCAACAACATCAAACTAGCATGATTCATTCATCCATATCTAAAAAGTTTCTACTTTTGGCAAGACATGAACAACAACATCCAACCTAAGATTTCTAGCATTCATAGCAACAATCTAGCATTCATATCATCATCCCAATGTTCATACAACATCATTAACACCCTAATATCATCAATTCATCCTTGAATTATCAAGTTCATGCACAAAAGTTACTATTAATAGTTTGGTATGAACAAGGTCCTCAATTCACCAATTTCTTGCATAATTCATGTTTCTAATATTCATACTAACTAATTAATATCCCAACAACATCAAACAACAATTAATTCCACAAAAGTCCCAAAATTTTCGAATTAGTGTTCCTATTCCTCAAGGTTCATAATCAATCAATCAAAGTGTAGTTTTCTTGCATAATCAACTTTAAACAACATACATACAACCTAACTAACATGTTAACAACATCAAAACATCAAGATTTTAGCCCCATGAATACTAATTTCGCAGCAGGGTTTTGGCCCTAATGAAAAATCCACAAAAACATCAAAAGCTAACCTTTTAAACGTGTAATAGCTTGCAATTGAAGGTTCTAATGTGTTGTAAGGCTTGCAATCGATCAAAATCAGCTTCTAATCAGTTGTTCTTGGTCGAAATTCGCAGAAGAGAGGGACAGAGGCTGCAGGTCGGTCATGGGTGTTTGGGTGGGGGTTTGGGATGTTTTATTTTAACTAATTTACAAATATACCCCTCTAAAACTTGCACTTTGTATTTTTTAAAAATTAAGTTTTTAAATCTTTGTAATGTGTTTTTAACTTAACAATATAAACATATAACTAATGGTAACCCTTAGATATTTTATTTTGTAAAAACACAAGACATACGAATTAACACACGCGTTTCCGCGTTACGCGATAAAATTCCCGAATAGTCTTTAAATCGCGTAAACACATAAGCATAACACAATAATCATCTAATCAAGCAGATTTATTAAATTAACATTATTAATTATTATTAGGTCACCAACGTCAAACGACAACTAGTGTGTGCTTACGGACACGTGTATGCAAAACTTAACGGAACTAACGGAGTTTGGTAACGGAAAATCACCGAATGTCACATTATCCCCATGTTGAAAGAATTTTCATCCCGAAAATTCTCCGAAAATTGCGTTACATGGTGAGAGTGTTCCATCACACGGTGAGAGTGTTCCATCACTGGTCTACTGCATTGGCACACAGAAATCGAAATCGAGTGAGTTTTGGATGAGTTGTCACATCATCCCCATGTTGAAAGAAATTTCGTCCCGAAATTTAAATCAATACCGTTGTCTGCAGGCATCGTCTCGAACAGTTGAGGGTACTTAAGCTTCATTTGATCTTCACGTTCCCACGTGAATTCCGGTCCACGTCGCGAGTTCCAACGAACTTTGACTATGGGTATCTTGCTTTGCTTAAGTGTTTTCACCTCACGATCCATCACCTCGACTGGTTCTTCGATAAAACATAATTGTTCATCCACTTGCACATCTTCTAGTGGTACAATTAGTGTTTTGTCAGATAAACACTTCTTCAGATTTGAAACGTGAAATACATTATGGACTCCACTCAGCGAATCAGGTAAGGCTAGGCGATAGGCCACTGGACCTATTCTTTCCGGTATCTCCAATGGTCCAACATACTCGGATTCAGCTTTCCTCGCTTGCCAAACTAAACTACGCCTTTCCACGGTGAGACTTTCAATAAGACTTTGTCACCAATTTGAAACTCTAGTGGTTTCCGTCTATTATCAGCATAACTTTTCTGTCTATCTCGCGCTGCTGCCATACGATTCCGTATCTGTACAATCTTCTCAGTGGTTTCATGTATTAGCTCGGGACCCGTTAGTTGACTATCACCAATTTCAGCCCAGCAAACCGGTGATCGACACTTTCTCCCATACAAAGCCTCGAAAGGTGCTGCCTGTATGCTAGTGTGATAACTGTTATTATAGGAAAATTCCACCAAAGGTAGGTGAACTTCCCAGTTGTTCCCGAAGTCAATCACACAAGCACGTACATATCCTCCAAAGTCTGTATGGTACGCTCACTCTGACCGTCAGTCTGTGGATGATAAGCAGTACTCATATCCAATCGTGTACCCAGAGATTTCTGCAGTGACTGCCAGAAGTGTGATGTGAAACGAGCATCGCGATCAGAAATAATCGAGATCGGTATGCCATGTCTGGAAACGATTTCCTTGAGATACAATCGGGTTAGTTTCTCCATCTTGTTCGTTTCCTTAATTGCAAGGAAGTGAGCGGACTTGGTCAACCGATCCACAATAACCCAGATTGTGTCACAACCGGTATTAGTCTGGGGTAATTTAGCGATAAAATCCATAGAAATTTGTTCCCATTCCACATTGGTATCTCGGGTTGCTGTAACAGTCCGGATGGTTTTTGGTATTCCACCTTTACCTTCGAACAGGTCAAACACTTGCTCACATAGGTAGCTATGTCCGCCTTCATGTTAGGCCACCAATAGTGCGCCTTTAAGTCGTGATACATCTTGTCAGATCCAGGATGTATAGAGTACTTAGACTTGTGTGCCTCACTCATAACTAAATCCCTCAGATTTCCATAGACAGGCACCCAAAGTCTATTCATGAAGTACCGAATTCCATCCTCTTTCACTACCAATTGTTTATCCATTCCCCGTAATGACTTAGAACCAATGTTTTCCTCTTTCAATGCTTCCATCTGTGCCTCCTTAACTTGTTCAGGCAGATTGGTACTGATTGTAAGCGGTAAGGCTCGTACCCGCCTGGGTATAGCTGTTTCTTTTCGGCTTAAGGCATCGGCAACTACGTTCGCCTTTCCAGGATGGTACTTGATAGCGCAATCATAATCGTTAAGAAGTTCTACCAAACAAGTTGCCTCATATTTAACTCCTTTTGCTCAAAGATATGTTGAAGACTCTTGTGATCGGTATAGATAGTGCATTTGGTACCGTACAAGTAATGTCTCCAAATCTTTAAGGCAAAAACCACTGCACCCAATTCTAAGTCATGGGTGGTATAGTTCTTCTCGTGAACCTTCAGTTGTCTCGAGGCGTAAGCTATTACCTTATCTCGCTGCATCAAGACACAACCCAATCCTTGAATGGATGCGTCACAATACACCACGAAATCATCTGTCCCCTCTGGCAGTGCCAATATTGGTGCACTACAGAGTTTCTGTTTTAACAACTGAAAAGCCGCCTCTTGACTTTCACCCCATTTGTGTGTCGTTCCTTTGTGGGTCAAAGCTGTGAGTGGTTGTGCGATCTTAGAAAATCCCTCTATGAATCGTCGGTAATACCTTGCTAATCCCAGAAATTGCCTTATCTCGCTCGGTGTTTTAGGTATAGCCCAATTCTTTATCGCCACAATCTTGGCAGGATCAACATGTATACCCTTCTCATTAACAATGTGACCTAGAAATTGCACTTCGCGTATCCAAAAGTCACACTTAGAGAATTTGGCGTACAGTTGCTCATTCTTTAGTAGTTCTAAGATTAATCGTAGATGCTCTTCATGGTCCTCCTTGGTCTTAGAGTATATCAGTATGTCATCGATAAACACAATAACAACTGATCAATATAGGTTTGCACACTCGATTCATGAGGTCCATGAACACCGCAGGTGCATTAGTCAACCCAAAAGGCATGACCAAGAACTCGTAATGACCATAACGAGTACGGAATGCGGTTTTGGAGATGTCTTCCTCACGGACTCTGAGTTGATGATAACCAGACCTCAAGTCGATCTTCGAATAATAGCTTGATCCTTGAAGTTGATCAAACAAATCGTCGATACGAGGTAGAGGGTATTGGTTCTTGACTGTGACTTTGTTTAACTCCCTATAATCAATGCACATTCGGAACGTGCCATCTTTCTTCTTAACAAAGAGGATAGGGTCTCCCCAAGGTGATGTGCTAGGTCAAATAAAGCTCTTATCTAGAAGTTCCTGAAGTTGTGATGACAACTCCTGTAGCTCGTTCGGTGCTAATCGATAAGGTGCTCTAGTAATCAGGGTTGCACCGGGAGTCAGTTCGATTTGGAATTCCACTTGACGATGAGGTGGTAGTCCAGGAAGATCCTCTGGAAACACCTCTCGAAAGTCTCGTACCACTGGAATATCCTCTATTTTTCTTTCCTCTAGTTGCTTATCGGTGACGAGTGCCAGAATAGCCAAACGGCCTTTTCGCAATAACTTTTGTGCTTTCATGTAAGAGATAATGCCCATCACTGCACCACTCCTATCGCCTCGGACTGTAAGGATTTCGTCACCAACAGGGATTCGTATGATTTTCTCGTGACATATGACTTCCGCTTGCTTGTTAGAGAGCCAATCCATGCCTACCACAATGTTGAAACTTCCTAGTGTAACAGGCAGAAGATCTATAGCGAAAGTATGACCAGCGAGTTCTATCTTACAATCTCTAAGGATGTGTGTTACATGGATTTGTTTACCGTCAGCCAACTCCACGGTGTATTTGGATTCTAAAGCAGAAGGGATATCACTTAGAAGACTACAGAACTTTAAGGACATGAAACTCCTATCGGCTCCAGTATCAAACAGTACTGTAGCAAAACATCCATTAACAGAAAACCTACCAGTAACAGTTGTAGGGTCATTTAGAGCCTCACCTGAGCCAATGACGAAGGCTCTTCCTTTGGCTCCAGTATTATTACCACCATTTCCATTGCCTCTTCCATCATTGTTGTTGTTGTTGCCTTGATTGTTGTTGTTTTGGCCATTGCCATTACCATTCTTCCTCAGCTGCGGGCAGTTTCGCCTGTAGTGCCCTTCTTTCCCACACTCAAAGCAACCCTTTGGAGTCTCATGAGGTTGCTGTGGCTTCCTAACCAAATCACCACGACAATCCTTGGCTAAGTGTCCCATTTTGCCACACTGCTGACACTTGTCATTATCACATCTTCCAACATGATGATAGTTGCACGGCGGGCACCTAGGTTGTTTACCACCGTAACCGCTCGGTCCTTGATTGTTCGAGGCTGACTGGTTGAAATTACGATTGTTGTCGAACCTCCTTTGTTGTTGCTGTGGTGGTTATTGCTGAGATTGATGTTGACCACTGGACAATGACGCTCTATTGTTGTTGTTGTTGGTGTTGGAGGCATCCCACTTCCTCTTGTTGTCGGGCACGCTCGCCGCAGCGCCCCGTTTTGGCAACCGTCCTTGCTCCACAGCTTCATCAGTCAGTTTGTGGGCTAGCGAATAGCTTGTTGAATAGTGGCTGGGTTGGAGGAAGTCACCATACTCCTAATCTCAGGCACCAATCCCCGGATGTAGTGTTCCACTCGCTTGTGCATCTCGTTCACCATTCCAGGACATAGTGTGGCCAGCTCATGAGTTCTTGTGGTATAAGCCTCGATCTCTGAACCTTGCATTTTCAGCTGCCAAAATTCCATTTCCAACTTTTGGACTTCGTTTCGAGGACAGTACTCCTCGGTCATCATATCTTTAAACTCATTCCACGGGAGTTCATTTACCATGGATTGCCCTAGCATCTGCACTTGAGCGTTCCACCAAGACAATGCAGCACCATCCAACGTCCCGGTAGCGTATTTCACCTGGTCAGCAGGTGGACAGTTACACTTTGAGAACACAGACTCTGTCTTCTCAAACCACCTTACCAACCCTAGAGCTCCCTAGGTTCCGCTGTAGGTGTGAGGCTTGCAGTCCATAAAGGACTTGTAGGTACACGCTGGCGGTCCTGCTGGCTGTCCTACTTGAGCAGCAGCTACCGCTGCCTGGACTTGTGCACTTATTAGAGCAGCCAGTTCCGCAGGGGTCATATTTATAGTACCGGCGCCTTGGTCACCGGCACCTTGGTCACCGGCGCCACGTCCACGCCCGCGTCCTCGACCACGTCTACGTCCTCGGGCGTCCATTACTCACTCTACATTCACAAATACAATCATGAGTAATGAATCAATCGAACAAAAACCGCTGTTTGATGTTACTCATTGAAGTATAGTAAACAATAAGAAAGTAATGAATCATCACCACCACAACATTTATAACAAAAATAATAACCAAGGGTAAATAATTTGCAAATGAGTCACAAATTATTTATCAATATCAAAATTTGAGTTTGTTGTTCGGGTGGGGAAACAACTCTTCCCACATAGGTTCCAAAATAAAGAAACGCTACATAGTCCAAGTCGTTTAAAAGAAATAGAATAGAATCAATCAACTATGTCTGAACCGTCACTGTCATCATCCATCTCTACAGGTTCTTCCTCAGGTTCTCCCTTAGGTTCCTTTTCTGGTTCCTCCTCCTCCTCGGGGGCCTTCACAGGAGCAGGTGCTATGACGATCTGAAGCACCGCCAACTGAGCTTCTAATGCAGCAATCCTGTTGTCGGCTGTTTCGTCGCGTTGCTCTCGTGCGGTCATGCGTCCACTCAGCGTCTGGTAATCATCCTGCATTTGGTAACACCCCTTCAAGGTCTTACCATGATGCTCCTCGAGTGCATCCAGCTGGTGTCGTAGCGTGTACTCCTCGTGCTGTAGTGTACAGACATCGCTCGTGAGTCGCCGGACCCGGTGTTGTTTCGTGTCCAGTGCTGCCACCAATGCAGCAATCACCTGCTCATTGGACTGTACTGTCCGTGGAAGTGAAGGTAATGGTTGCTCGGTGTTGGTCCTAGTTCTGGGTCTCGGTGTTGGTACACGTTCCCTATACATGAGGTGATCTACGAACTCAGGGTAGAAACTCCGGTCTCGTGGAGGGTCGCGTTCAGGTGGCACAAACGGTTGATCCCAGTCGAACTCACCTCGTGGGTAGTCCAAACGAGGCCAGTCAAGTCCATCGTCGGGTACTGGTCCAGGAGGTGGGGACTCGGATCGGATGGGTGATGCTGGTCGTTTACCAGGTGCTCTCGATGAAGATGCCATGCTGTAGAGAGTGTGATTTGTGTATGCCAATGAGTATACAGTAAAAAATCAGGAACAAGTAACTAACTAACTGTGTGCGGTTATAGTCTAGTGTGTATGCAACCTAGTTATCTATAACCTATGGCTCTGATACCAATCTGTCACACCCTCAAAATCCACGTGCGGAGTTTTACCGCGAGGCGTGTGAACAAACCAGGATCACAGTCAATATTTACTCGGAACGACTATATATGCTACGTTTAACATAAACCAAACCAGAGTTTAAACTTTAACAATCATGCGGAAGCGTATAGTAATAAAACAAACCCAAAATATAAAAATGTATAAAATGGCAAAACATGCGCCAACCAACTGTTTAAAACCCAAAATGTAAAGATAAACAAATGTATCATCGTTTAAGTGTTAGGATGCATGCTTGACTCGTGCAGTGCTCTACTGGCAATCCGGATTAATGACCTGAGAATAGCATACTAAAAGTCAACACAAGGTTAGTGAGTTCAAGAGTTTGCGTATAAACATAACAGTTTAACAATAGTGATATGTATAAGCATGTGCATTGTAATAGATAGCTAGTCCATTAACAAATAGATATTAATACATAGTGATTTCGCAATTGAAGCTGACTGTGATATGTTTGCCTCCTGTCACGACTTTACCATATCGTGACAAATGTACATAGGACAAATTGCACCCGGTTAACCTCGAGTCACACAGGTAGGGCTCGTCAGACCCAGTAGTACTACCCAAGTTTCCCCGCTATTCAATATTAACAATTCTAAAGTGTGAGGACTTTATCATGATAAACAGCACTATATTAATATCATACACATCTTAAATATAAAATGCGTTATAGAGCTACCAGTATGCTATCTCCCCCAAAGAGATTAAGTAAAATAGTGGGGTATGAACTCACCTGATACGTGTATTGAGTACTAGAGTTTACTTGAAAGACAAAGTGGACAGTCAACCCTCAAAAGTTACCTAGATCATGTAAGTACATGAGTTTGTGTAAACAGTGAATATGAGAAACCCTAAGTGCACTACAACCAAGACTTAAGGTTTGGAAGAATAGATATGTTTGACCCAGTTGACCCGTTTGACCCATTGGTGACATTATGTGTTGTAAACCATTTAAACAGACATGAGCATATATCATACAAGTCATGTAAGTTCTTAACATCTAGCATACTCAGTGTGTTCATAACACAACCAGTGTATCATATAACAGGTCAGATCATGCATAACCTACTTATATGACCTATAACTATGATTTAGCATATACGGGTCAAAACAGATAATTTACCAAAAAGTCATCCATACTATCCACAACACATTCAATATGCCCAATACATATAACATACATCAATATGATCAATTTCCAGTCCTAAACATGATGTCCTAGTTACTAGTTAACATACAAACCCATACATGATCATCAAAGTGCATAAATCACCCAATAACCAAGTAACATTCCATACAATCTAATTAACAGGTTCTACCACATTAGACATCCACAGCAAGCATTCTAGCATGATCCTAAAGCCATGAGTAAGTCCAATTCCAATATCCAAGGTTCATGCACAATAAAGTTTCCCTTTTAGGAAAGTTCATCCCAAAATCTAGTAAACACCCAATGTACACCTAATTTATCAATAATATACTATTTCAAGCTCATAATAACAACTAACTATGATCAACAACATCAAACTAGCATGATTCATTCATCCATATCTAAAAAGTTTCTACTTTTGGCAAGACATGAACAACAACATCCAACCTAAGATTTCTAGCATTCATAGCAAAATCTAGCATTCATATCATCATCCCAATGTTCATACAACATCATTAACACCCTAATATCATCAATTCATCCTTGAATTATCAAGTTCATGCACAAAAGTTACTATTAATAGTAAGGTATGAACAAGGTCCTCAATTCACCAATTTCTTGCATAATTCATGTTTTCTAACATTCATACTAACTAATTAACATCCCAACAACATCAAACAACAATCAATTCCACAAAAGTCTCAAAATTTTCAAATTAGGGTTCCTATTCCTCAAGGTTCATAATCAATCAATCAAAGTGTAGTTTTCTTGCATAATCAACTTTAAACAACATACATACAACCTAACTAACATGTTAACAACATCAAAACATCAAGATTTCATCCCCATGAATACTAATTTCGTAGCAGGGTTTCGGCCCTAATGAAAAATCCACAAAAACATCAAAAGCTAACCTTTTAAACGTGTAATAGCTTGCAATTGAAGGTTCTAATGTGTTGTAAGGCTTGCAATCGATCAAAATCAGCTTCTAATCAGTTGTTCTTGGTCGAAATTCGCAGAAAGAGAGAGAGAGAGGCTGCAGGTCGGTCATGGGTGTTTGGGTGGGGGTTTGGGATGTTTTATTTTAACTAATTTACAAATATACCCCCTCTAAAACTTGCACTTTGTATTTTTTAAAAATTAAGTTTTTAACTCTTTGTAATGTTTTTTTAACTTAACAATATAAACATATAACTAATGGTAACCTTTAGATATTTTATTTTGTAAAACACAGACATACTGTCACACACCCCAACCTAGACGGCGGAAACGTCGAGGTGTGAGAGTTAACGATTGTTCACAGCCATATAACGCTATTATTAAATGTAAATATTCAAATTAATAGTTTCAAAAGGAATTACAAACATAAGTCTCAACCATGAAATACATTCAAGCAAATATCAAAACATAACATATCATTTCATTATTTAACTAGTTCCACGTCCTATTTTTATTACAAGCTTCAAAAGACCACTTTAAACTTGGGGGTTACCTGAAACATGATAAAATAAAAGGTCAACTAAAAATAGTTGGTGAGTTCCCAAGGTTTTCATACATAATATGAAAAGATTATAAGTAGCAATTCATGTCATAGGTTATAAGCTAGTAAAGTTATAGAACACATATCTTTACAATCAAACCTCGACTTGATTACAAGTATATAAATTGGCTAAGTGTATTTGGTTCCCTAGTGCACAAGCATACGGCTCCTAGGAGTCGGCAGTTCATCGACTTTAGCACCAAATAGGCTTGTCGGGCCAAAGATCTAAGACGTCGCCAGGCTAGCAATAGTTAATGATTGTAACAAACTATGTATCTCATATAATCACTTACAACACACAAAACCATGACAAAATATAAGGATGAATTGCACGTGCTTTACAAGTCTCAAACGTTTATAAGTGTATGATGTATAAGTATCATGTTTCACCCCAAAATGGTGTGAAATAAAGTAAAAGGGGCAAGGAAAACTCACATGATATAAACAAGGTGGCGATAAGAAATTAAACGAGGCTCCAATGATTTCTGTTACAAGTTATCTAAACGTATAGATTCGAAGATTAAGTTTAATAATAAGATTAACAGTTAGACGTGAACTAGGGTTTCAAATGTAAATTTGGGGGTTTGAATAATTAAATAAAATAATGAATCATTTACGTTTTGGTTTAATAATAAATATATATATTTATATATATATAAATATAAAATATTTAAGACCAAGAATGATAATGAATGATTCAATGATTTAATTTTTAATAAAGAGTAAATACAATGTGTGAAAAGAAATAATTAATTTAATAACTATTTAAAATTTGATAAAGGTTATTGAATACATATTTAAATGACTTGTAGGGTAACTTATAATTATTTAAATCATTTTATAAAGTTTTTAAACCTTTAAATGATCTTTATAGAAATATTACAATATCCAAAACCTTAAAATAAGAATGAAATATAATAGAAAATTATATTGTTTTATTAGTTTCAAAGTTTAAAAGTTATGGAATGAATTTATTAATATGATATAACATGGTTAAATGGTTAGATAATAATTAACTATTTAAATAACCATTTTATAATTAAACATTTAAAGTATTTAAAATATGCAGTTTTGAAGTGCTTTGGAATAGTCCAAGTTTGGACTATAATATATTTGTATCATATAAATGACTTAGTAATATTTTTATAATCTTTTTATTGTTTAAATAGCAATTAAAGTTTAAAAGTTATAAGTTTTATAATATTAAAATTTACTTAATAATTTATGAAATGTTTTAGTTAAAAAAATATTTATTTAGATTTTTTATTATATTAATAGTTTTCTGATTTAATTTAATAAAATAATAAAAGAAAAATTGCTAAAATTGAAACATGGCAAGGGCAGGGTTCGAACCCCTGACCTGCCCTGTGTAAGTGTTTGTTGTTAACCATCGGGCCAAAGCCCGATTCTTGTCTTAAAACGCAATTTAATTGTTAAAACCATTTTTGAAATAATTTCCCCAAATCCTTATAAACCCTAGAATCGTTTGCCATCAAATTGATCTTCAATTCAGACATGTTAATCAAATTAATATTAGAGCTTTGTTTCCTATGTTAAAACGAGTACAATGATGTGCGAAACTTACGTTATTGAGTTCGATTCGATGAAGATGGTGATAAGGATAGCCGCGACTAGAACTGAATCGATTCGGGTTACATTCGTTGTTGTTAATCGAATTAAACTTGTAGGTAGCTTCGGATGGTGATTAATGAAAGCCCTCAATAAATTTAAGTGTATACAGCTCCGAAGATAGTGTTCGACCAAGATGCAGGTCCGCGACCGAGGAGAGGATCGAATTTGTGATTTCGTGTGTTTTTAGGTACAATGGAAATGGTTAAACGATTACATATAGATATACAAACGTTCTGGTTTAATTAATTGGACTTTAACAGGGGTTAGTGCGATCGATTGTCAGTAAAGTGGCCGCAGGCGTGGGACGGTTCTTGGATCGCACTGAAAGCTTCGATTTTTAAATTGTTTTTGAGGCATGAGTTCGAATCCCCCACGTGAATGTGTCGGGTGTTTGATTCGGTTAAAAATCGAGTAATCTGGTTGCTGTGGGCTCGCCGGAGCCGTTGGTCGGCGGCGAGGTGTCCGACGGGGAGAAGGGGGGTTGGTTTGGGTTTTACAGTTTTAGTCCCTCATCTTTCACATGTTGTTATTTTATGTATTAAACTTTTATTTAAAGTTTTCAAAATGACAAAACGACCCCCTGCACTTTATTCTAAGTTATTATTATTATTATTATTATTATTATTATTATTATTATTATTATTATTATTATTGTTCTTATCTTTATTATTATTATTATTATCTTTATTATTATTATCATTATTATTATTATTATTTATTATTATTATCTTTATTATTATTATTATTATTATTTTCAATTATCGTAAAATACGAGATGTTACACATACGAATTAACACACGCGTTTCCGCGTTACGCGATAAAATTCCCGAATAGTCTTTAAATCGCGTAAACACATAAGCATAACACAATAATCATCTAATCAAGTAGATTATTATTAAATTAACATTATTAATTATTATTAGGTCACCAACGTCAAACGACAACTAGCATGTGCTTACGGACACGTGTATGCAAAACTTAACGGAACTAACGGAGTTTGGTAACGGAAAATCACCGAATGTCACACATTCCTTCATCACATATTTTCATACGCGGAAAAAGCAAAGTGATTATATGATTTTAAAGGGCGCTAAGGTTTTTCACATACATTTAATATTAAAAGAAAGTTTTAGTGAAGGTAAATGCCCCCAATTCCTTAGCTTTTTTTTTAAAGAAACATCACGCATAATTATCACATGTTTAAATTATGTTTTTGTATAGTCCTTTCTCCCTCTTTTCAACATTCCACATGCACAATTTTAGAAAATTAAACTCATCAACGGTGACATGCTATTGTCAAATACAGGTTGTTGTCTAGAAGTCATGGACGGTACAAAAACATGTCACTGGTTCTATTGTTACCTTGATTTATTGTTGCCCTCATCAGTGAATCTAGCTATGATTTTATTTTATACGAACATTTCTGATTTATGGGTGAAATTGCAGGGATCTAAGTGTCGATTTTTTGGATTGGTTGATCCACAATGTGCGGATGAGTTGTTAAAATTATTCCTGAAATATTAAGACCCAACACAAGCTTGGATCCAAAATACAACTTCTTGTATGAGTTTGAAAGAACATTCACACATTTGTATTATTCTTATCATTAGGATTGTTTAGTTAACTTTTTTTTAGTGCACACCTTAAACATTTCTAATATTTAATGTATCTAATGATATGTTAAAGAAGTCCGAATTTCAAATTGTAGTTGATGAAACTATAATCATGGTTATGTTTTTAATCAAGCATGTTTGTTTTCAAATTATAATGGCACGTACACATTTGAATTATTGTCAGATAACAACTGATTAAACATATACAACAATTATCATGATGACAAACAACCTACGAAATTTACAGCTGAAGATGCTACTTGTTGCACAATCATTAACGCAATACTAAGTAGTAACATAAAATCTTCAACAGATTCAACTTGTTACACAATATACAAATACGATGATTCATAAAGTGATCACTACTATTGTAAAAAAAAACACAATCAATACTAGAACCATTTCAGTGTTTTATTTTCATGAGTTATAAATGATAATGAACTATTTCCCCTTTTTCCAAAATCATTAACTTCATCATTGTAAAATACGTTTCATGCACTTTATATATATGATTTGCCAAAGCTTGCGATGCTATAAGTGTATCTCCTTCCTAATAAGTTTTAAAAAAAGCATGTATGACAAGTCTTCAATGAAAACAAATTCATGCAACCTCTATAAACAAATACGAAGACTAAAAGTAAAAATTGTGAGTTGCATTATGTAAATTTTGAAACTTTGAAGGAGAATACCAAAGTGAGAGAGTACAACCAACACTTGGTTATCGTTAACTTCTTACCTTTGTAGCTTATTGCTGCTTCCACCAGTGTGTCAAACCATCTTCTGAAGTCGTTTGTTGTGAATGAGACTTTTAAGGTTAAAAAAAATAAAAAGAACATAACACATAAACGTGACAAAAAAATGAACAAAAGGGAAGAAGACGAAGAGAAGTAGATGCCTGTACAAGACAAGTAAAATGCTGATATGAACATAAATAGGCTTCAAACACCGTTACAAGATAATTAAAACGAGATTTAAACTCATAGAATTTCAAACCTTTAACGACATCAAACACATCTCTTCCTATATTATTGCATTAGTAGAGACTCTAAACATTAGTGACTACATTTTATTTAAAAAACGATTTTATCTTATTTTATTTTAACTACACACATTAGCTAATTTTTTGTGGGTATGTCGTATTTAAGACTATAGTTGTAGCAATTAGCAAATCTTACCCTCCTTATGAAACGGAAGATCTAAAACAACAGCAAATTCCACCGTTTACACCACAAGAGTTCTGAATTCTTACACCCACGGAGACAATTGAACAATCGTCGGCAATGGAGGTGGAACTCAAAGGGATTCTATCTGATCTCCAAAGTCTCAAGACTTCATTGTCGGATCCATCTCATCAGGCTTCTGTCGATCAAGTAACTTTCTCTTACTTCCATCTCATTGTGTTCTTCAATCGCAACTAGTTCATCTTAATCCGATCGATCCGTGGTGTTTTCGTGTTGAAAATGTTGCGAATCAAGGGATTAGAGTTGATGATTGCAAAACACTAAATTTGTTTTAGTGTTCTAGCGTTGTTGTTGATGAATTGGTGAATTCTGTTGTTGATCGGGATAAAAACAGTTGGAAAGTAGTAATCTTTATCGTGCTTCAGCACATTTTCTTGAATTCATCTGATTATGTGACATGCATATGATTGTTTGATAAGTTATTACAGTAACTTAGCAGTGATTCATCATTACTTTTTTCAAGAGAATTAGGGTTTATATCGGCCTTTGAACTTGTAGTTGATAAATGAGAACCAGGAAGTAGTATGTGTGAGGACTTACAGCATCTGCAATTAGTCCTAACATGTTTTAAGTATCACTAGTTTTTATTAACAAGCCCTGCAATGCAGTTGTCCGTACAATTATTCGCCATTCTTAGTTGGATCCCAATCTGTACAATAATATTTTATAATACCACTCGGTTTAGATTTGAGTGGCCTTCTTGTTCGTCCTTGGCCATTTGTTCGTGCGGACAAACAAAGGAGTTTCGTTATGGATATTGCATTACAATCGTCAATCCTTGGGCGTCCTTTGGTGATCCATCTTCATCTTGCAGTTCGCCAATTAGGGGTGCTGTTATTTTCACTGAAACCTGCTCAACTCTTGAATGGCATTCGAATAAATGTGCCCATAAGCCTACTTTTAGCATAAGTAGTTTAAATTTAGTCTAAATATTTGCATATACCAGTTAATATCCGCAGGACAGATTCTTCTTAGGCCTTACATGAATTAGAACTCAACTGAACTTGACTTTGGTGAGATGCGACTGAAGTTAAAGGCATCTTTTGTCGTATAATTATGGTTTTTCATTATGAAAGAAAAAATATTTGTTTTTGCCTTTTGGTACATGCTACTTTGGTTATTAATTGTAACGTATGTGCTGGCAGATTCGGTTGCGTGCAGAAAATCTCATCAGTCTTGCAATGGCTGAACCAACTCGTCGTTCAAAAGTCAAGGTTTT
The DNA here is from genome assembly GCA_024085815.1 of Flaveria linearis. Taxonomy (NCBI): domain Eukaryota; kingdom Viridiplantae; phylum Streptophyta; class Magnoliopsida; order Asterales; family Asteraceae; genus Flaveria; species Flaveria linearis. The sequence goes on from CM044011.1 coordinate 70,659,421, forward strand.
GTCTATATCTATACATGCTATAATTGATTTCTAATAAAGTGGTTATATGTAGCCAGTGGTTTAGTAATGCTGTTGATATGATTTCAGGATATGAGTGCAGAGGTTGTAGACAGCAACCCTTATAGCAGGCTTATGGCCCTGCAGAGGATGGGTATTGTGGACAATTATGAAAGAATAAGGGAATTTTCAGTTGCCATAGTTGTCTGTACTGAACCCATCTTTTCAATTATAACTTTATAGGCCTAATAGCTTAACATCATGCTTCTTGCTATGTTTGAGCAAGCTAGATAAAATGATCTCTTAATTTTTCTGGTCTTTTCACAGGGTATTGGTGGGGTGGGGAGCGTTGCTGCTGAAATGCTTACAAGATGTGGTATTGGCCGTCTTTTGTTGTATGATTATGATACAGTTGAGTTAGCTAACATGAATCGGCTATTTTTCCGTCCTGAACAGGTATGATTGAAAGGATTTGCACTTTTAGTTTGTTTATTTAGATTTCCTTAGGGCAAACAAAATTACTGAAATTATTAGTTTAGTAACATTCTCAATTGATAGCATTCTCTGGCTGTTTCGACTATTCTCCTGTTAAGCTTAGGACAATCAAGGTATTAGGCATGCTAACATTGATTCTATATATCTCAGGTTGGTATGACCAAGACTGATGCTGCTGTCCAAACTTTATCAGAAATCAATCCGGATGTTGTTCTCGAGGTAAGATTTTCAAAGTAATGAAACAGATGCTGCATATTGACCACTACTATTGTAAATAGTAGTCTTATTCACATGCCACATGGATCCAGTAATGTCTACCCAACCAGCCACATTTTAGTCACCAAGTTCTTAAATAAAGCATCATGGGCTTAAATATTTATGTCAACATTTAACTACTGATTACATTTCCATGTATGCTGGTACGCTTACATTCATTCTCTTCAATCTTCCTGAGGATTCTAAATGGTCCATAAACAAACAAACAAACCCAGTATATCCCACTGAGAGCAGGGTTTGGGAGGGGTAGGTGGTGGCGAGTCTTTCCTCTATCCAGGTAGGTAGAGAGACCGCTTCCAAAGAGACCCCCGACTCGATAACAAAAGCAATACCGCTAGCGAATCAGCATATAATCAATCATACTATATGATACAGCACACAACATACAACAAACAGTAAGATATCACCAAAAGGAAATACAAAATGAACAAGCATACATCCGAGAGGTAGCAAGTTTCCCCTAAAAAGGCAGAAGCGTACTGCATACGCATCAGGTCCCGCAACAAGTAATCAAAGTCCCTTCCTAGCTACAGAACCCACTAAAAGTCCTTAATTTTAATTCTACGCCTCCACTCACTCCTATCCTAATCATGTGCTCAGAGATGTGCAAGTGTACCATATCTCGCCTAATTTCTCTTCCCAAGTCAACCTAGGTCTTCCTCTACTCTTCCTACCTTTAGGATGATGTTCTCCACTGCTCTAACCGGTGCTGCCATTGGTCTCCTCTTGACATGCCAAAACCATCTTAATCTTCCCTCTCGTATTTTATCTGCAATACAAGCCACTTCTAACTTCTTTCGAAACACTTCGTTTCTTATCCGATCCAGTCTTGTGTGTCCACACATCCACCTCAGCATTCGTATTTCTGCAACCTCTATTTGTTTCTCGTGCGATTTCTTTATGGCCCAGCAGTCTGTTCCATATAGCATAGCTGGGCGTACCGCCACTCTGTATAGTTTTCCCTTTAGTTTTGCTGGAAACCTCTTATCACATAGAATCCCTGACGCAGCTCTCCACTTGCACCATCCCGCTTGAACACGGTGGGTACATCGTTGTGTATCTCTCCGTCCTCCTGCAAGTACGAGCCCAGGTATTTGAACCTAGACGTTCGTGGGACCGGCATACCCTGGATACTGATTTGGGTGTCCTCTTCCGCGTCGCCACCAAAGTTACAATGCATGTATTCCGTCTTAGAGCGACTTATCCTTAATCCTCTGCGCTCGAGTGCTGCTCTCCACTGTTCTAGCTTGTCGTTAAGCATCATTTTAGATTCTGATATTAAGACAATATCATCCGCAAAGAGCATGCACCACGGGACTGACTGTTGTATAGACTTGTCATCTCATCCAACACTACTGTGAATAGAAATGGGCTCAGTGCCGATCCTTGGTGGAGTCCCGGAGTCTGTGTCTCCTACCGGTGCTCGTACACACGTTTTTGCCCCGTCATACATATCCTTAATTATTTTGATATACCTCTCTGGTACCCTTCTAAGTCGTAGACTTTCCCAAATTAGTTACCGCGGAACACTGTCATAGGCCTTTTCTAGGTCGATGAATACCATGTGGAGGTCCCTTTTTCTTTTCTCTATACTTTTTCATTATCCGCCTTATGACGTGTATGGCTTCTGTTGTAGAGCGTCCTGGCATAAATCCAAATTGGTTTATCGCTATTTGAGTTTCCCGTCTAATTCTCGTGTCAATAACTCTTTCCCATAGTTTCATCGTGTGACTCAATAGCTTTATTCCCCTATAGTTTTCGCAACATTGGACATCTCCTTTTTTCTTATATATGGGGACTATGACACTGGTTCTCCACTGGTCTGGCATCTTCCCTGTTTTAAAGATAGTGTTGAATAAATCTGTTAGCCATTGGAGACCCTCATCCCCCAGGCATTTCCACACTTCAATCGGTATGTTGTCTGGCCCCACCGCTTTAGCCCTTCCCATTTTCTTCATAGCTCTTGTAACTTCGTTACTGTGATGCTTCTACAATAGCATTGGTTTTGTTGCGTTGTTTGGGTTGTTCTATCTATCTCTGTTTGTTGGTTTGGATTCCTTATGTTGAAAAGGTTATCGAAGTAGGTTTTCCATCTCACCTTGATGTCTTTCTCCTTCACCAAAACCTTTCCATCCGCAACCTTTATGAACTTCACCATTCTCAAGTCCTGTCTTCTACTTTCTCTTGCCTTGGCTATCTTAAACATGTTATGCTCTCCTTCTTTCGTCTCTAATAGTTTATACATCCTCTCGTACGCCGTGTTCTTTGCCTCTGACACCGATTTTTTCGCCTGTCGCTTAGCCTCCTTGTACTTTTCTTTTAGCTATCCGCATTTTTCCTCATTGTTACAGCGTATAAGCTCTTTAAACTTTGTTGTTTGATTCGTATCTTCTCCTGTACATTTTCGTTCCACCACCATGATTCCTTATGACCGACTGTCCTTTTTGTTGTAACTCCAAGCGTTTCTTTAGCTGCTTGGATGAGCCTAGTTGCCATAGCCTCCCACTTTTGGTTTGCGTCTTCCTGTGGCCCAGTTTGGTTCATTGGTATGACCTTATCTCTAAAAATGGTAATCTTTTCGTCTTTGAGCTGGCCCCATCTGATCTTAGGTCTAACTCTCTTGTTCTGTTGGGCAATTGGCCTCTTGACGCGTATATCCGCCACCAACATATGGTGTTGCGTCACAACTGTCTCTCCCGGGATTGCTTTACAGTCCTTCCACGCGCTATGATCTCTCCTCATCAATAAATAGTCTATCTGCGTGTGTCTCCTACCGCTGCTAAACGTGATTAGATGCGAGTCTCTTTTCTTAAAAAACGAATTTATGATGCCTAAGTCATGCGCTACTGCAAATTCAAGAAGGTCCCTACCGCCGTTATTCCTAAGACCATACCCGTAGCCTCCATGCACCAGTTGGAAATGCTCATTATCCTTACCGATATGTCCATTAAAATCTCCTCCTATGCATATCTTTTCTTCTCTAGGTATGTCGCCCATAACGTGATCTAAACTCTCCCAGAACTCCTTTCTTTCCGTTTCCCCTAGTCCAACATGTGGTGCATACGCACTAACTACCGCCACTACCTCATCCCCTATTACTATTCTTAACAACATAATTCTATCATTGTATATTCTCACCTCCACTACATTATCTTGAAGTTCCCTAGCAACTAGAAAACCTACTACTTTTTTTGTTCCATCAGACTCTGAATACCATAGTTTATAACTATTGCACTCTTTTGCTCTCCCACCCCGCCATCTAGTCTCCTGAAGGCACGCTATCTGGACCCTACGTTTCTTCAGCACATCAATCAACTCTAGTAACTTACCAGTTAGGGTTCCTACATTCCACGATGCCACTCTTAATCTACAAACCTTATTCCCTTTCTTCGCACCTCTCCTCACCGAATATGATCTCGGGGCAGCATAATTGCTCCTACTATCTATTATACCAGACAGAGTCCACTAAAACCACCAAAAAAACACGGACAACACACTAGAAAGAAACGCAACACAAGTAAAGCACAATCTAAAGGAAACCGTCGCACGAGGTCAACAGTACGCTAGGGGCACACAAACAAATCAAGACCCAGAAAAAAATCAAATCACGCGATGATCGAAAAAGCCCAAAAAAAGAGGATGCCTTCCCCTATTCAAAACCAAGGATGCTGGTACCCCTAACCCAGCCAAACAATCTACACGAAAAGAAATATTTAAAGATATAATTAAATTAAAGGCGCGTAAAAAAACAGATAGGCAAATCGAGACAAATCGATCTCACCAAATGTACACCCAAATTTATAATTCTTCGATTTTGATGCTGGTATGAGGTGGTTGGGGGGCTGTGAGGTTGCTGCGATGGTGGTGGAGGTGGTGGCCGGTGGCCGGTGAGAGGGAGGGCAGGGGCAGTGAGGGTGGTGGTGGCTAGCGGTGATGTGGTGGCGTGTGGAGGGCAGGGGGCAGTGAGGGGGGTGGTGGCTAGCGGTGATGTGGTGGCCGGTGAAGGCTTTGGTGGCTGTGAAGGCTTTGGTGGTGACGGGTCGGCGGCGGTGACGGGTAGGCGATGGTAACGGGGTAGGCGGTGGGGGGCGGGGGCGGTGGGGGCGGGGGCGGTGGGGGTAGTGACGGTTGGCTTAGGCGGAGGGAGTTGCCGGTTGGCTTGGGCGGAGGGTAGGTTGGCGGTGGTCGCCGGTGGTGGTGGGTGGTGACTTGGCTTAAGCGGAGGGTAGGTCGACTGTGGTCGGAACTTACCTGAGAGGCGGAGGCTAGGTCGGCAAACTTACCTGGGAGGGCTGTGGCGTCGGTGGGCGGTGGTCGTCGGTGGGCGGTGGTCGCCGATGAGGTGGTCGTCAGAGACCCGTTGGGAGAGAGAGTAGAGCAGAGGGAGAGAGAGCAGAGCAGAGAGAGAGAGCAGAGCAGAGAGACTTGAAATCGAGAATGGTCCATAAATAATGCGTTTTTCTTCCCCTCCCACCAAAATACTAAGACTTACCGAACCACCATGGCACCATGCAATCAAGACCCCACCCTAACCCTTTGCCCCATTTACCCTCCCCGCTGATAGCTTAGAATGAGAGGGTGATGGTTGTCTAGCATCTTGAATCTACGATTTCTCAGCCAACATGTCCACGACTCCTCATTTAGACATCGTAAAGCTATTGGGAAATACCACGACACACACACACATACCGGATGATAGGGGTGCTCATGAACTAGTTTATTCCGATTCCTGGATCACCAAATGTGCTCAATGTTCTATTGTGCTTATTAATTTTTACAGATTTAAAATCACTGCCTATCTTTTTTAAATTTCTTTCAACTTTTTCGCACTATAAGATTTATTTACTATTTTCAGAGCTTTACCCTGAACATAACAACAGTGCAAGGCTTTGGAACTTTCATCTCTAGTCTTACGAACAAATCTTTTAATCAAAAGAAAGAAGGCACTGGAGTGGATCTTGTTTTGAGCTGTGTAGATAATTATGAAGCAAGGATGGTTGTAAATCAGGTTAACTGAATTTTTCCCAAAAGATGTTTTTTTTAATAATAATTGATTTATTTCTTCATAAGTGAGAAATGAGTTTTCTTGAGTTAATGGTTGTTGTAGCTAACCTCTTTTTTTGCATATACAGGCGTGTAATGAACTGAATCAAACTTGGATGGAATCTGGTGAGTAAATGTATTTGTTCTTTTTTGTTGCTTCAAACATATGGGAAATTATTAAATTAGTTGTGTGCACAATTTAAAATGTCTTAAAGTCTAACGTATGTAGCATTCACATGGACATTGATTTTGTCTGCCGCTTGTTTTACATTATTAATTTAGTTTATGCTTTATGCGGGTTTGGTTTCTTTTGGGCAGGTGTGTCTGAGGATGCTGTTTCGGGTCATATACAGTTATTAATACCTGGAGAAACTGCTTGTTTTGCTTGTGCACCTCCTTTGGTAAGTGTGTAATTAAATAAAAAACAACTTTAAATGTTCACCTTTTTTCCTTTTACTGTAATATGCGAACTATCTTTTTGTTTACTTTGTGATTGTCCTCTTGTTTAGGTTGTTGCATCTGGGGTGGATGAACGCACGCTCAAACGTGAAGGAGTGTGTGCTGCATCTTTGCCAACCACTATGGTCAGCAATGCCTTTTACACCCATCACATGTGTTGCTTTTAAAAAAAATATTCCCAATCATTCCTGAACTTAATATAATTATTATTCTTATTATGATTATAATAATAACAATTATTATCATTTGATTCTTACCCCTTCTTCTAACTCATTCCTATCGGTAGCTTGGTAAGTTTAGGCAACTCTTGCTTTTTGTGGTGATTGAAGATTAAAAATCATGTTGTGTACATTTGCGGCTAACACCCTTAATTATTTGATAGGGCGTCGTTGCTGGGCTCTTGGTCCAAAACACACTCAAGTTCTTGCTGAGGTTCGGGCAAGTGTCACCATACTTGGTAAATATTACACATCTCGCATGTTTGTTTTTGCGAATAATTATATTATTAAACATGGCTAACAAAAAGTATATTATCACAGTAATAATCTAAATTAGTTACTTGAGTAATTTAAGAGGTTGTATATATTACAATAATATAGAACATAAATCAATCAAATTGTTGCCACTATTTATGGCTATGGGCCATATGTGGATGCATTTTTGGATTCAACATATCTTTCTTTGTATTATGATATCAGGGATACAATGCTCTTAAGGATTACTTCCCGACGATGGCAATGAAGCCGAATCCTCAATGTTCGAATGGACCTTGCCTAGAACGCCAGGTAAATCAATATCATGGATTTTTTTATTAGAAACATTTGATCTATTTAAGGTTGTTGGTTTCTTCTTGATGATTTAATAACTACTTCATTATGTAGAAAGAATACATGCTCATAAAACCCGCAAGGGATGCAGCTGCCAAAGCAAAGATGGAGGAGGAACTATCAGCAATAGAAATCCCAATTCATGCAGATAATGAATGGAATATAAGGTAACTTACACTAAGGTTTTTAAATGATCCATGACTTCTGTTTCATGATTATTAATGGATTAAACTACTGGTAATAGATGGCAAAAGGGATCCGGGTCAAAATGTGTAATTTTCTTGTACAGGTCAAGTTGGGTTAACCCGAACACTTAGGATGTGGAATATGATTTATAATATTATGTTATATTTTATTAGTTGAATAAAGTGATTTTTAAGGTTTTATGCTTAACAAACACACTTTCTGGAAGTTTTGACATGTTCAATCTGTTTTCTTATTAGCTATTTTTTATATTATTATTCCAGAGTTGGCTTCAAAACATAGACCTAATTGGCCTATTTATTAGTAAATAGGCTGGAATTTCTGCCTCTTCTATTAATCATGTTTACATGGTTTTATGTAGTAATTTTTGATCTTTTCGAACCGATTTCTTATATGCGTATTTTATTAATTATACCAGCATTAGGGATTAACATAGTCCTAATCGACCCCATTTGTAAGTAAATGGGTTTGAATTGCCGTCTCTACTATTAATGATGTGCAAAAGGTTTTGTTTCGATATTTTGATGTAAAATTATAAATTTACTTGTTCTTGACAAGAATGCTTTCTTATTTGTTGCTTTTCACGTTTTCAGTGTTGTTGATGATTGCGAGGTCGATGCCATCAATGCCCAAAGCTCAGGTTAGATTATTCTACTATCAGCTATTCTGCTGATTCAATTCTTATGGCTATCTAATAGTTATCTATGACAAATGGTATTTTTACAACAAATAGACACTATTAGTTGTCACCTGAAGCGTGTAATTGGAGTAAATTGTTACATTAATTTGATATACAACCTTCAAATAAACTACCATTGAACCGATAAACTTAGTTAAAGGGGACAATACCAACCATATAATTAAAAACAAGTTTTTTTTGGGTTATATTTTATTGCTAACAAATCTTGTGAGGTAAAATAAGAACTTTACAGGTTGAATGGTTCAAAAGTTGTTTCAAGTGTTTACAACCTTTTAAATTCTTTTATGCAAAAAATGGTCCGTCATCTTTAAGATGGTATGTTTATAAATCGTATTTGCATGTAATTTCTGATTAAATTAATAAACATCGCCAAAAATATGTAACTTACAAGGTGAAATATCATTTAGGCATTTACTGCTTTTTAAGATAATCAAGTATTTGCTAATGGTGCCAAAATGGGTGGGTTGGAACATAGGCGGGTCACGGTTTAGGTAATCAGTCAAAACTCATAGCAACGTGACAAATACAATTACAAACATTGTATATTTTGGTTAATTCATCTTAGGCTCTTAGCTTTTGACTCTGTAGAGATAAAACATAGCACGGATCAATCATTTTATAAGTTAACGGTTCAAGATTGTGAGGTGTAATATTTACATATTTACGCGTTTACTGAATGGTGATATAATTTTGGTTTGATGGCAGACGCACTGCCAGAAGGTCTTGTTCATGAGCTTCCAAACGCTGATGTCTACAAGCATCCAATGGTCTCAAATGAAACTGTGGACACTGTAGATGATCTTGAAGATCTCAAAAGGCAACTCGAGGCACTTAATGCTGACTAGTTTTTTTTTTTCCTTTTCTCTTTTTTTTTTCTAAAGTTATAACTTACAAATTGAGTAATGAACCATGAAGAGTTTTGGACTATTTCCAGTTTTGGTCTAGGAACACCTTTGACTTGTATTAAACTGATTAAATTATATCAACTTCTACACCTTTTTTTTCCTTTTTCCTTTTCCCCTATTTGCAATCAAAATTACAAGCCTTTATACATTATATATTTAAAGGGGTTTGACCGGTCAATGATAGCAGTTGGTTTTATTGGGAGCAGTCTCTATATCTGTTGAGATAAATGTAAAGTTTGTCTTTTTCTCATCCTCTTCGGACACTAATGTTAGAAGTGGGATATTAATGTTACGTTTGTCGAAAAATTGTTGTTATAGTAAGATATAACATAAATGTGTGGCATTCACCATTCGTGTATGTACTTGTGTACAAAATGCACTTATGAGCGTTATAACGGCCCATGGTTGCCTGCGAATCTAGTCACAAAGTGGGTGTTTGAGATTGCTCATTAAAAGTTACTTTTGACTTTTGGAGAAAAAATAACTCTGACAGCGATGGGGTGCATATGGAAGTACGGAACGCTGCTGTTTTCAAGGAACAAGCTCCATCGTTAAACTATTAAACGATATAAATGCAGTTTCCTTTGGGTCAAACACAGATCGAGAGGCTGCTCCATGGAGTGGGAGGATGGTGCAGATTTAGTTTTATATACCCAATAGTGACAATCCCCATTTGTTCAATGTTTATCTTATTGATGAAACTTCTGCTGTAACTTTTGTCCTCTCTTTATCTTCTTGATAGAGGGATTTTTCCTTTAATAAATCTCTGCCTTTAAAAAAAATGTGTTTGGATATAGATGGAGATGTGAGTTGAAAAAATTGTTTTGAAAAATTTTTAACTTTTGAAAAACAACTTTCAAAAGTCAAAAGTAAAAACGCCAAACATGGCCAAAATAGTTATAATCATGTTGTCAACGATAATTTAACCTTTTCACGTTCTTTCTTAGTGAAAGAAACTGATTTTGTTAAAACTATTGTGCTTAAAATGTTTCTTTGTATCATTAGGTTTGACAATAAATTACAAAATGCCATCTAACAATTATATTTTCTTGGATTATTATTACTATTGGGACCGTTAAACTGACATTTGAGGCCCATACCTCATCATAACTTTATTTTATATAATCGGTTTAAAAGAATAAAATATTCAATTTGTTATGTAAATAATAAGTAAAGTAGAATAATAGTATATTAAGAAAATAAACGTTGAGTTTACTTTAAACAATCCAAAATAGTTTTTAGGATAGGAGTAAGTACTATTATTGTTTTATTTTTCTAACATATATCTATAATGTATGGGTGCCCATCATGTTGTATTGACGTGTACAAAGTTTGAACTTTGAATAAATTTAGATTGATGGGTTGAATAAGTAAATCGAGATAGCTTATATATCAGAAACAATTATATTCGTATTCGTGTCATATGATCTTTATGATTAATAGCTATGTAAGTGAGTGCATAGAAACTAGGAGTCAACAATAAAAATTAACTTTAGTTTATGGATCGATTATGGTTAATACAATTCTTCTAACCGAAAACCATGGTTAATCACACTTTGGTAAACTATCGGTCATGAATCAGTTAAGGTTAATATGATTAATTAACTAATATATTTAGTATGTGCTTTAAATTAGTTTTTAACTAATAAATTTTTGTTGGGTCAAGTTTAGACCAACTTAAATATAAATGTGCACAATACAATTTGATTTTAAGCATCAACCAAAACTAAAACCAAAGTAGGGGTGTGTACGTTGCAGGCCATTGAAAATATACTAAATAGCAAACCATTAGCTTTTTTATTCCTTTTTTAAATTTAAATACACATGTCATTTTAGATGTGATTAATTACATAGGTATACATATTATTTTGTGTTTATAGATAATAAACTTTTATTATCTAGAGACAAAGTTTATATGTTTCAACGCGGCTTGGTTAACGCGGTTAATTCGTATATCAAAATCGAAGCCAAACCGCAATGTGCGGTTAATCGCTAATGCCTTAACCGAACCCCCGGTTGATTGTTCAGTTCGGTTAAAAAGGTTCGGTTAATTCGGTTATGGTTTGGTTAAATCGGTTATTTGCTCACCCCTAAAATGTACCATCAATAAAGAAACATGTTTAAAAAAACTATTTTATAGTTTGAAAATTATATAAATAATAACATTAATTAGAATATAATATTATCATTAAATGTTTGACCTTCTATACAAATGACATATGACAAACTTGGTGTGAGAAAATAACATGTTACAAAATTGATGTGAGAAGATAACATATGAAAAAAATAGTTTGATTTATTAAAGAATATGTTCAACTTTTCATAATAATTTAGTGTCTTACAGTGATACTCACCTTATTTACAGGTATATAAATTTTCATCTATATTATATGATCATATTCACACGTCATATTGTATTATTTAATTGTGATAAAAAACCTAACTTTGTCAATTACTTCTATGCCATTTAACTAGAAATTATAATTAATAATAACAAAAACTAAAGCTAAATCTTTTTTTGTTATAATAAAAGGGTGAGGTTATTCTACAAAATGTATTTTTTGCTATAAAGTGTGAGAAAACACAATGTGACTAAAAAATCACAAAAAAATATATATCACAATCTAAATCGAATTTCAAAAAAGTATTTCGGAGTCTCTGTTCTTTTCGTCGTCCTCTCTCAGAAAAAATAAAAAAAATATTTTTTTTCATGGTGTCTTATATGATACAATGACGTCATTGTGTCTTCATAACGACATAATCACTCTCATTGTGTCATTCATAATGACACAATGACGTCATTGTGTCATTCATAATGACACAATGACGTCATTGTGTGTTTCATAAATGACACAATGAAAAACATTACTTTTTTTATTTTTTTATTTTTCGTTTATTTTTTTTCTTAGTGAGGACGACTAGGGAAACAAAAGTTCAGAATTACTTTTTTGAAATTCGATTTAGATTGTGAGAAATAATTTTTTGTAACTTTTTTTACTAATTGTGTCTTCTGATATTTGTAACAAAAATACATTTTTTATTTAAACCTCTTTCATAATAACAAAAATACTATATTACACCATTCTAAAAGAGTAAAAGGTGTATATATAGCCTCAAGCACTCTCCTTTTGCTACATTCTTTCCATTCTCTAAAACAATGGAAAACAATCAAAAGGAATTGCAACTCCTCCCAATACCATGTACCACACCCTCCTACTCACACATCTCACCATGGTCGTCGGATCTCATGACTCTCAAATCCGACGACCTACAATTTCCACTGGATGGTGCTGCAGGTCCTTCTTTGGACCTCCAGCTCTCCAACAGTCTCTTTCCAATCAAACCATCACTAGGGACGACGACAAGGAAAAGGAGAGCAACCGACCAAATCCGGATAGCCGCGATGGAGAGCGCGTACGTGAAGCGCGTAATGGAGATGACTCGAAGGGAAATGGAGATGGCGCAATCGGAATTCGCACGTGCTAGGCACATGTGGGAAAGGGCACATGAGGAAGTGGAGAGGGTGGAGAGGATGAAAGAAAGGGCCACACGACGTATTGATTCGTGTATGGAAATCACTTGTCAATCATGTAGAAGAAAATTTCGATCTTATTAATGATAATTAGCTAATTATATACTTCTGTGTCAATTATTTTTTATTACACACCTTCGTAGTTATACGTCTACATTTAATTTATTTTAACTTAAAAAGTAGTAACACGTTACATAAAATAACGATTATTATATTAATTGATAATAATCACTTTTTCAAACCACATTTAAACACTTGTTTGGTATTTTATTATGATAGTTCATATTTTTAATATCTGAAATTCATTATTTTCAAAGAATGAGATTCTAGATGAAAAATAGTCATTTTAAATAGTTTTCTCATGGAATTTTTCATGCTAAAACAATTATTGGTCTTGAAAAAACAATGACTTGTTTGTACTTGATTTATGTATGATGTTTTGAAGAATGTTGTAGGTGTACGTATGTGTGAAGTTAATTAGCTAGCAATGGAACAAAAATTTACAATAATATTTTTCTATATTTTAGTTTAACTACTCTACCGACAATTTAAAGAGGTTAGTTACGAGAAACCAATCACTTGGGATACTTCTGTTAATAGATAAATTAACCATTAGAAATAGAAGTAATACAATTATATTGGTGATAACGTGTAATGTTTTATGAAAGTTGAATATAGACGGAATGGAAGATGTTTAATTAATTTGTTATAGTGACATTACCTCGAAGGGTTCTCAAGTCTGAAATTTTGAATAAGGATGAAAATTAATCAAAATGTACTCAATTTTTATCATTTTAATTACTTCTAGTAAATTACATAAACATTATGTAGATCGATCTCATATTTTTGCTGTTAAAAATTATATAACAAATAACTATGTAATAACAGAATGTTAATGTAAATTCTCTTGATCTTTTAAGGAAAAATAATATTCAATTTCACTCTTTGACATGATAGTCCACTTGTTTATTATTTTTTTTTATATTTTAGACATATAATTCCATTTTTTAATTAAATACTTAGGCCTAAGTAAATATTATCATTCATAGTTCAAATTTTAGGTTGTTTAGAAAGACATGACATTTAAGAGAAAGCCCCTCGTCATGATAAAACTAGAAATTCAAAATCTTTTTTCTTTAAACATTAATATTTTCATACATTATTAGTTTAAAAAAATTAAAATTCACTAAAAATCTTGAACAACTTTAATTTAATCAACTTTAATATTTGATATAAATATATAATATCACTATATTAAAAAAATATTAACGCGTCATAAGTTATTAAATACTACATGTACGTCGTCTCATGATACTCTCTCTCGATATAAATAATATGATGTATCTTATACAGTGTATATCATATAAATTTCAATTGAACTGAAATATCATACTCATTACTTATCATCAACGATACGATACCTAAATTGAACTCTGATAAATCTCGATCGGAAATATACAAACACCCCACCTCCTATTGCCTCTAACTTTGACTAAAGTCATTGTTAAAATTTAAGAGTCTTCAAGTTAAATTTTTATTTATCTCAAAATTCTCAATATCTTAGATATGTTTCATATGAAATTAATTGTGTTATGTATGCAATCAATACTATTATACAACTGTACCATATCTTACATATAACTCATGCGTTTCAATGCTAGCAATAATGGAATCACGTTTTCACAACATGAACTAATTTATCTCAGGATACATATATAAAGATTACACAAGAGAAGTATGTGAATTTGACTACTACAGACTGAACTAAGAGGATTAACACCTATGATCGATGCAAATCATGTACTTGAGAATGGTGAATTTTTTGTGTGATGATAGTTCAATTTCGAAGGAATAGTGTTTGTTACTGATGTACACGGGTTCTGCAAGTTTGATTTTAGATGAATTAGCGTTGATTATTAGAGAAATTAAACTAACGACTTGAGAAGGAAAAAACAATGACTAGAAAAGAGATCTCTGAATTTCAATGAAGTTTTCTTAGAGCATTCATATCACACTTCTTATTTTTATTCTTATAATTGCATTAAAAACTATTATTTTTTCTTCCTTTTTTAATTAAATAATATTTTTTTTAATATATTTATCATTATATTTTCTCTTTTCTACATTTACAACCACTTTAAAGTTACAGGTACGAGCCCAGGTATTTGAACCTAGACGTTCGTGGGACCGCCATACCCTGGATACTAATTTGTGTTTTCTCTTCGGCCTCACCACTAAAGTTACAATACATGTATTCTGTCTTAGAGCGACTTATCTTTAAGCCTCTGCGCTCTAGTGCTGCTCTCCACTGTTCTAGCCTGTCGTTAAGCACCATTTTAAATTCTGATATTAAGACATATCATCCGCAAAGAGCATGCACCACGGAACTGGCTGTTGTATAGACTTTGTCATCTCATCTAGCACTACTGTGAAAAGAAATGAGCTTAGTGCCGATCCTTGGTGGAGTCCCACTTCCACTTTGAAGGAGTCTGTGTCTCCGATCGGTGCTCGCACACACGTTGTTGCCCCGTCATACATATCCTTGATTATTTTGATATACCTCTCTGGTATCCTTATATGTCGTAGACTTTCCCAAATTAGTTAACGCGGAACACTGTCATAGGCCTTTTCTAAGTCGATGAATACCATATGGAGGTCATTTTTCTTTTCTCTATATTTCTCCATTATCCTCCTTATAACGTGTATAGCTTCTGTTGTAGGACGTCCTGACATAAGTCCAAATTGGTTTATCGCTATCTGAGTTTCCCGTCTAATTCTCGTGTCAATAACTCTTTCCCATAATTTCATCGTGTGACTCAATAGCTTTATTCCCCTGTAGTTTTCGTAACATTGGACATCTCCTTTTTCTTATATATGGGGACTATGACACTGGTTCTCCACTGGTTTGGCATCTTCCCTATGTTAAAGATAGTGTTGAATAAATCTGTTAGCCATTGGAGATCCTCATCTCCCAGGCATTTTCACACTTCAATCGGTATGTTGTCTGGCCCCACCGCTTTAGCCCTTCCAATTTTCTTCATAGGTCTCGTCTGCTGTGATGCTTCTACAATAGCATTTGTTTTGTTGAGTTGTTTGGGTTGTTTTATCTATCTCAGTTTGCTGGTTAGTGTTCCTTATGTTGAAAAGGTTATCGAAGTAGGTTTGATGTCTTTCTCCTTCACCAAAACCTTTCCATCTGCAGCCTTTATAAACTTCACCATTCTCAAGTCTTGTCTTCTACTTTCTCTTGCCTTGGCAATCTTAAACATGTCAAGCTCTCCTTCTTTCGTCTCTAATCGTTTATGCATCTTCTCATACGCCGTGTTCTTTGCCTCTAACACTGATTTTTTCGCCTCTCGCTTAGCCTCATTGCAGGATCGATTATGGGTGGTTTTTCTCTCAACTCACTATGAATAACACCCAGCAAGTAGTCTATGAAGAGTTGATCACAATATAACAAGTAAGAAGCAGTAAGAAAATTAACACAGGAAGTAAATTTTCAATGTACTTTTATATATTGCTTCTCAACTCAAAGGATTACAAGACTCTTGGACTCAAATCGCATATCTAATGAGTTACATGGAGAAGATATATATAATACTACCTACAGCCGGATATACTTTGATACCAGCTAGACACCTCTAACCTTACATCTATACTACAAGACTCTAGGTGAGGTCTTTCAGACATTTTGCCTGAGAGTTGGTAGTCAGGACATGTCCCTGACTTACCTTTTGTCACCAACTAAAGTTGGTAACATGTACTATCATAAAAGGTGAACAGTAGAATAAAGTATGGTCAACAACATGGCTCTTTAGGAAGATGCCATGCTGTATCAGAGGTCTGCAGCGGACTGTCAGGGACCATACTTTATCTGCTGGACATAGCAATGTCTTCCGAAGGATAAAATGCTTCGGAAGAATGACTTCTTCCGAAGGCACTTATACTTCGGAAGACTGCTTCTTCCGAGGCTTGGAGTCTTCTTTGTCTTCGGAAGCAGACTTTGTCTTCAGCTCTTTCATCAGACTTTGTCTTCGGATGCTTTCAGACTTTGTCTTCAGCTCTTTCATCAGACTTTGTCTTCGGAAGCTTTCAGACTTTGTCTTCAGCTCTTTCATCAGACTTTGTCTTCAGCTCTTTCATCAGACTTTGTCTTCGGAAGATAGTCTTCAGCTGTTGGTTTCAGCTGTTGTCTTCAGCAGTTGACTTTAGTTTTTGCCTTCAGTAGATATCTTCAGCTGTTGGCTTCAGCTGTTGTCTTCAGCAGTTGACTTCAGCTTTTGCCTTCAGTAGATATCTTCAGCTGTTGGCTTCAGCTGTTGTCTTCAGCAGTTGACTTTAGCTTTTGCCTTCAGTTGATATCTTCAGCTGTTGTTCTTCAGACTCTCGGAAGATCTCATGCTTAGCTTTGGAAGCCCTTGAATGTAGCACCAAAAATGACTATGTGAAGTGGTTTTGGTTGCACCAGCCTCATCATGACCCAACAAACTCCCCCTAGGCTGATGCTACCAAAACTTCACTTCCCTCTTCTTCTCAAAGCTCTCAGCACCATGGAAAGTAAGTGTTTATCAGTGTCTTTTCATTCTTTCCTGATGTGGTGCTGAGAATCTTGTACAAATCCTTGGTAGACAAAACCTCCACTCTGTCACCTTGGATTATGTGTACCCTTTGTTGTGGCCCTCTGAAAAGAGTTAGTTGATGGGAACTATAGTCATATTCCCATCTAACTATTGGTTCCAATTCAGGACCTTCCACCATCTATAGAAAGGCTGTGCCTTTGGTGGTTGGTCTTTCCTTGTCTTCCACTCTTTTCAGCTTCAACTCTTCTTCAATCTTGGCTCTTCTACTTTGTTCAGCCAAGTGGAGACCGCTGATATGATTTCTGATGTGTGCAGCAGTCTCAGAGTTGGAGGGATTGGAGAATGGCTTCTCTGCAAGCTCAGCAAGGTCGAATCTGCTGAGATGCAATAGAGATGTGGCATTAAGCCTGTTGGTTTAACCATTCTCCCTTTCCACAACAAAGTTGTGAGAAGGTTCATCGAATCTTCACTGGATTATGGCATTCCTAGGTCCAGGAGATTGACTAGAAATCCTGTCCTCTTTCCTGGTATCCAGCAGAGTCACCAGTCTCCTTCTTAGTCTCTTCTCCTCAGCATTGAGGGTATCGGAGTTAAGACCAAGAAGTCTTGCAGCCTGGCCCAAGATGTCTCTAGGCAACTCAAGAAATTGTCCTAGGGTGAGGGAGCTTGAAGAGTTATCAACATAGGTAATGTTGATAAGGTCTCCCTCATAGGAGATGCTACTCAAGGTGGTGCAGTTGATGAGCCTTGTCTTGAACTCCTTTATTTCCTCAAAGGAGAGATGTTGAGGAGGCTGAGGGGATGGTCTTGGTTTTTGTTTGGTAGGCTTAGGTTTAGTGGTTTTGGGTTGTGTTTTAGGTTTTAGGATGGCTAGTTTGGGTGGTTGAGGTGATGTGGTAGGTTTGGGTAGAGTTATGGGTTCAGGGGTGAAGGTTTCATCAGTGGGTTCGGTTTTAATGGGAAATGGGATTGGTTCTTCTGGTGTGGGTTGTGGTTTAGTGGTTGGCTGTGGTTGAGTGGCTGGGGTGAACACCATTCCCTGTACCCTCCTGTACATCTCCTTCCTTTTCCACAAACGGATGTCAGCTTTTATTTCACTGACTATTCGCTGGAGTGTCCTTTCGGACATGGGTCCCACCTGCCTACCAGAGAAGCCATGGGCCCGAAGATAGTCTTTCATCCAGGCTTTGTCGTTGGACTTCTTGGTGGCAGTGACCCCCTTCTCTTCCTCCCTCCTCTTCTTCTCCCTCAACTTCTCCCTAGCAGCCTTCTTCCTTTCCTTCTCCATTTGATCCTGCTCTTTGTTGTGGAGCAGCAGGATCATATCATCATCATGTGGAGACAGTTCAGGAAGACTGAAGCCTCTTGAGAGTAGGAATTTGATCCTATCCTCTCTCAGCTTCAGGGTTGCCTCCCTTCGCTCTTCTTCTTCCCTCTCCAAGGCTAACCTAGCTTCTTCTTCTTGTTTTAGCCTGGTTGACCTCTCCAAAGTCACCAACTCCTCTAGTGGTAGCAGGAGTATCTCCTCATTGGCAGCTCCTAAGCTGATGAGCTGGTCAATGAGCACTGTCCTTCTCTTTTGGTTGATTTCTTTCTGATTGGCTGCAGCTGCTTTAGAACTAGCAGCTAGCAGTTTTTCAGTAGGAAACCTACCTTTCCTTTTGAGCTTCTCAATTTTCTCCTCCTCCTGAAGCTCTTCCGCAGTCAATTTTCTTTTTCCTTTGTCTTTGGCAGTGCTTGACTGTGGTGGTTCTTGGATAGAGGGTTGTGATTGAGAGAGAAGTTTAGCTGGTGTTTGGGTTGGAGGAATATCAGAAATGTCCTCCTTGCTCACCTCAGATGCTATTTCAGCAATAACATCTGTGATGGTCAGTTCCTCGGACATCTGAAATAAGCCTTCCGCAGCTTCTATTTCGGCCTCGGAAGACTTTCTTGTTCTTCCGAGGCTTCAATGTCAGCTTCGAAAGCTTCACTTGAGCTTTGGAAGATGAGACTGCTACAATTTCTGTCCCATCTGTTTCAGTTGCTGGGCCATCAGTCCCCATTTCCCCTTCGAAGCTAATCTCAGGTTCCATGTGGACCTTAGGTTGACCAACTTCTTCCACAGTGGTAGAAGGTGCAGTCAGTCTTTGAAGTTCCTCAGCCCCAAAATATATAAGTGTGGTGTCGGGGCTGGGCTGTTCTAGGGATGATCTCAATACAAACTTTGTGAAAAGTCTGTAGAGATCTTGAAGCATCTTTGAGTCAATCTCTAGAAAAGATTGAGATGACTCAGGTAGTGTGATGAGTTGGGAAGTAAGAGATTGGGTCTATGGTTCCTCAAGTGTTTGTCTCTGAACTTTCTCCCCTTTTGCTAGCATCATCTTGAGAGCTAGATGAGCTAGAGGAAGAAGTCATTGAGACCTGAATAGGTACATGCCTAACAGACCTCTCCGTCTGTTTCTCAGCTAGTTTAGCCTTGAGAGTGTTAATCTCAAGTTGCTGAGTGGCAGTCCTTGATTCTAAGATCCTCACCTGTGATTCCAGGTTGGAGACCTTAGAAAGCAAGTACTGAAGTGTTAGTTGCATACTTCCCTCATCTTCATGAGAAGAATCACGGGGAGATGAGATAACATACCTAGTATGCTCAGTCTCACCACCAGATGTGGCTTCTTGGCACCCTGGATACCTTTGCTCAGAGTCATCTCTTTCAGAGATGTCAATGGGCAAAGTTATCATAGACTCAGTCCTAATGATGTTACCACTGTCCTGAGAGCTCAATGAGAGACTCTGAGTAGTGGCAGCTGAGCCTACATGAGTCCCCTCCACATCAGTGGGACTCACCTCAGTAATTGGCTACTGACGGGGGCTAGAGACAAGGGATCGCTCTTGGCTCTGTTGATCTTTCAGAGGGTGTTGTAGATCAACTTCATGGCCATGGAGAGATGTAATCTCTTCATCAGTACGAGTAAAAGGTCAGTGAAATATAGGGAAGTTAAACCTACTGACCCGGGACCTAGATCAATGTCTACAGGCATTGAGCCTTTGGTGGGGCTGTCCCTAGAAGGCTGCATAGGGGAGTGTAGAGACTCACCCTGTGAGCTTAAGGCTTGGGGTTCGGGCTCTTGGGTTTGAGACTGAGGAGGCTCAAAACCCACATTGAGGTCGAATGTGAAGGATGGTGTGACCTTGGACTGAGTGGGAGCCCATGATTCCACTCTAGCCCTTTTGGTTTGAACTGAAGGAGCTTGTTCAATCAGAGTAGATTGAACAAGGGTTCGTTTGGGTCGTCTCTGGTATGTAACTTTGATGGGTAAAGAAGATTTTGGCATTGTGGTGGAGGTTGCTGGTGTGGGTTCATCACCTGTGGGGATAACAGGGATGTCACCAGGAGCTATGCGCTCAGTCATCTCTGGAGGTAATGAAGTGTACCTTCCAGTGAAGTTGATGGAAACCTTCTTCAGTATTTTGAAGATGGTAGGCCTCACTTGTGGAACAGTAAGAGCTGCTGCGCAGACAAGCTTGCTCGGTTCCATCTCACAGTTAATTATGTGTTGAATAAATCTAGGATACATGAAGAATGTATCCCTGCTCAGATTGCTGATAAGGTTGGTCAACACAAATCGTGAGTAGTTGAATCGGAGACCTCTCACCAACCCATGAACTAGGCATCCTAGTTCATATGGGATTTGATCCCAACCCCCTGATTTGTTGGAGAGGCAGTGCAGGATAATGTGCAGCAGGAACTTCCAATGGTAAGAGAAGTTAAACTTGTAGACGGTAGACCTGCTTACATCCCCTCCATATCCCATGAGGATATAGGTGCCTTCCAAGTCTTCTTTGGGAACTCAGTAGGAGCCCCATCATCATGGAGCTCGAGATGCTCCCTGATGAGCTGTTCAGTGATGACCAACTCTTGGCCACAAATTCGGGTTCTCAGGACTGAACCCCATTCAGAACTGCAGTTTGACCGTTGCTCCAGAATTCGAACATATGTTGGAGTATACGGTGGGGTTAACTGTAAGTGCAGTGAGGTATGTGGATTCGGTAAGAAAGGTGATGATTTGGGTGAAGTCGGCATCCCTTGACGAATCAAGTAATGCGACTTGGTTGTGTTGAGGGTTTAGCGCCATTGAAGAAAAGGTAAGCTTGAAATTTGGGTGAAATTGCAGGTTTGACAGTGAAGGGAATAGTTAGGGCAGTAAATTGGTAAAAGAAGATGAAATTGATCAGTTAAGATTATTTAAAAGGGATGAATTGGGGTAGTGGCGGTAATAGGGTAACTGTTTGGGGTTACTGTGGGTGGTATGGTGGTTTACGACGGAGAAATGATAGTGGCGGCAAGGATAGTTTTAAATAATCTGACCATCATAACAAAATCTTTACTTTTTACAGAGTGGGGCCCAAAAGATATTCGTTACATATAAAACCTTTACTTCCGAAGTAAAACATTTCCGAAGGTAATTGTCTTCCGAAGTCAATTTCTCTTCCGAAGCAAGGCATTGCTTCCGAAGGTAAAATGGTCTTTTAAAGATACTTTCTCTTCCGAAGCAAAGCATTGCTTCCGAAGGTAAAGTTATCTTTCCGAATGGAGAGTTTTATAAGCTTCGGAAGTAGATCTGATGTAAAATCAATCGCTTCTTCCGAGACCAAAAACTCTTCCGAGAAGATAATTTCCATTGAGGAATTTTGGCTTCGGAAGATATTCAAGAATATCTTCTGAGAGTTAGTTCCTCTTCGGAAGGAATTTACACTTAGAATAATTTAAAGATCTTTTGTAACAGGGCTTAAATTGTATTGACACAAGACATTACACATTTAAAAAGCTTTTTCAAAAGAGGTAGTTAATCAATATTTATCATCCCAATAGCTGATATGAGATACTTAAATCTTTGTTCATCAAATGCCTTTGTGAACAAATCACATATTGTTCATTTGAGTCAACTTTGATTAACTTGATAAGATGTTTCTCATGAATATCTCTAATGAATTGATACCTGATATCGATGTGCTTTGTCTTGGAGTGCTTCACCGGATTCTCAGTAATGGAGATAGCACTATTGTTGTCAATATGGATAGGAGTAGTCATGAAGTTGAATCCATAGTCTAACATCTGATTTTGAATCCATAGCAGTTGAGCACAGCAGCTAGCAGCAGCAATGTATTCTGCTTCAGCAGTTGATGTAGAGACACAGGATTGTTTCTTGCATTGCCATGAGATAATCCTTCCACCAAGAAATTGACATCCTCCTGATGTTGATTTCTTGTCAATGTTGCATCCACCATAGTCACTGTCAGAATATCCATAGAGATTGAAATCACTATTTCTTGGATACCAGAGACCTAGTTTAGGTGCTCCTTTGAGGTATCTGAGGATTCTCTTTGCAGCAGCTAGGTGAGACACCTTTGGAGCAGCCTGATATCTTGCACAAATGCATGTGGCAAACATGATATCTGGTCTACTAGCAGTGAGATACATCAGAGAACCAATGATTGCTCTATACTGATGTTGATCAGTATCCTCCCCCTCAAGGTCAGGGCAAAGATTATGGTTTCTGGGTATGGGTGTCTTGGCTGGTTTACAATCCTTCATTTCAAATCTATCTAAGATGTCTGAGACATACTTAGATTGACTTATGAAAAACCCTTCCTTCATCTGTTTCACCTGAATTCTAAGGAAAAAGTCCATTTTTCCCATGGAACTCATTTCAAACTTCTGCTTCATAGTGCTTTAAAGTCCTTGCACATTTGGTCGTTTGAAGAACCAAATATGATGTCATCAACATAGACTTGTACAAGCAAAATGTCTTCTCCACTCTTTCTGATGAAAAGAGTCTTGTCAATGGTACCTCTAGTGTATCCATTCTTCAGGAGAAACTGAGACAAGGTCTCATACCACAGCCTAGGTGCTTGGTGCAGCCCATATAGAGCTTTATCCAGTTTGCACACATAGTTGGGGTGCTGTGGGTCTTCAAATCCTGGAGGTTGACATACATAGATTTCCCTATCTATATCCCCATATAGAAAAGCACACTTGACATCAAGTTGGTAGACTGTGAAGTTCTTGGATGCAGCATAAGCAAGGAAGATCCTAACTGCCTCAAGTCTTGCAACAGGTGCAAAGACATCAGTATAATCGATTCCTTCCTCCTGGGTGTATCCTTGAACTACTAGTCTTGCCTTGTTCATGATAATCAAGCCTCTATCATCTTTCTTGTTCCTGAATACCCATTTAGTGCCTATGGGTACTTGACCAGATGGTAGTGGGCATAGATTCCAGACCTTTTGCTTCTGAATTGAAGCAGCTCCTCCTGCATCGATTCAACCCAACTACTATCCTTTAAGGCATCTTCTACCTTCTTTGGCTCCATCTGAGACAAGAAGCATGAGTACAAGCAGACATTCCCATGATGAGTTTGTCCTCTTGTTCTCACACCCTCAGAGACATTCCCTATGATGTTCTCAGTTGGATGAGTGTTGTGAATCCTAAGGCGAGGAATCACTTCCAGTTGCAGAGATAAGTCCAGATTGGACATATTTGATCAGGAACTGGATTACTCTGTCCAACTGCTGTTTCAAAGTCATTCAATGAGGACTGATTGAATGATTGAGAAACATCATCAATGGTTGGTTGTGAAGTAGTATTAACAGTTGCCTGTTCCTTCAGAATACTACTTCCCTCAACCTGGTGTTGTAGTGGATCACCTGAAGAGCTTTGAGGTTGATTAAGTGATTCACTTGTTGAAGCTTCATTATTCCTGGAGATAGTTACACTATCAGATCTGTGAATGGTTGAAGCTTGTTGCCTTTCAGCTCTTGGAGAATTTGGAGAGGTCTGGGAAGCTCAAATAGTTGATCTGCATCAGCATCAGCATCAGCATCACCTTGAGCACCTGTTCCAGCTGAAACATTCTCACAAGATTGTTTAGAATAGTTTGGAAACAATTCTAAATCAAAGATATACTCAGGTCCATTCCCCCTAACACAAGGAGTGTGCTCATTAACAACTATATTGGATGACTCCTCAAATTATTGATTCTTGATGTTGTATACTCTATAAGCTTTGGAGCTAGAAGAGTATCCAACAAAGATAGCATCATCCGACTTCTCAGCAAACTTTGCTAAGTTGTCCTTTGTGTTAAGTATGGTACACCTGCAGCCAAAGGACCTTAGAAAGCCAATGAACGGTGGCCTCTTGTTCCATAACTCATAAGGGTTTTTCCATGGGGCTTAACTACAAGAACCCTGTTCTGCACATAGCATGCAGTGCTGATTGCCTCTGCCCAGAATGTTAGAGGCAGCTTTGAATCAGCTAACATGGTTCGAGCAGCCTCAATAAGTGTCCTGTTCCTCCTCTCAGCAACACCATTTTGTTGAGGAGTTCTGGGAGCACTATATTGTCTGGCAATCCCTTTTGAGTCACAGAATGAGTCAAGAACAAAGTTCTTAAACTCAGTCCCTTGATCACTTCTAATGATCTTAACCTTGTGATCAATTTGATTTTCTATTTTAAGAATAAAAGATTTTAAAGTTTTAGCAGTTTCATCTTTACTTCTTAAAAAGAATACCCATGTAAATCTTGTAAAATCATCAACTATCACAAGGCAGTATGACTTCCTTCCAATGCTCATTATACTTGTGGGTCCAAAGAGATCCATGTGCAATAAGTGTAATGGAGTAGTGATAGAGTTAACACATTTGGATTTATGAGATGATCTGTGTTGTTTCCCTTTCAGGCATGCAACACAGTTATCTTTGCAGAAAAATTTCTTTTTAGGCAAACCATGTACCAAGTTATTTTTAGCCAATTTATTCATTGTTTTAAAATTCACATGACACATGCGTTTATGCCATAGTGTTGACTCATCACTATCAGCTTTGGAAAGAAAGCATGATACTTCACCCATAGGAGAAGCATTGTTCATATCCAGCTTGTACATATCCCCTTTCCTGGGAGATCTAAGAAGCACCAATTCCGGAGGAATTGTCATCCCTGGTTTGAGGATAATGCACTCATGTTCTATGAAGAGCATCTGATGCTTCTGGTCACAAATTGAGAAACACTTAACAGATTGTGTTCAAGCTGTTTGACAAAGTGAACTTTGTCAATGTTTATTCTGCCATTGGATATACTTCCTCTGCCAGAAATATATCCTCCGGCCTCACCTACAAATTGGACAGGCCCTCCATCAAAGTTCTGGAATTGTTGAAGGAGAGATCTGTTCCCTGTCATGTGCCTGGAGCATCCACTATCTACAATCCAGACATTGTTGTTCTTGTCAAATGGACGTCCCTGCACATAAGATGAGATGGTTAGTTTTGTTTGGAAGCCCAAGCCTTGCAGGTCTTGGGCTCTTCCAAAGAGAGTGACATAATTGAACTAAAGGATATGCATTGGGGTTCAATAGAGGTCGTTGAAGAAGAGGTTTGGGCTGCAGCATCTTCTTTGATCTTCCAATCCATCCCTTGGTTGATCTTTAAGGATGAGCTTGTTGAAGCTTTTGTAGCATGGTCTTCTTCCGAAGCTTCTTTCTTTTCGGAAGAAGCCTTCACCACCTTTTCTTCCGAAGTAGTCTTCTTCTGAGATGGTTTCAAGGGAGCCTTCTTGTTCTTCCGAACCTTAGAAGGTTTAGCTTCCGAAGCCATTTCCCTTCGGAAGGAGTACTTCCTTCCGAAAGCAACTTGGCTTCCAAGACCAATTTTCCCTTTTTCATCATTTGGACCGTTGAAGTGGTCCAACTGAGAAACCTTCTCTGACTCCTTCTCTTCTAGTATTATTTGCATAATGTGTGCTTGCTGGATTGTAGTAACAATCTTTAGCCATGTGGTTGTGCAGACCACACATTATGCATGCAATGCTAGCCTTCTGGGAACTTGTAGGTTGCTGTTTCTTGGATTTCTTTTCTTCATCAACAACTTTCCCTTTCAACTTCTGATCCTTCGGTAGGACAGGAGTGCTGGTACTACACTCCTTTCCTGAATCAGGAGTACCTACCACTTGGAATCCGGCAGAAACGAAGACACCCTTTTGCTTTGGGTCGATCTTAAGCTTGGACTCTGCAACCATCTTGGCAGTCCTTCTAGCAGCTTTAGCTCTGCTTCTTCTTGCCTTGGTGGTTAGGATTTGGTCTTCACAGGTGGAGATGAGTGTATCCTCCTGTTTCTCCCCTGTGGTGGCCACTATTTTTACCTCATCCTTTTGTTCCAATGGAGAAGGGTCAGCAGTTAGAACCTCTTGCTCTTCAGTACCACATCTAGGTAGTCTAATAGACTCATAAGAGTGTGGTGGAGCTATTTCATTGGTTCCCAACCCTTCTTTGTTTGATAAAACATTTTGGAATGGGAGGTTGATGCAAGAATAGTTTGGAAGCTTTGTTCAGCAATAGCTTGCTTCCTGGCCTGAGCCTCAGCTCTGACCAACTGGGCTTGAACTTCAGATAGTTTGGATATCAGATCTTTGATTTGAGTCTTATAGTTGGTCTTTTCATGTTTTAAAAGAGACACAGTTTTCTCTAACTCTTCAATTTTCTTTTGATAGTCAGATTCAGCTCTCTTAAAATCAGATTTTAGCACATTTAAAGACTCAACCTCAGATCTGATTTCCGAAATATAATCCTTATAGAGTTTAACTTTAGCAATACAGGCAGCAGTACAAAGATGTTCATATACCTGATCATCATCTGTTCCGGCCATGAGTGCTTGAGCGGGAGTCACATCCTGTACCATGAAGCTCCAGTCAACTTCTTGAGCAACAGCAGCTGTTTCAGTTGACTTCTCTTCATGCTTTGGAGCAGTGGGATGTGTGGAGGCCTGTGGGGTTCCGGGTTGTTCTTGGGAGCCTTGCATTCCCTAGCAAAGTGACCAAGTTGGTTGCAGTTGTAACATTTTGCTTTGCTCTTATCAAACCCAAACTTGCTGTTGACTGGGTTTTGAGGGAATTGCCTTCCAGTTCTCTTGAAGAACTTCTTCGCTCTGTAAGTTAAAAGAGCCATCTGCTGGACAATGTCCACATACTCCACATCATCTGGACTGAAGCACTCAAGATCATCAAAATAGTATTGAAAATCATCAGCGTGTCCACTTCCAGAGACAAAGGCACAACTATCTTGAAAGGAGTTGTGTTGAGCCTTTTGAGACTTTGGAGTCTCAGGTAGAGTAATGTAAGGTCCATTGTGTGAGTTGTCAGGGTAACACAACAACTTATGTTGTGGTTCTATGATTTCCCTTTCAACCACATGAAGGGCTGAACTCAGTTGGTTATTGGAGTGACCAGAGGAGTTCTGCATGTTCATCTCCATCTGGAATGCACTTAGGATACCATACAACTCTGTGAGAGTAAGAGTCTTAAGGTCCGAAGTTCCCTTGATAACAACACAGTAGTGTGTCTATAGTTTAGGAAGAGAAGACATGAACTTCCTAACTATGTCTCTATTCTCAAGAGCTACTCCAATATCCACCAGAGTATCTACTATCTCAACATACCTGAAGTATTATTGAGTCAAGGTCTCACCAGCCTTGAAAGTAAAGTTCTCAAACTGCTGCTTTAAGAGATCCTTCTTGTTCTCTTGGGTTTCCTTGGATCCTTCATACATCAGCTTCAAAGCTTCCCATAAATCTTTGGCAGTCTTGCACTTCTTGAAGCCTCTGTAGACGGAGTTGGGGAGAGCAGTTTGGAGAGAAGTCATAGCCCTTTGATCTAGCTCTATTCTCTTCCTGTCTTCCTCTGAGTAATCATCAACATCTTTTGGAATGATGCGATTACCAGTAGCAGAAGTAGTGCTTGGTATGAAAGGACCATTGACAATAGAGTCCCACATCCTTAATCTTGACACTTGATGAACCTTCCATTCTGATACACCATGTGTCAAAGTCTTCAGGGGTGATCAGTGGGGACTTAGTCATGGTGCCAGTTTCCATATCAGCCTTGGAGAGAGCGGCCATTTGAGTGAGTGGTTTGTGGTGAGGAGTGAAAAACAGGTTGATTTGGATGGTAAGATATCACAATCAAGAGCCTGGAGCTCTGATACCAATTGCAGGATCGATTATGGGTGGTTTTTCTCTCAACTCACTGTGAATAACACTCAGCAAGTAGTCTATGAAGAGTTGATCACATATAACAAGTAAGAAGCAGTAAGAAAATTAACACAGGAAGTAAATTTTCAAGGTACTTTTATATATTGCTTCTCAACTCAAAGGATTACAAGACTCTTGGACTCAAATCTCCTATCTAATGAGTTACATGGAGAAGATATATATAATACTACCTACAGCCGGATATACTTTGATACCAGCTGGACACCTCTAACCTTACATCTATACTACAAGACTCTAGGTGAGGTCTTTCAGACATTTTGCCTGAGAGTTGGTAGTCAGGACATGTCCCTGACTTACCTTTTGTCACCAACTAAAGTTGGTAACATGTACTATCATAAAAAGGTAAACAGTAGAATAAAGTATGGTCAACAACATGGCTCTTTAGGAAGATGCCATGCTGTATCAGAGGTCTGCAGCGGACTGTCAGGGACCATACTTTTATCTGCTGGACATAGCAATGTCTTCCGAAGGATAAAATGCTTCGGAAGAATGACTTCTTCCGAAGGCACTTATACTTCGGAAGACTGCTTCTTCCGAGGCTTGGAGTCTTCTTTGTCTTCGGAAGCAGACTTTGTCTTCAGTTCTTTCATCAGACTTTGTTTTCGGAAGCTTTCAGACTTTGTCTTCAGCTCTTTCATCAGACTTTGTCTTCGGAAGCTTTCAGACTTTGTCTTCAGCTCTTTCATCAGACTTTGTCTTCGGAAGATAGTCTTCAGCTGTTGGTTTCAGCTGTTGTCTTCAGCAGTTGACTTTAGTTTTTGCCTTCAGTAGATATCTTTAGCTGTTGGCTTTAGCTGTTGTCTTCAGCAGTTGACTTCAGCTTTTGCCTTCAGTAGATATCTTCAGCTATTGGCTTCAGCTGTTGTCTTCAGCAGTTGACTTCAGCTTTTGCCTTCAGTTGATATCTTCAGCTGTTGTTCTTCAGACTCTCGGAAGATCTCATGCTTAGCTTCAGAAGCCCTTGAATGTAGCACCAAAAAAGACTATGTGAAGTGGTTTTGGTTGCACCAGCCTCATCATGACCCAACACTCATTGCATTTATCTTTTAGCTCTGCGCGTTCTTCCTCATTGTTACAACGTATAAGATCTCTAAAACTTTGTTGTTTAATTTTATCTTCTCCTGTACATTTTCGTTCCACGACCAGTATTCCTTATGGCGACTGTCCTCTTTGTTGTAACTCCAAGAGTTTCTGTAGCTGCTTGGATGACTCTAGTTGCCATAGCCTCCCACTTTTGGTTTGCGTCTTTCTGTGGCCCAGTCTGGCTCATTGGTATGACCTTATTTCTAAAAATGGTAATCTTTTCGTCTTTGAGCTGGCCCCATCTGATCGTCGATCTAACTCTCTTGTTTTGTTGGACAATGGTCTTTCACACGTATATCCACCACCAATAAATAGTATATGATGTTGAGTCACTACTATCTCTCCGGGATTGTCTTACAGTCCTTCCACGAGCTACGATCTTCTCCCCTCATCAATAAATAGTCTATCTGCGTGTGTCTCCCACCGCTGCTAAACGTGATTAGATGTGAGTCTCTTTTCTTAAAAAAAAAATTTATGATGCCTAAGTCATGCGCTACTGCAAAGTCAAGAAGCTCCTTACCGTCGTCATTCCTAAGACCATACCCGAAGCCTCCATGCACCAACTGGAAGTGCTCATTATCCTTACCGATATGCCCATTAAAATCTCATCCTATGCATATTTTTTCTTCTCTAGGTATGTCACCCATAACGTGATCTAAACTCTCCCAGAACTTACTTCTTTCCGTTTCCCCTAGTCCAACATGTGGTGCATACGCACTAACTACCGCCACTAGTTCATCCCCTATTACTATTCTTAACAACATAATTCTATCATCGTATCTTCTCACCTCCACTATATTATCTTGCAATTCCTTAGCAACTAGAAAACCTACTCCATTTTTGTTCCATCTGATCCTGAATACCATAGTTTATAACCATTACACTCTTTTGCTCTCCCACCCCGCCATCTAGTCTCCTGAAGACACGCTATCTAGACCCTACGTTTTTTCAGCACATCAATTAACTCTAGTAACTTACTAGTTAGGGTTCTTACATTTCACGATGCCACTCGTAATCTATAACTCTTATTCCCACGTACATATTTTTTAAAACGGAATGTAAATGCTATTATGACCTCTATGTGTTTAGAAAGATACAATGTCTTCTTTCTTGAAAAGTTTAAACTTAATTAGATTTTTTTATTCCCAATGCATATTATTCTTTACTAGTAACTTGACTTTTTAATTAAAACATATTGTTATTTATTTGATTGATAATCAAATGCCTTTTTTAAGTTATATATACGGAAATTTTAGGCGCACCGCCTTTTCCTGGAGAAAACCGACCCAAGCGGTCACGGCTAGGTCTTCCCGTGACCGTTTGGTCGGGTGTGAGACCTAACTGTCACGGTTTGCCCTAACCGTGACAGTTATATCTGGGGATCCGTAGTCAATGATTGGGTATGTAATTATGGGGAATTGATTGTGCGCAGCGGGGGCTATATGTCACGGTTTGGCCAAACCGTGACATATTGCTTTTATTTTTTTATTTTTTTAAGCATTAAACATTGTTTTTATTTTAATTTTATCACTGTAAACTTGAGAATAAAAAGGCGGGAAACACCGTTCGATCGGAGTTTGATTTCGTGTATCTTCCGATTGATTTCAAGTTGGTATCTATCTGAATAATATTATTATTAATTTTTATGGTGTAAATACTACATGTCTATATATATATATATAAGCTAAGTTTTGACGTTGATATATACGTACAGGCATGGTTTGAATGCCGGATATGCGTTTTGTGAACTTTACAACATCTGAAGCAGCTTGGAAGTTTCATACGTCGGTTAAAGGAAAACATTGGGATTTGTTTCAAAGCAAAAAGATTACGGATGTTAGTCGTGCTAGAATCCAGGTACTTTATTACTTTTAGTTTTATTAACGTACTCACCTTAGTCATTAGCTAGTAGAAGTAGTGTGAGAAGGATGGTTGGGGGGAGAGGTAGGGTTGTGGCACTAGGATCTTGCACCATAGTCCGGTGGTGTGGTCTACCTTTTTCTGACGTCATCATGGTTTATTAGTCTGTACAAATGATGATTGATTATCGATTACTAGTTTCACCGTCACATCATTTCTATCTTTTCATTCCTTTTTTGTTTATTTAAATATTTTATTTAATCGTAACATACGTGTTTGTGTTTTGTGTTTATTATTAATTTATCATATTACAAGTAATTTTTGCGTTTAATT
Organism: Flaveria linearis; assembly: GCA_024085815.1. Classification (NCBI taxonomy): domain Eukaryota; kingdom Viridiplantae; phylum Streptophyta; class Magnoliopsida; order Asterales; family Asteraceae; genus Flaveria; species Flaveria linearis. The sequence continues at coordinate 70,690,788 of CM044011.1, forward strand.
ATTTTTTAAACAAGTTGGTTGTTATTTATCACATGGTTAACCTAATCGTAAAAATCAGGCCCCGAGCGCACAGGAGTCGGAGGTAGAGGGAGCTGGGACATGGCATGCGCGTAGCCCAGGCCCCGAGCGATCCGGGAAACGATGTTCCCGCCCACCAACGCCCCTCGCGACTGCCTATGATAATAACTAGCAAAATAATCAGCAAGGGCGTGCGCGAGGTGGCAGTGTCAGTGTGTGAGTACACACCGAAGAAAAAAAAGGTCGGCGGCGTTGACCCTGTCGGTCCCCGCCCCACGACCAGCGACGGACGTGGCGATGAGTCGGTGAATGTATCTATACAGAGGGTCTCGTATATGAGAGGACCTCGTATCACCGCCGTATGGTCCGTCGCCTATCGCAGGCCACCAGACCTGATCGGAGTCGTCTGGCCAGTGGATCAAGGCGGTGGTGTACATCGGTTGTCGGGTCTCCTCCTCCGTGTACGGCACCAACCAATTATTCCAAATATATCTCATACCTCTGAAAGAAAATAACAAATTTTAGAAAATGAAAAAATAAATTGTTAGAGTAAAAATAAATATGAAATTCTTACCACTTTTACCATCTTCATTTAACTTTTCTTCCATCTTCCTGCAATTGTAATCGTACATTGCCTCTGTGGGAGACGAACACAAGGTCTTCCACCAGTATGAAAAATCCTTCCACATGTCGGTTTTGAAAAGGATATTCCACCATCTTTTGATATTCTCCCGAACGTGCCACCTGCATAGGTTTTTAGTAGCACTCGAGAACATTGTGTCACACGCACTCATCAGGGCCAGGTCCCTGTCTGTGACAATAACGCGGGGCTCCACACACCCATCGAGCATATCTCTGATCTGCTCCAGTACCCATGTGAAGTTGTCTTGCCGTTCCCTCGATATAAATGCATGCGCGATACAAAACGACTTCGACGTCGACGTAACGCCAATAACCTGAACAAACGGAATGTTGTACATGTTGGTCTTGTACGTGGTGTCTATCAACATCACGTGCGGGAATGCACGCCACATTTTATACGAAGTAGGATGACAAAAGAAAACATCTTCCACGGCCTTAGTAGTTGCATTCGTTCGTGTTTCATACACGAACTCTTTAGATTGTAGCAGGTTTTCAAGTTCTTGCATTGGTGTGATGCCTTCTCTCCCCTCAGCCCTAAACTTTGACGTCAGATTGTATATGTCTTGAACAACACAGACGCTGTGGGGAAACTGCTCCCTTACGGCTGAATGGATATGTCGTGGCCGCACGTGCTGCCTATGTAATTTCTCGACAAGATCAATTTCATCGGCAGTCATCTTCCTAAGATGCGCGTGGCCCTCCTCGTACACAATAGGATCGTGGTTGTGCGTCTCGTTTCTCACCTCTAACATCCAACTGTCACTCTTTCCTACGTACTTCCCTACGAGTTTAAAGGGACATCCTTTCTTTATGCTCCCAGTACGTCTACTTGTGCCAGTGAATTTAGGTTCACCACTACGATTGCATATTAGTTCCACATCATTTTTCGTGACCGACCCACCACAATGACGCACCCATGCTCGTGTCCTCTCATTTTAGCCCACTTCTCCAAGTCCTCACGAGAATCAAAATACTGAAAAATGATAAAGCTAGACATAAAAAAACAATATATAAACAAATAAAAAAATAAAATAAACAAAAGAATAAAAACTCTTCGTACTTGATTGGTTTTATAAGAAACCGTAGCCTTTCTTATCCGATCCTCATCCCCATCATGCTCCGCGGTGTCCCTATGGTTTTCTTTGAGGTGAACCGAACCGTCACTCTCATCTGTGTCATTCCGATTAAAAGTATTCGACACATGTGTAATTTCTAGTTCTGACTGGTACGGGGGATGTCCGTAATCCAGCTCTGTTTGTGAGTGGTACGTGTTCGGGGCATGCCCGTAAGAATTGCAAGGGGGATATCTGTACCCTTCACCGTAACCTGTCGGTCCAAATAAAGAGTTGTACGCCTCTTGAGCAAATGTGTTCGACAGGTTGGTTTCTTCCTCCCCACACGGAGGGTGACTCCCGTATACGTAATATTCCTAAAAAAGATAATGGTTAGATATTTCAAATAATAAGTTATAATAAAACATATACTAGTTCAACCTGGTTCGAATCTTCGATATGTGGCACCTCATTCAAATCTGGAAGCTTCGGCTTTTGATAATGATCTCCCGAACCCGACATTGTTTTCGAATTAACGCGTTTTTGGAATGACGAAGGTTGAAAAATCTCGAGTGTTGGATGAATGAAAGCTCAAAATCTAAGGTCGATTAAAAACTGAAAATTTGGATTATGAAATTGCGAAACGGAAGTTTAGAAATGGATATGCCGATTGTTCTAAGTTGAAAGGTATTTAAGGTCAAATTCTGGTGCATAAACCATCACGGTTTGGCCTCCACGTGACGGTTTGTGGCGCGAATCCCAGCCTTTTGTTAAATCACGTCTACGTCGTACCTTAAACTGAGACCTCGTACCCTAGAGGTCACGGTTAGGCCACGAAGGCTGAAAAATCTCGAGTGTTGGATGAATGAAAGCTCAAAATCCAAGGTCAATTAAAAACTGAAAATTTGGATTATGAAATTGCGAAACGGAAGTTTAGAAATGGATATGCCGATTGTTCTAAGTTGAAAGGTATTTAAGGTCAAATTCTGGTGCATAAACCGTCACGGTTTGGCCTCCACGTGACGGTTTGTGGCGCGAATCCCGACCTTTTGTCAAAATCACGTCTACGTCGTACCTTAAACTGAGACCTCGTACCCTAGAGGTCACGGTTAGGCCAAACCGTGACGGTTTGGTGACCGCTTTTCAACTTTAACAGCCCATTTTGTCGTTTTGTTGTCACGAGGTCACGGGGACTACCACCCCAAACCGTGACAGCAAGCCCATGCGGTCACGGTTAGGTGCCAAAATATGACCACTAGACCTAACCGTGACCGTTTGAACCGGCCTACCCCCAAAAACCCATGCGGTGTCCCCATTAGGACCCTATATATAACCACATATGGAATAGAAGCAAGCAATGATTGACCATTTGACTGACTTACATCTTGTCACTGCCCTCCAAAACCTTAAGTTCCACTACAGTATTATTGTCCTTCATACAACCATTGAATAACACCAATTATGGCGCCTTTTTCTCAAGTTGCTTTTAAAATTTAGGGCTTCAAAACAACAAAATAATTTTTTAGTTTCTATTTATAAGTGTTAGTTTTATACATGTCAAGATATTTTTTTAACAATTCATGAATATAAAGTGGGATACATATAAACACAGTAGTATAAATAAACCAAAATTTAAATATTTGTGATTTTATTTACCATTGAAACATGAGTAATTAAGTTGAGTATAGAATGAATTAAATTGCACTAAAATCATACAATTTTTAATGTGCAATGCACAAATGCACATAGTGACCTGTTTATTTTATTAAAATAGAGCGTCGAGTCTTTATAAATCACACATCCAGTTAAAAGTTTTAACATACAAACACATGAGCCAAAAGTTTGTGTGCTAGATATAATTTATTTGTAAGAAATAAGGGGATGCATACCATCCTCATTCTTACAACGTAATTATATTGTATTTCAATAGGCTTTAAAGTTTTACCTTCTACAATAATAAAACTCGAACGATTTTTTTATTTCATGAGTTGATATAATAAGTTAGAACAAGTTGATTCACTGGTTGAAAATAGACTATGGATGTGACTAAAGCAACAAGGGTTTTAGATTCATTATCCATCATCACAACTAAAAGCCAACACAATCCTCCCCTCTATCACAATACACTTTTGTTTACACCTTGTTAGCTTTTAGCATCATACAACATCTCAACCAAACACCCACTACCCTTGTCTAGGTTCAAATCCAAACACTAAAGGATACACATCATTTAAAGATTCTGTTTCATTATCTTATTCTATATACATAAAATCTTAACATTTAAAGTTTCATATGTAAAAAGCTTCACCATTTAATCCATCTTCAACAAAGAAATAACCTTCAAATGTAGATGATAAAACCATGGTATTCAATCTCTAATTGAGATGTATCCTCAACTAAATGAGTGCGAGTTGTTTTAACCGTGATCATATTAACTTTCTTGACCCGGTTTTTGTATTAAGATTCTTGGCATGTGGTTCTTAACTTAGTCTCATGCATTTACATACCACCATCTTAGTATTTTGTGTTAGAGTACATCTAGAGGGCAAAAATAAAATATAAAAGTTATGAAATTAAGTGATGGATGGGATAGGGAGAATTCTTAGGATTACCAAATATCAGGAAGAAGCTTTCGTTTAAAGATATCAAATTAAATGGCTTAGCCATTCTAGCTTCATTATTATTCTACGATACATGAGACTCTCAGTCACATGATTTTGGGATCAAAATTTGAACCATGATTGATTGATTGCAACTAATTATTTCATGTTCCAAAATATAACAAAAAATCTTTTTCCTTAACAAGGATATTCAACTAATAATTTTTTAAGGTTAATCAACTAATAATTTTTAAGGTTAATCAATTGTATACATTTTTTTACTGGCGAACAAACAAGATATTTACTCTAAACCTACTATACTAGCTTCGAAAACCACCACACCTACACACATAGTAGAACTTGAACTCATAACACACTACCACAATGGTGAAACTTGAAACATTTTTTTATGGTTTACGTATTTTACGGTTCTTAGTTGAAAATGCCACTAGGAAAAAAAACTAATGTCATTAAAATATAAAAAAAAAAAATCTTTTATATATATTCTCTACAAGTTTTCATGTTTTGAAATCAATCCATCACATCTTCAATTGTAAAGTTTTACAAATACTATATTTCAACATAGCAAAATACGTACAAGCATCATTTATATACCCATAACATATCTGATCACGTATATCATTCTTTAATTGTTCCATTGAATAAATTATCTCTTAATATTCGTGATTGCAACCAGTAGAATTAATGTTAACTTTAATAACGATAGATCAACGGGGATCCAATATGTCTCTATGCAACCGGTAGAACTTATTAATAATTTGGTAATATAAAATGAGAAATGACTTGGGATTGGGTTTTTAATTCTAGTATTCTACAATCTACGCAAGTAAGACAATAATATTTATTTAAACTTTTATGTAACTTTTGAGTTACTTTTTTAACTTACAAAAAAGCTTATATAATTTTTCTAAAATCAACGTGCAATGAAAAATAATTTTTTTAAAAAAAACAATAGTGTCAATCGTAAAAAAGATCGTTGCCATTCAAAATTTGCTTTATTAAAACGTTTTTGAAATTAAAATATAATAGTGTCAGTTGATCCTATTCTTAGAAGATATTTCCGCCTCTGTCACAACATTTAGTTGGAAAATACACTATTTTACCGAAGGGATATTTTTAAATTTTAACCATGTAGTTGATGATTAACAGTTGAAAACTTTATCATATTCAGTATTTTCATAGAAGTCTGTATTAGGACTATAGGTTAAGATAGATATTAAACTTCCTATAACCACCATCAGGCTCATGCTATATTATATTCATTATTATATCATTTTTTCACCTTAGTTACGCGTGGTGACTGTCGTTTCTTGATTTCAATCGAATCGGAATTTTATGATGGGTTCAGTAATCAGTATATATATATATATATATATATATATATATATATATATATATATATATATATATAATATTATTGCAGTCAAACGTGATTCAATGCAAGAAACAAAGATCATAAGTCTCGCACTTCTGCATAAAATATCAAAATCATCAAAAAAGCAAACAACATGACAGTGATGAACTAGTCAGGTTAATGATTACCTCTTATAAATATGACCTCGTTAAAAATTTCGAAGAATACAGTTTGATTAGGTAAAGGTCGTAATAAATAGACACCCACTTGGATCAATCGACATCCTACGCCGTGTATGGTACCATACGCTGCGTATAGGGTCGAAAACACTGAAAACAAGGAAAATTCAGAGCTGTCAGATTGCTATACACCACATATAGTTCTATACGGCACATATAGGGCTATACGGCTGTCAGATTGCTATACGACAAATATAGCCCTATATGACACATATAGCCCTATACGACCCCCCTCTATAGGACGCGTATGGGGCTATACGACACGTATAGAAATTTCGGGGTGTTGATTTAAAATCTTTGGATGTCTATTTAACCGGACCCTTAGATAATATTTAAATTTTGAAATTTCTGTTAAAAAAGCAAACAATCATGAAAATCGACCCAAGTTTCATACTAAGCTCGAGTTGAACGTTGAGTATAATACTCATGTAAAATAATATTATATATAATATCGATCATATCAAATATCATTATGTATACATATAATTATATATTATATATTATAATACAAATTAATACCTTTGGTCGGTGGCTACAGTGCCACCGTACCAAAGGCAAAGCACAATGTACAACTTTTAAAAGCTCAAGTCTTAAAAGCACAATGTACAAGTTATAATGCTGAAAGTACAAGCCGGTTATGCAACAATTGAGATTGGAACTGTGGATCTTTCGGACCGCAACGTTCACCTTTCAAAAGGTCGGTGAACCCGCCGTTGCCGGAGAGGTGTTACGGTGGTTGTTGCGGGGGGGGGGGGGGAGACAGAAAGAGATGAAGGATCTGTGTGCGGTGGTTACGGTAGTGGGGCTGCTGCGGTGGTTGCGTTGGTGGTGGTGCTACGATGGTTGCGATGGTTGCGTTGGTGGTGATGCTACGATGGTTGCGGCGGTGATGGTGGTGCGATGGTTGCATTGGTGGTGGTGCTACGATGGTCGCGGTGGTGGTGGTGCTGCTGACTCAAGTGACTTCCGAACCGGGCGAAATGGTCGCCCATTACACGGTTCACACGGTGGTGGTGGAGCGGGCGATGGTTGCGGTGGTGGTGGAGCGGCGATGGTTGAGTTGGTGGTGCTGCTGCGATGGTGGTGGTGGTGCGGTGTTGGTGGTGCTGCGATGGTTGTCGTGGTCATGGTTACGATGGTGGTGGTGTTGCGGTTGTTGTGGTGACGGTGGTGAAATGTGGGAGAGGAAGAGATTGAAATGGGTTTTTGATGGTGGTGGTTGTGGTCAATGGATCTTAATTTTTTTTAAATACAATTAAAATTCTAATGGAGTACAAATGTTAATAAAATAATAATTTTAAGAATGAAAATATCATTACAAATTAGCTATATTAATTACTAAAATAACATTAAAATTAAGTTATTTGTTTAAAATTTGATACATAATTAGTGAGATCTGTCTTTTTTAGTAAAAAGTTATTTTTTAATTTTTTTTATGGTACGAACTTTTCGCTGATTTTAAAGATTTTTTGCGTTAAGGTGTGTTTGTGTTAACTGATACCTTTTTTAACTGCGTCAACACGATAATCACAGTTTTAGAAAAAACACCTCAAACCCAAAATTTTCCCGCGGCAACGCGCGGGTTTTAATATCTAGTTATTATTACTACAACATGTCGGTTTCTCCAGGATACCTTTAAAACTTTTTAATTTGACCACCTAATTTAATAACTTTTAAATAAGCATAACTTAGTTTACTCACATATATGCATACTAGCTTTAGTTACTCGTGTATTACACGGGAGGTGGAGAGTTAATTATTAAAATAACACAAAAACATAAATAAACTAATTATATTACACGGGTTTAAAAAATAAAATTGATTAGTTGTTGATTGTTATTTATATCACACTAACTTTAGAAATCCGTGTATTACACGAGTTAAAAAATAAAATATTAATTATGATGTAAGTTTGTGAAGTATAAAATAACATTTTAAAATAAGATATGATTAAAATCACATATTAGTAATAATTATAAGTAATAATTTTAATTTTTATTTTCAATTAAGTTTAACCATTTTTTCCAAACAAACCGTATTAAAAATATCATTTTTAAAAGTTTTTTATTATAACTCCTAATTTTAATTATTTTTAGTTTATAAAGAAGTTTACTTCTTAAAAACATCAATTTTAGGATATTTCATATTTTCAAAAATATTTGATGTTTTAGAAAAACTCTTATTTCATAAAAAATTGTTTTCTAGAAATAATATTAATAAAAAGACATCTTTTTTTAATTTATTAAAAAATATTTTTAATCTTAAAAGAATTAAAATTGTTTAATATTTAATTTAGGTAACTATTTAAGAGGAGAGAGTGGTGGGAAAAACAAACTTAGGGGGCTTAGAAATTTGACAAGTGTCCCCCTAAGTTACTCTTTTAGTATTATGTATAGATACAATAACATTCACCTTGACAAAAATAGTATATTTTAGAGTTAAATTTTATAATACACAGCTAAAATAACTTAAAATTTTATTGGGTTTGCTTAAATGACATTCTTCAAAAGTTATTTTTGGAATTAAATTACAAGTTTAAACAAACTACTATTTACTTTATGAAAGTTGATACATATGTTTTTTACAATCGTTAGTTTGTCTATCATGTAATTTATGTATATATCTAGTTAAACTGTTTTTTTTGTATAATCGTTGGTTCATATATAATATCATTATACTCTTATGTTTAAACCATTTATGATATTTTGACATACACTACAAAGATTTCGCTTATTAGCAGCGACAATAGTCCACTTTGTCGCCGCTACTACTATTAGCGGCGACATGTCGCCGCTAAAAGTTGGTCGCTAATGATTGGAAAATCGTCGCTATTGATGTCGCCACTAATGAGCTTATTAGCGGCTACAAGGTTGCCGCTACTGGTCACTGTTTATTTATTTATTTCCGGTTTCACAAACCCATACACATATAAAATTAAATCTGGATTTCCCAGAAACACAAATGCAGTATAAAAAGTTTAAAGTTCATAAACGACATACAATGTTTATATATAAAAATTAAATTGCTAGCTTAAATATTTTGTTTAACCTAAAGATAAAACTACAAAAAAAACAACTAGTCATCCGATACACTTTTCATCCCCTTGTCCGAATTATATTCGTAAGTTTGATTTGAATCGTTTTTTGAATGTTAAGTTATGATAAAAAAGTTGGATCTTAAAACAAACTATCAATTTGCACCTACAAAGAAAGTATACATTATATAAGTTATTGCATTTTTAGCAAAGTATATATTATAAGATAACATATTCAACTTTAAGTATATCAAGCGTGTTCGGCATATTTTGACCCATTTAAACTAAAACCTAGTTCATTTAAGGGTATTTTAGTACAAACGAGTCATAATACCAAAACACACTTGATATACTTAAAGCATACTAATTTGAGTTGAAACGGAGCAGAATATCATAAATGAACTTTAATAGACTTAACACAAATTAAAATTCATTTGAGTCATTTTAACCCGTTAAAAGACAAATTAAATATTTTTAAGTATGTTAAATGTTTTCTGCTCATTTTGATCATTTAAACGAAAACTAGAGCATTTAAATGCAGTCTAGTTCAAAATGGTCAAAATTACCCAAACACACTTGCTATACTTAAGAAACATCATAATTTGATTTAAAACGAGTCAAAATGTCACAAATGAACTTTGATTGACTTAACACATCCGACTTTAAGCCTATTAACATTCATTCATGTCATTTTGACCCGTTTAATCTCAAATTAAAATGTTTTTAAGTATGTTAAGTGTACTTGATTTATTTTGACTCATCTAAAATAAAACCTTGATCATTTAAGTGTATTCTAGTTCAAATGGGTTAAAATCATCCAATCATAGTTGATATGTGACAATCCGGAAAATTTCAGGTTTATACTGTAACATCTCGAATTTTTATTAATTAAAAGTTAATTTTTATAAACAATTAAGTTTAAATGCGTTGATGTTAATTTCAACAATTATAATAATAATAACATAATAATAATAATAATAATAATAATAATAATAATAATAATAATAATAATAATAATAATAATAAGATTTATTATTTAAAAACCTAACCCTAAAAGTTTGGGTTAAAAATGTAATTTTTGAAACTTAAAATTAAAAGTTTCTGCATAAAATAACAACAATATAAACTACAGGGACCAAAGGTGAAACTTTTTAAAACCCAGCCCCCTCCCGTCCCCGTCGACCCTGTTTCTCCGGCCGATCTCCGGCGTGTCTCCGGCAAGACCAAATACCCCAAAATAACACGGTTTTGACTCGATCGAACCTTCCTGACACATTCGAGTGGGTGACTCGAACTCGTACCCCACTTTAATTTGAATATTAGAGTCGAGATAGTGCGATTTCCACTTTCGGCCACTTTACAGGCCACAATCGAGCACTATGTTGAATAATAATGAAATTAATTACGCACTAACGAGTGTTTAATCATTTGTAAACTTCCTTTGAGTTCGATTGCACCTGAATCAAACGCAAACACCACCATCGATCACCTCTTTTCATCGCGACTTGTTCTTCACTGTTGCTCATCTAAACGATCTCAAAACAGGTCATAAAACACACCTTTCTGCTCGTTTTTACAAGGGGAACAATAGCCCCATGAATTCAGATGCAATCGAAATCGATTTGGGCTTCAATTTGATCGAATTCGAACTAGGGTTCTTATGGATTGGGGATTTGATTTCGGGTTGTGTTTAAAACTAAAGGGAACCGTGACTTATCGCGGCTGTATGCCATAGTCCACCGGTTCCCCACTCGTTTGCAATTCTGGAGGTCACGGGTTCGAACCCGTGCACCCCCACCTATTTTTTTAAATGCCTTTTTCAACTTTTAAAAATACACAAAAATTCCTAAAAATTATAAAAATAACTTTTAAAAACTTCCTTTATTTTAAAAGTATCTAAGTAATTTTCTATAAAATTTATTTATTAAAAACACCTTAATAATTTTTATAAAATATTATTTGTAAATGTTATAAATAGTCATTTTTATAAAAATGGACTCTAAATAATAATTTAAATTATTAATTTATTATTGGACACTATATTATCTTTAATTATGGATAAACCATGATAATTGTGAAAATTATAAAGATGTTATAATTTCACAAATTGTTTACAAGCGTTATTTTAGATTATTTCTTATAAATATACTAATTAAAGGTGTAGATTAATAATAAATTAAAACTTGTAAACATTACTTATTTGATAAGATAAATACAAATTAGATTTTATAAATTTAATTATAAAATCTTACTAAATTAAATACAAACTTACATATTTAAATAATGTCTAAAATTTATTTACAACATAATGATATGTTAAAATCATTATTAAATTAATCAAATATCATGAAATGCAAATCTTTAGTTATTAAAGAATTAACAAAAATAATGATTTAATTATATGTTTATAACAAATCCCAGAAAACCAAACCCTAGATCAATTGAACTCCAGGTTCAAGATCTAATTTACTTAGGTTATGAATTTGTATCTATTTGCTTATGTGAATTATAATTCCTTAGGAGGAATTTACTAGCTTCTCAACACCATACGAGAACTGAGGTGAGTTCATACTTAACTATTTCCCTTTCTAATCATTTAAATATTTTGGGGAGGAATACATATTATAATTGAAATTTCAAATTATTTTTGTGTATTATGTTAAATAATAATTTGATTACATTTATGATTACATATGGTTACAATGAAAACCCTTCTCTGTATACTGGACTATTAACAAGGCAGGGATCTTTTGGATAGTACTATCGGGGAGTGACTTACCCCCACAAAGGTTTGGACATGTGGTCCTTACCAAGATGCACGGTCATTCGGGATGACTGTTTTGTGTTGAGAAGGTAGATGTGCACTATGAGTAAAGTTTACCATTATAGTTCCACTTACAACCCATATGAGGATAAATGTAAAGGAGGATTTGCTCCCTCTGATTTGAAATTATTATAAGTAACATAATATACACATAAAAAGGATAATAAACTATGATACATGGGTAATTCCTATGTGAAGGATTTGTTGGCTTGTACTTAGTTAGTATGTGGGATAGCGGGTTCACCTTATAAAAGGGTTCACACAGGCGATTCATATACAAAGTGATACCAGTGGGTAGTTCATACTCACACTTTTACAGTTTATCCTACTTTGATGATAATTAATGGTTTATTATTTATGTTTTACTCACCTATGAACTCACCAACCCTGTGTTAACACTTGATTTTACATGTATTCTCAGGTATCTACTAGGAGCTTATGGACGTGCACGTAGGATCATATAAGAGCTCAAGATACATATTGCTTATTATTTGAGATTTGGTTAGACGTATTGTTAAGAAACAATCTATATTTTATTTCCGCTACGTATAATATTTATTACTCTGAATATTGATGGAATGATTATCTAAAATTTATCATATAGATAACTGCATCTCATTTGTGATTAATGTGTTCGATCCTGTTTGTTCACTCCTCCGTGATAAATTCCAGACCCGGAATTTGAGGGTGTGACATGATATACTTAAAAACATCATAAATTGTGTTAAAAGGGGTCAAAATGTTACAAATAAACTTTAATTGACTTAACACATTCAACTTTAAGTCTATTAACATTCATCTATGCCATTTTGACCCATTTAATTTCAAATTAAAATGCTTTTAAGTATGTCAAGTGTGTTTGGCTTCTTTTGACCCATTTAAACTAAAACCTAAATCATTTAAGTGTATTTTAGTTCAAACGGGTCAAGATCACCCAAACACATTTAATATACTTAAAACCATCGTTATTTGAGTTAAAACGGGTCAAAATATCACAAATGAACTTTAATTGACTTAACACATCCAACTTTAAGTTTATTATAGTTTATTCGCGTAATTTTAACCCATTTAAACACAAATTAAAACCTAGATCATTTAAATATATTTTAGTTCAAATGGGTCATCACCTCCATGTTTTCATATAAGCATAAATTCAAATATAGTTGTCAAGTAAGCATAAATTCAATCTTAAATAGTAGGTTATCTCACAAACTAACTACTTTACTTCAAACATACAAAATACACAACTACATTTCTCAACTAAGTATAAATTCAAGCAAAAATTGCAGGTTATCCCATAAATCATCATTTTTAACTACTTTAACAACTTTTAGTTAAAATCTAAAAATTATACAAATTTATTTCTCAACTAAGCACCAGCTCAAGAATATATTAGATTAGTTCATGTTTTAATCAGCTTGTGTGCCAAAGAAACTTCTAAATTTCTTTGATATGATGGCTACAAGAACAATAGTAATAACATTGAGCAAAATCCATATAATTATATATAGCATAACATAAAGAACATAAATTTAAATTTTACCTCAGTTATGAAATCAAAATCTAGCTCTACCCGAATTCAAACAAACAACCAATAGCCTGCAAGATGATGGTATTTGAACAACAACTTCTAAATAAAAAACTAAAAACCAAATAAAAAATAAAATCAAAACTAAGAACCAAATACATAATTAAAATCAAAACTAAAAAACCAACAAAAGATACTTTTTAGCGGAGGCGACAATGGTAGTGACTTCTAGCGGAGGCGGCGGAGGTAGTGGCTTCTTGCAGTGACAATAGTGGTAGGATTGGGTGTTATGCGGCCGGATGATGGTTGCTAATGGTGGGGATTTCACAGCAAGAATGGGGGTTGTTGGGTGGCCGATGATGGTGGGGATGATGGTCGCGACTACTTTGAAGTTACAATAGAGTGAGACGTCGAGTTAGGTTAAAGTGAGGGTGAGAATGACTCGACAACGAGGGAAATAAGCCCACTATATTTTTTCAGTTATTACCGGTGACATGTCGCCGCTAAAGGTGTCGCCGCCAATGCCTATTAGTACGATAAAATCTGATCCGCTAGATTTAGACTTCTATCAATGGCTAGATTTCATGCAGGTGTGCAAACTTGGATCATTACTCAATGTTGTCGCTAAAGGTGTCGTCGCTATTGATGTCGCCACTAATAATGGTGTTGCAGCTAATGTCGTCGCCCCAAATGCTAAGATTTCTTGTAGTGATAGAAATTAAATACGACTATGACTTCTTGCTCTTTTATGCTAATATGGTTTTCATTACGCTAAAAATCTTAGTTATGATTAAAAAGTTAAATAATAGCTTTTCTTGTGTATATAACAAATATAAGTTAAATAAATTCATAAAAATAATTAATAAATACTAAACAATTCGAGCATGAGCCAAACTCTTGTTTGTAAAAATATTCTTGTGTTGAGCTAGAGTTTTAGAGATATAGCTCAAAATAAGTAAAACTTTGAGCTCGACTCAACTCGTTTTAGTATGACTGTATCTTAATAACGTGTTTATATATAAACTGTTTTGTTGTAATTCAAACTATATAGATTCATAAACTCATGTGCGCGCAACGCTTGTGTGTACGTCGTGTATTCCTGGTTAGATGTTATCGGTGACGATTAAAGGTACATGTGTAGAACATAATTTTGGTAAATATGTTTAGGTTGAATATGAAAGCAATAATTCGAGTGTTACCATCATCATAAACTAAGAAAATTGTAGAATTGTGATGTTACAAGTCACGTGAAGTACTACTAGCTAGCTAGTGTTTGTCTTATACACTTATATGGATGGATTCATGTAATATGATTGCCACCAGGAAATTATTTTTTCTTTTTCAGGGTTGTTTTATGCATCAAATATAAAGTATAGATGCATTATGTGTTTAACGTGGTTCTCAACATGTTATTTGTCTTGAAAAAACACCTCTATGTATATACAATGAAAAGTGAATATGTCGTGTAAAGTTATAAAAATCACACTTATAGTATGCTTCTTTTGTGTCTAATTACATGGCTCGAATCTATTAGTTCAATTGATTAACAACTTAGTCTAAATTCTTTTTTGGTTTAACGACAAAACCTACATCTAATAATAAAATTGTTTACTTAAAAAATATATATAATATTAACGAAACATCCTTGTGCGTATGTTTGGTGCCAAGTATATATACGGAGTCATGGTTCAATTACGCAGGGTACATATGTTTAAAATTAATAAATCATGGATCATAATAATAATTATAAACTGTGTATGTATAATAACACGTAGCTGGAAGTTACATACACTTCCCACCTAAAATCCAGTTCCTAATCTTTTTTTATTTAACAGCAGCATTTAGAAGTTTTTTAGGATAAATTCTCCATACTTACACGGTGCAAAGACTATTTAGAGCATTCGTAATTCATCTACTACATTATCCTTATAATAACATTAAACATTAAACTATTTTTTCTCTCTACTTTACAAATTAAATAGTATTTTTTTCATACTTTTATCATTACATTTTCTCTCTCATCCAATGTTTTCGAAACCGGATTGGACTTCGAACCGGACGGCTTACTGGTTTGGTGGTCGGATCGTGGTCGGACCGGTGTGACCGAATTTAAGAACCGGATGACGTCATAATTATATATATAGTATATTATATATATAGTTACACACTAATTTATGGTTCAACACCCGTTTTTACCCATTAAAATAAAAAAAAAATCAAATTACGGTTCGTACCAGTCCGATCACCGGTTCGACCAGCCCAAAATGAATCATAGCAGACCGGACCAGCCACCTAGCTGATCCCCGCTCAAACCGATTGGACCGGCCGGTCCGATCCGGTCCTAATAACATTGCTCTCATCCACTCACAACCTTACAACCAAGGTTGTACTGTGTTTTTCCAAATATGAGAAATCACGGTACAATCTCTATAAGTTTTCTATATTTTTCACTCACAATCACTCACAATCATCACACATAATAGAGGACATTCACTCACATATATATGGAAAACGGGCTGTGAATGCTCTAAGTTATAACTTTTGAATTGTGAGACGCAACTCTTACCACAAGAATTCAACCCCACCTGATGAAGTTACATACACTGTACACATCTGTGTGTATTAATTACCGAAAAGGGTGTTTACAAAGAGTCAAGGGTTTGGATGATATGCTTTTTTTACTTTCGGAAAGCTCGTCAAAGGAATGCCAAGAGGTGAATCCAGGGCATTTTTGTCTTTTTATGTTTGGACTCTTTCTTTGCATGGTAATTTAGTGATTTGTTTCAGAGTTGATGGTGATGTATGATGATACACAGATACACAACACTTGCCACAATGATTGGAATGAAAAGGAAATCATCACTGAGGAGTGTGTATACACACATATAATATATGTTTTTTTAATTACACATTAAAGATTTAAACACTAGGGGTGTGTAAAAAATCCGATATTCGAAATATCCGAAATCTGATCCGTATCCGAATCCGAATAAATCGATCCGAATCCTTATTCGGATATTCGGATCGGATCTCATCCGAATCTGAATTCCTTATTCGGATTTCGGATCGGACTTCGGATATCACACTTTTTTTATTCGAATTATTCGGATATCCGATTAATCTGAATAAGACTTCAACTATGTTTCTAGCATAATACTCATTACTCAACTATATATTATGTTTTCAACTCAATACACAATAATCCTTACACATTCTAGTCACAATCCTAAATAATTATGCAATAATCGATCGCCGTTTTAAATTAGAGATTCTAATTTCGGGTTCTATACAATTGCCTATTATGTTCTAAATTCTAAATTTTTGTACAAGTCAAATTTTATTTGTTAGTTTATATCTTTTATTGGGATTTCCAACTTATAAAATGGAAAGAATAAAAAAGTAGCAAACAAAATAAATATATAGAAAAAAAAGAAAAAAATTGTTACTTGGTTTATTCGGATTATTAGGATAAATTCGGATTATACGGATATATCCGAATCCGATCCGAATTGAATTCGGATATATTTGGATCGGATGGAAAAATCCTTATTCGGATCGGATCGGATTTCGGATAGGGTCCTGAAAATTTCAAATCCGAATAATCCGATCCGAATAATCCGAATAATCCGTTATCCGATCCGATGAACACCCTTATTAAACACTAAGGGGCTATTTGATTGCAGGTCTCAGGCAGAAGGGGTTGATCGAGTAAGAGTGTTTCAAAACTGATCGGGTAAGGAGAAAAATATGCATGGGTCGGTGGTGTCGGATCAGGTCAGATGCGTAATAGTGAGAATCAAACACGCTGACCAGCCAAAATGTCTGACCGGGTCAGTGGGTCAGACATTTTGACCAAGTCAGAAGCAAATCAAACATACCCTAATGTTTTGAAAAACATTTTAGACGTTTTATCACTAGTTATCTAGTACACATATCCATTCAACATTATATGTTTTAGATTCAAAAAAAAAAATAAATCCCCCTTTCTTAAGTATATTTGCTTAATGTGCAAAGTTGTATAATAAAGATCTTCTGGTAAGAGTTGTACCAGAGTTATATATATGTGATAACATATAGTAAACTCTAGAAACAAGAAAAACTAGTTAGAACTCTAGTCTGATATACATTCTTGCAACCTCGCGGTTGGAACGATAAGAGATGGGCATTTAAACTAACTCAAAAATCGATATACGGACGTCCTTCGGTAAAGATATTGACATATTGAGGGAACATGAACCACAAGAGGCTTACCCATATAAATCTTTTATAGTACAAAATGAAGATCGGTCTTATATTTTGTATGGTGACGTCGCATCGGATAGGTGAAATGATACACAACGCTCACATTTTCATAGCAGACTATGGTGACATGAAGCGAAGGACAATGAAGCTCAAAGTATATTTCGATACCAACAAGCATCTACTATTGCATTAGCCATCCCATGATATTCAACTTTAGTACTAGAGTGAGCGATAAAAGTATGACACTTTGAAAATCAAGATAACAAGTTATCTTAAAAAAACTAAGGGTTAGCCATGTGACATAACACAAGTAACACGGTTAATGAATGACACCACCCGAACGACACTATAAAACAAAGATATCACAATTTACAATTTACAATCTAAAATATAGATACATTTCTTACGGAACAACCCATAAAATTCCCAAAATCTATATAATCCATAGAAAATTTACAATCTAAATTCTTTGCTAATGATCCTTTGATCTAGTGGTTAAGGGGGAGGTGTGAGATGTTGTCTCTTTTGGAGATTCAGAGTTCAAACCTTGGCGTTGATAATTAATTACTAACTTGATAATATTAACAACTAATCCGCTGTTCAAAAAAAAAGTGGATCTGCATATCAAAGATTTTTAAAAAATAGTTACACAAATAAGACTATTGGAGTATTACCTTAGATTCTAAGAAACCAAGAAGAGAATCTGAGAAGAGATTAAAATTTTGGGTGTTGATATTTTATAAAATTATATCGTTTAATAAACAGGTCGTGTAATTTATCTACTTGTTTAACACATTTAGTTTACGGCATTCCTTCAGGCTTCAACACTCCGGTTGGGCTTCTGATTATTACATTTCCAACTTTTTACTGGGCCTGGGCCGTGCGATTGATCCACCATCCACCGGTCGTTACTTTAAATGATGGGCTAAGATCCTTCATTTAAACACTGTTATTTAATGGGCAATTAGGCAAATAAAACAGGCTACTTAACATTGTTACAAATTGGATTTTAATAATTTAAGTCATTGGTTGATAATAATCCATAATGTCAATTTGGCTAATAAAAATTTAAATTTTTATTTTTGTTGTAAAGAGCAATCCTAATAACATAATAATTTATAGGTTTACACTTGATTTTCACTCGATTTTACTTATGATTATTATTGTCAATGAAATATAGACACGTACAATGAAGTCAAATGAAAACAAGCAAAAATCAAGTGTGAGTCATTGAAGATTATGCTACTAGGATTGTCATTGGCAACAAAAATAAAAGTTAGGATTATTATCAGTCAACTAATAGTATGGATTATTATCGACAAACAATCATAGTTTGGATTACTAAAATCCACTCGGCTTATTTTTTTCAGTACCAAGTATTGACATATACAATGCATATTTATGTGTATTAATGCTTATCAACCATACTTATTTAGAAGTTTAATAGAAACTAAGAAATTTGAAAGGAAAAAAAAAAAAGAAAGCCGGCTCAAACCGTTAAAACCCAACCGTTTTGGCAAACCGGACCTAAACGCATTTGGTGCCGATTTTAAAAACAGTTGATGGAGGTACAACCTAATTTTTTTTTTATCAAAACCGATTGAATCGGACACCAACCATATGAATTTGGTGGTGGTAAGGCCTTTGCAGTTCTGAAAATCCCATTCTAAGAACTTAGAACTTCTGAAATAACCTTAAAAAGCCTTAAAAGTGATTCAAAATACTATAATTGAAATAAAAGAAACTATGTAAATTTGTCTATGAAGAGCAAAAATGGCTAGAATTTTTTTCAATCATCACCGTAGGGATCCTAAAGTTCCAAAATCGCCCTTTCGAAGAAACCCGATTCTCTTCACATAAGAACTCCCAAGAGAACCACTTCTCGATCAATCGATCGACATCATGAACCACCACATTCGTCCCATTTCCAGCTCTAGCTAGAACCCCAGCCATGAAAATAGAACCCATTCTACCTGGTGACTCGGGTCCATCCCCACAAGGTCCATCCACAACAATCACATCCCATTTTATCTCCATCACTTCCTCGGGCAGCCCGGGCAACGCAAGTTTACACTCTGATGTAACATTTCTCATCCCCGAATTCAGATCACAACTCACGCTTGATCTCGCATGCTTTAACAGCTCGTACGCGTCCTTGGCGTAAGTTTTGTACTCAACTTTATAAACCCGTACTGCAGCGTCAATGATCTAAATTCCCACTTCATCTTCTTTACCTTTTCTGGATTATTTTCTAGAAAAACTGTGGTACCACCTTCATTAATCATCTGTAACTTGATGTACTGGTGTTCAAACCCGAAAACAAGAACGTTGCAGGGAGATTTTTGACGAACTATATGAACAGAAACCGAGTCTCCTTTTCCGGGAGTAGTCGTTGTTTGATCGTATTTAAAGGGAAAGTCGGTTGGACCGTTGAGGTTTCGTGGTTATATGTATCGAGGACGAATCTTGAAGACGATAAGGATGATGAAGTGATGGTGAGTTTGAGTATTCTAAGAAGGGAGATGATGACTAGAATGAAAACAAGAGGGAGGATTATTTTCGTCTTAGTAAATCCCATGGATGCAGTGATAAAACCTAAGGTGTTTGTTTGTATGTGTGTTTGTTAATGTGTTCATTTTCATTAGGATTGAGTGAAGATGAAGGAATAGTTTATGCTTAGGTTGGAAGCATGGCAACTGTTGGTAAGCTTCTCAACCAACTGCTAATAATAAAATCCAAGTGTCAATTTTTGACTAAACCCACATGTGGACTTGGGTGTGTTAGAAGTGTTCTATGTATGCTAAAAGTTGGCTAGTTTTTCAAAAAGATAATCCATAATTGTCATGTTTACCCAAACTCAATGACCGGTTAATAACTAGACCACTTGTTATAGCCACCGGTTAAAAGTTTGAATAAATAAATTTTGTTTCAAGCTATGGTGGTCTCTCAAGAATCAGTCTCTTTATCTCATGGGATAGAGGTAAGGTTTACACTCATCACATCTCTAGACCCTACTATCGAGTGAGTCTTAATCGGGTATTTTGTTAGTTTCAAGCTATATGAACTCTTAATTCTTAAATCAAACTCAAATCTATCATGAGGCAAGCTTGAACCTATATTAATACAAGTAGACTAGTCAAGTTCAAGCCTAACCTAACACCATCTAGTCAAGCTCGAGCCCGAGCTCAAGCCATGGTTAATGGTAAAGTACAAAAATTAAGTCCATCCAACTAAATAGTCGAGAAATATAATACCAACAAAGTAATAGCAGGGAAACAAGAGAATAAACCACACAAAAATTAATACGCATTTGTATTTAGAGCTAACATGAATGGTAATACAAGAATGAACACATGATATGTTTGAGCACATAACTGTTCATGTTATTCTCACCTCTAGGACATCACTTGTATTTCTTTGCATGCTTTAACTTCCACGCAGCCTGTAATTGACTTTTGATGTATAACAATTATTCACAGCAATATTGATCAAACTTCAGGAAACTAAAGGATCTACAAAACTGTTTCAGGAAAGCATATAAAATAGATGATTTAGCAATTTACATCAAACCAATACAAATACGATATCCTTTTTACCATCATACGGGCGCCTAAGAGGGTGTTTGGATTCTGCATTTTGGAATTCTTAGTGTTTAAGTAAACAGATTCAGATGGTCCTGCTGCTCATGATATGCCTTTGTTTAAATGCTTGTCACAAATTCTATCTTTTTCTAAAATACTAGAATATGAGGAAAGTCTCTACAGTCAGTGAATCAGAGAACACAGAGAACCAGAAGTAAGATGCATTTTGTGTCCTCACATAATTAGATCCAAACAACTAAAAACAGAGAAAGAAAAATTTAAGGAAAATCACAAAATGTACCTTAATTTCACCTTTTGCCTCAATTTCACCTTTTTGACGTCGTATGCAAAAAATAATTGTTGTTTCAGTTATATGTAACATAATTGTAAAATCTCTTACCGTTTTATGTCACTAACCTTCTATAGCAAGTAAAATAGTAACATGGCACTAGGATATGATGACGTCAAGTGTGCTACATCTCCATGTTACTTACTATAGATGATTACATATATAAACTGATAAAAAATAGAAATATGTTACATACAATGGAAAAATACATTTTTTCCCGCATACAACAAAAAAAAGGTGAAAGCAGGGTGTATTTTGGGTAACAAACACTGAAAACAATTATGAAAGCAAAACAATCACTCAATCCAATCTAAAACGTAAACTGTATAGTCATATTGCTTCATGAATATATGACAATTTATCCAATCACAACATACAAGTTCACAAGATCATTATTGTGAAGCTTGTACTTGAATATAAATTTCACACCTACAAGTTAACAAGAGCCAAAGTAACACAATTCCTGAGAATTTTAGTGTCAAAACCAACTAAAGTAAAACAACAGCCAACCGAATTATTGTCATCATATACGTCACGCCTTGCAAGCATTTATCTAAATAAGTTAAAAGTTCTATTCAAAAAGTCGATAATTTGATTACAAATTTATAATATGCTTCTCATGGAAATCATCTGAGCTACAATCTTTTCACTTCTACTCCAGCTTTAACGTAATACTTCAAGAACAAGTTCATTTAAACATCTACCGGTGTAAATCCATGAGTAATTTAAAAACTAGAAGAAATGAACGAACACTACTTAAAAACCCTCAAATTAGTCACCTGATCATTACAATCATCATGTAACACAAGCTACAGTCACACTACTCCAAGTCTCCAATTCCAAAATCAAAAAACATGAACAGGCAACCGCATATCGAATCTCACAATCAAACAATCAATACGCAATAACACGTCATAACAACACAAAACTCACCCTAAGCAGCGCCAACAATGATGTTATTGATCGGAATGAAGATCAATTTAACGAAGAAACCGACGAATCCCATCACAACGAATCCGATCGCCGTACGAGTCGCAACTTTCGTAAATTCTGCACCAAATCGTCCAAAACGTGAAAATCACATCAATCGGTAGGTACAAACATGCGTTATAACTCATAATCAGTTAAAAACTAAAATCACATGTAAGCCTAAAAACAATCGATCGAGATGCATGCATACCTTTGCGATCAGGTTTGTGACACCTTTTGACAAGACGAGCGCTGTCCTTTGCGAAGTCTCTTAGTGGATCAATGACTGAATCAATGGCGTCCATTGTTGAAGCTTCGAGAAAACTGTAAATGGTGGAATTTGGTGGAAGAGATGAAGTTTATTAATGGTGGATTATTAGGTAATATGGTTAAGGTATGAAATTATGATGTGGTGAATGGTGATGTGCCCAAACACTCCCTTTACATTCATAAATGACAATAAATCACCTCATGTTCTAGTTAATAAACTCTAAAAAAATGTTTGTAATAATAAAGAAACTTTATATTATTGTGTATCTTTACGGTCTGGTTTAACGGTTAGAAGGTCAAGTTATGAGCTACTGATAGTTTTGGACGTTGTAAACTAAAACCGATAAATATTAAAGCTAAACCAAACCAAACCAAACCGTTACTAGTAGTTTGGTTTTGGTTTCGTTTTAAATTTTATTGACATTAAATAGATTACAAGAAGCATTGATGTTTCAATGCTTGAAACTTGTAATCTACGTACATATGTCCTAGAGTAAAAATTATTTAAAAAAGGTACATATAATATGTTAAATTTTAGTTAGGTATAAATGATATTTTAAAATTTTATATGGATATATATGAAATCCTACTCAGCTTAAATGCTTATTATAGCATTATAGATATGCCGAGGTGGATATTTAACATTTTTATTGAGGATTTATTAAGTAAAATAATAAAAATTATATTTATGAAAATAACGGATCAAATTCTTTTAGTCGGCCGAAGAAGGAGCAGCAACACCTGCCACCCTAAGTCCCTAATTGAACGAGAACAAATAATCAAAGAAACAGGTGAGCAATCACACGTAAAAGTAATTGTTGTATTTCTTTTAGTCGGCACGAACAAGAAACAACGAACACGCCGTTATGTCTATGTTTGTGTTATTTGATGTCTTTATGTTTTGCGATCTAAACTTCATACAAAATACAACATATATACATTTGTGTTATTCCATCACATCTGCGGTATGAGTAACCTTCATGCAATATCTTGATGGAATATTGCTGTTGCATTTTAATCATTTCTAAATCATACGTGTGAATCCTGCGTTTTGGTTGCCTTATTTGAATCAAATGTGGAATTTTGTTATCGCATTTTTTGGATCAACGTATGCAATTTTGAATCAAATGTGGTGTTTATACTAGTTAACTGCTATTGTGTATTTTTTACATTAAAAATATTAAAAGTAAAACTTTCGAACCTTTAGAGATAATTTTTAAAAATAAATTTCCAAAATCTTAAAATTAAAATAATTATTAATTTTCTATGTTAACGTATTAAAATAATGGAATTGCCATGTCAACATGGTGGCTTGTTAAATAGATAAAGAAAAAAACATAAATTAACACGTTACTTAAATTGAGTGATTAATTGAAACAATATTAATTAAAATAATATTAAAATCATGTGACTATTAGTCTATTATTTAAATTGGGTGACTTAATTGAAATAATACTAATTAAAATAATAATAAAATCTTGTGACTATTAGTCTATTATATGAAGTTTTTTCTATTTGGATATGGTATCTCATTCATATCTTTTTCTAATTGTTCTTTGTTACTATTTTATATATATATATATATATATAGAGGGAGGTTCCCCTACAAATTAATGTTTGCCTAAGTATGCTAAGAAGTAATCTTAGCCTTCTAATTATCTAATTAAGGGCTAAGATCAAAGTGTAGAAAAAATAACTAATCAAGGGTAATTTGGGTATTTTATTACATTACCCACAATAGTTGACTTTAAAAAATTTCCCCCTTATTTTTTTAAATGCTAATAACTTTTTCATACGACATTATTTTTTTAAAAAAATTACACCATAAAATCAAGCATTTTTTTCTCTTTAATTTGAGTATAGTATTACTATAGTTTTTTTTTTAAAAAAAATCAAATTATGTGACGTTGTGCTGCATTTTTAACGTTTTTGTGCTGTATTTCATAAAACAGCACAAGGCTGTGCTGCATTTTATAAAACAGCACAAGGCTGTGCTGTGTTTTATAAAACAGCACAAGGCTGTGCTGTATTTCATAAACAGCAAAAAGCTGTGCTGCATTTTATAAAACAGCACAAGTCTGTGCTGTATTTCATAAAACAGCACAAGGCTGTGCTGCATTTTATAAAACAGCACAAGGCTGTGCTGTATTTTATAAAACAGCACAAGGCTGTGCTGTATTTCATAAAACAGCACAAGGCCGTGCTGCATTTTATAAAACAACACAAGGCCGTGCTGTATTTCATAAAACAGCACAAGGCTGTGCTGTATTTCATAAAACAGCACAAAACGCACGAATCACAATACAGCACAAATCAAGAATACAGCACAATACAGCACAATCAAGAATAAAGCACAATACAGCACAAATCAAAGAATACAGCACAATACAGCACAAATCAAGAATACAGCACAATACAGCACAAATCAAGAATACAGCACAATACAGCACACATCAAGAATACAGCACAATACAGCACAAATCAAGAATACAGCACAATACAGCACAGATTGACTAATGCGTATGAACCAGTAGCATTACGAATACGCGCAATAGCAGAAATCTGAAACAGTAGCATCATAGGTTATGATCAGAGATTTCTCAATTAAACCAAGCCAAACTGAATATGAACTGCAACTACAAAGTAAGAAGCTTAACAAATAGCACAAACATTTGTACTGTTACAAGCATAAAACTAATGCGTATGAACAATCATTTCTCGGACAGATCACCACCCCAAATTTCAGCGTATATCATTTGAAACTTACGAATTTGGTGTTCGACAGATCTGGTTGGGGAAGTTTCAAATTTGGACGGAGGATCACGGCGGAGGATCTGGTTGGGGGAAGTTTCACCGTAAAAACCCCAAAATGAACGTCGACGGCGGCGGAGCCACCACCCGATTCGGCACCACAATCCACATAACCGCCCTCGACGGCATCGTCAACGTCAACTCCCTATTCACTCTGGCAGTCTTCATCGGCCTCGCTTGGCAACCCACCGACCCCAACAACAGCCTCGTCACCGACCCAAATTGCGCCGCCGGCCGCAAAATCGCCGAGGATCTCATCTGCTTCCACGTGTACTCCTTCAGCTCCTTCCTCTTCTCCAGTCTTGTGGCTTTAAGCCTCAAACAAGCGATTCGAATCGCCAAAACATCGTGTGAGACTCGCAGACTCATGATCTTCACTTTCGACATGTGTCACATCAACAAGAATGCTCTGCGCACGGGCTATATGGTTTCTGCTGTGGGTTCGGTTTGTGGGTGTGGTGAAAAGGGTGATTGTTGAGGGTGAATTGAAGACGTATGCTGTTGCGTTTGATGATCCTCCTGAGGAATTTGTGTTTGATTGTTGAGGGTGAAAAGGGTGATTGTTGATTTGGGGGAGATGGTTGGGGGAGATGGTGGTTGGTTACAGATTGTGCTGCATTTTGGTAAAATACAAACGGGACTAATAACTGTGTTTTAGGACCATAATGCCCTTTAACCCTAATTTTAAGAGTGCCACATGTCATGTTCTTATTCCTTCTTAGCATACTTAGGCAAAATTATTTCTTATTAGAACCTCTACCTATATATATATATATATATATATATATATATATATATATATATATTAAGTATCTGAAGAGTTTATTACATTTTGTTTTTATGGTTGGATGATATAGTAAATTTGTTTATGAAATATGTTTTTCATGTGACAGTTCATTTGGAAAACGTTTGTTTTCAAAGACGGTTCATCAGTTA
Organism: Flaveria linearis; assembly: GCA_024085815.1. NCBI lineage: Eukaryota > Viridiplantae > Streptophyta > Magnoliopsida > Asterales > Asteraceae > Flaveria > Flaveria linearis. The sequence continues at coordinate 70,717,258 of CM044011.1, forward strand.
AACGATGTTAATTTAGCCGATTAGTATTATAGACATTTTAATAGTTTCATGTTTTAGCAAAATTTGAAAAAGTTGAAATAAAAAAAATATATTAAACCACACAAAGTGTAACACCCCGGCCCGGATAGGGCTGACGTGTCACTAATACGGATATCAAATCAAAAACCAATCCATGATATTACAGAAACGATCAAACAAAATAACTTCAAACACACTAAATAATCCGAAAGAACCTAATTATGATGTTCAATACATTAATTAAAGTAACAGATAATCTTGATCTTCAATTCACTCTTCACTGGTTTCCCTTATTACCCTGCTGACCTGACGTGCATGAAAACAAAAGCACGCCTGAGCATAACGCTCAGTGAACGGAAGAGCGGATAACAAAAATAAACAGACATGACGATAATCAAAGAATCAGCAGATATAAAAAAAATAAACAGACATGGTGATAATCAAAGAATCGACAGATATCAAAAATAAACAGACATGGTAATAATCAAGGAACCGACAGATATCAAAATAACAGACATGTGATAATCAAGGAATTAGCAGATATCAAAAATAAACATACGTCATAAGACATATGTCAGATAGAACATACCCCGAGCTAATAATCATATCATATAATAACTGAATAGGGGGAACACAGGTAGCGAGCCCGTGAACCAATGTGAAATGGAGTATGGGCAGACATACAAACCATTCACCAGAGTCCTGAATGGAATGGTGTTTAACCATCCATCAGGAAATAACAGAACTAGCCTAGGATCGATCCATACGCCTCTGAGGAAATAATAATATAACCAGACATAATTTCAGAGTCCTCTTTAGAGACGCCGTGATCTCAGCTCACCGCCACGGTTGGTGCCACGTTATCGATGCCGCAATAACGCGTCTTGGTCACCCCCAAGATAGGGAGAGCTCGGGTAACAAATTCAGAAATATATAGTAGTCAAACTACTTATAACAGAATCAAAAGCAATTTATCAGGAATCAAAACTAGAAATGAACGGAAATCAAATACGAGACAGAAATCGGGAATCTGTACTGAAAAGTAACGGAACATATTATTTATACTAAGATATAAAGAATCAGGAATCCGTACCTTATACACGAATGACAATAATCAGAAACAAAGTCTAGGCTCGGTTAACGCCGCGAGAACCTACGATAACGTAACGCAAATTATAGTTTGGAGTTTCCTATTTTAAATTGGAAAAATTCCAGTTCTGCCCTTGTCTTTTCGCACTCGTTAAAAATACTAAACGACGTTTAAAAATTCTGAAAATCTCCAGTTTACTAGATTAGTGATTTCTAAACAACTTCATTTAGAAAAGTTTCTGATTTGGATTACCGAAATATGAGAAAAACGTGGATCTTTACAGCTGCGCAGAACTGCAAGCTGTTACGAAAACGACTATTTGGAGGTCTAAACGAATGAGTTTTTCTATGTTTTATATATCAACAGATTCGTTTTTCGACGAACTTCGTCGTGGACATAAGGTTTAACTGATTTTTATAATTTTTAGAAATTTTATTTAATTTTTTTAAAGCCCAAAAAGGCTTAAAAAAAATGGTTGTAGGTGCCCGGGTTCGAACCCGGGACCTCAAAGTTAACAAGGAAGCACAGAACCAGTAAACCAAAGGCCGTGGCCGCGTTATAACTGCCCTTTTAATTCTTAAAACCATTCTTAAAGAGAAACCCCAAATTGCAAGAACCCTAACCCGAATTCAATCCTAATTGACCCTGAATTCGACTATGTTAACTGTATTGATCTTAGGGCTTTTGTTCCTAGATTAAAATCGAGCATGTATATGGGTTTAATTACCTGACTTGGAGTTCGATTGATGATAAACCCACGAAGAACAGGTCGCGCTTGAGGAGGACTCGATTCGATGCCCAAATCACGATGATAATCAAATTCGTTCTACAGGAAGCTCCGAATAGTTCAAATGATGAAAAGCCCTCTATCAAATTCGAATCAAATTGGCCGGAGGATGGTGTTCGAGTATGTTGCAGGTCCGCGACTTTGAAGGAATCGAACAGAATGATTTGGTGAATTGCAAGTGTAATTTAGATTGTTAATAGCTTAGAAACAGATATATGATCGTTTAGATAAAGTTAATTGAATTATTATATATGTCTAGTGCGATTTGAAACGTGGGTGGTCGGCCGAAAGTTGGTTAGATGTGTAGATCGCACTGTCGGCTCTATCAATCGAATTGTGGTGGGCACGGTTTCGAATCTACCACATGATGTTGTCGGGGGTGTTTAATTTAGTTGAAATCGATTAATTTTTGGTGTTTTGAAGTCGCCGGAGTCGACCGGACTTGGCCGAACAGTGGCCGGAGACACCGGCCGGCGATCGGGAGAGAGACAGATTTGTTTTTGACCATTTTACACAAATGGTCCCTGTGGTTTGGTGTTGTTTTATTTTGTTCCCAAAGTTATATTTATTATATATATATATATATATATTTTTATATGGGGGTATCATAATTCTACCCCCCTTAAAAAAATTTCGTCCACGAAATTGCTAGGTATAGGTCGAAACAAGATATGACATAACGAATACGGAGTACTAAAGAATCAACAAGTGGATGAGATAACTCATAATCATTTAGATGCAGAGACGGAGCTAATCACAAAAATAGAAACATGTAATAGATAGTCTGATGGTCAGAAATTAATAACTGATATCTGTAATGCCAAAATATGTCAAAATACATTAATAAACCAAGTACTAAGCTGTAAAAGATTCGGATATTGGGAACGGATTTCATCTTCTATCTCCCATGTAGCTTCGCGTTCGGAATGGTTTTTCCATAATACTTTAACAAATGGAATAGTTTTCCTACGCATAATGCGTTCTTGTCGGTCAAGGATAGCTTCTGGTTCTTCCTCAAATGATAAGTCTTCACGAATCAATGAAGCGGATAGTTAACCACGTGAATAGGGTGATAATTGTATCCCCTTAAAAGAGATACATGAAAGACATTATGCACATGTGACAGTTGAGGTGGTAAAGCCAATCGATACGAAACCTCACCAACTCTTTCCAGGATTTCAAAGGGTCCGATAAACCGTGGACTAAGTTTCCCTTTTAGACCAAAACGTCGTACGCCTTTGCAAGGCGAAACCTTCAGGAACACGTTGTCACCAACCTTAAACTCCAAAAGTCGACGGTGTCGGTCTGCATAACTTTTCTGTCTACTTTGAGCTTCCTTTAACTTTTCTCTAGCAATAGCAACTTTCTCATTCGTGATCTGAACTAACTCGGGTCCTTCGATGACTCTTTCACCGACTTCTTCCCAACAAACAGGTGCTCTACATTTACGACCATACAATAATTCGAAAGGTGCCATGCCAATGCTAGCTTGCCAACTATTGTTGTAAGCAAACTCGACCAAACACAAGTACTCATCCCAGTTCCCAGTCCACTCTAAGGCACAAGCTCGAAGCATGTCCTCGAGGGTCTGAATAGTACGTTCCGACTGACCGTCAGTCTGAGGATGAAACGCCGTACTAAACCTCAACTTGGTACCCCATGCAGCTTGCAAACCCTTCCAAAAACGAGAAGTGAACCTCGGGTCTCGATCAGACACGATAGACACCGGAGTGCCATGAAGTCTAACAATCTCTTGTGTGAACACTTCAGAAAGTTTGCTAACCGAAAATCCTTGCTGAATTGGGAGAAAGTGAGCCGACTTTGACAATCTGTCAACTACAACCCATATTGCATCATTCTTCTTAAATGTCCTTGGCAACCCTGTCACAAAATCCATGGAAATATCATCCCATTTCCATACAGGAATAGGTAGTGGCTGAAGCAAACCACTAGCTCTCTGATGCTCAATCTTGACCTGCTGACAAGTAAGGCAACGGCTACATACTTAGCCACGTCTTCTTTCATGCCATTCCACCAGAAATTCTGACGAAGATCACGATACATCTTAGTAGATCCTGGATGGATAGAGAACGGAGAACTATGTGCCTCAGCTAATAACGATTCTCGAAGAGCAGAATCATTAGGCACACATAAACGTTTACCACACCATATTACTCCATGCTCATCTACTCTGAATTCTGATTGCTTACCAATCTCCACATTCTGTAAGATTGCCCAGAGTTCACCATCGTCTTTTTGTGCGTTCTTAATCCGGAATATTAAGTCTGGTTCAATCTGAAGACTAGCGAGATATCCGTCACTCTTCCCAATATGTAGGCCAATACCCAATCTATCAAGATCGATAATGTTCTGAGGCTGTAGCTGTAGAGAGGCTACTGTTCCTGAGCTCTTCCTGCTAAGAGCATCAGCTACCACATTGGCCTTTCCCGGATGATATTGAATATTGGCATCATAATCTTTTAACAACTCTAACCATCTTCTCTGCCTCATGTTTAGTTCTTTTTGTGTGAAGATGTATTTCAAGCTCTTGTGATCAGTAAAAATATCACAAGTCTCTCCGTAAAGATAGTGACGCCATATTTTCAGCGCGAAAATAACAGCAGCGAGTTCAAGATCATGCGTAGGATAATTAACCTCATAAGGTTTCAACTGCCGTGAAGCATAAGCAATGACCTTACCATGCTGCATTAGCACACATCCGAGTCCCTTTTTAGAGGCATCGCTGTAAATCTGATATCCACCCGTGCCCGATGGGAGTGTAAGAATCGGGGCAGACACCAATCTCTTCTTAAGCTCTTCGAGCTTTTCTCCCGCTCATCATTCCAAGAGTACTTAACCCCTTTCCTTAGAAGTTGCGTAAGGGGTAAAGCAATAACAGAGAACCCTTCGACAAATCTACGATAGTAACCAGCAAGACCAAGAAAACTCCGGACTTCTGTGGCTGAAGTAGGTCTTGGCCATTTAGTGATTGCCTCTATCTTTGCTGGATCTACCATAATACCATCTGTAGAGACCACATGACCCAGAAAGGCTACTTGACTCAACCAAAATTCACATTTTGAAAACTTAGCGTAAAGCTTCTTGTTACGCAGAGTTTCAAGCACGATACGAAGATGGTCTTCATGTTCCTCCTTACTCTTAGAATAGATAAGAATGTCATCTATAAACACAATGACGAACTTATCCAGATAGTCATGGAAAACTCGGTTCATTAGGTCCATGAAAACAGCTGGGGCATTCGTTAACCCGAACGGCATAACCAAAAATTCATAGTGACCATATCGCGTACGGAAGGCAGATTTAGGGACATCAGAATCTTTGATCTTTAGCTGATGGTAACCAGACCTCAGATCGATTTTAGAGAAACACTTTGCACCCTGAAGCTGATCAAATAAATCATCAATACGAGGCAGAGGGTAACGATTACGGATAGTGATCTTGTTGAGTTCTCTGTAGTCAATGCAGAGTCTCAAAGAACCATCTTTCTTCTTCACGAATAGGACCGGTGCACCCCAAGGTGAGACACTTGGTCTAATAAATCCAAGATCTAATAACTCCTGTAATTGGTCCTTCAGTTCTTTGAGTTCAAGTGGTGCCATACGGTAAGGTGCCTTGGAAATCGGTTCAGCACCAGGAATAAGATCAATAGTGAATTCCACCTCGCGGTCTGGTGGAAGTCCAGGTAGCTCCTTAGGAAACACATCGGGAAAATCACAAACAACCGGATAATCAGAAATACTAGGCTCTTCAGGAGATAAAATTTTAACTGAAGCAAGGAATCCTGCAGCGCCGTGCAGTAGGGATTTACGAGCCTTAAGTGCTGAAATTATTTGAAGAGTTTTTCGAGGTTTAGTCCCCTGATAAATGAGTTCAGGATGATGGGGATCTCCAAACAGAATGCGACGAGTCTGACACTCAATTGTAACATGATGCCGAGTTAACCAGTCCATTCCCAGGATGATATCAAAATCTTCCATTTGCATGGGCAACAGATCCGCTGTAAGAATGAGCGATTCAACTCGGATCGGACAATCCTCATACACATGAGAGATTGTAACAGAGTTTCCCATAGGAGTCATAATATTCAAAGTATTTTCTAATAATGTTGGGCTCATCTTTAGATGTTTAAGAAAAGATTGCGAAATTATGGAGTGTGTTGCTCCAGTATCAAATAAGACTTGAACTTCACGAGTTCCTAACATGAGAGTACCAGAAACAGTACCTAAAGAATTTATGTTACCATGGCACACTTAGTAATAGATAACAAGCAGAATTAGAATTGTAAGACTACTAGATTATTCAGATACGATAGATTCACATATGGGAGGAATATCAAGAGTCATACCTGGTGTGTTTGCTGCATCCTTTGCGTTCAGAGCAAACACTCGTCCTCCATTAGTAGGTTGTTTTGCACTAATTCCAGCCTTCCCTTTGTTATCAGGATACGGACAGTCTTTCAGTACATGGCCGGTCTTTCCACATCTAAAACAGGCTCCTGAAGCTCGCCGACAAACACCAAAATGACGTTTTCCACATGTAGTGCATACCGGAACTTGCTCTTGGCCTTGGTTTTCGGCAGGTTAGGATTCTGCTGTTTTTGTTTCCATTGATTACCTTGGCGGTTATTATTTCTGTTGAATTGGGCTTTTCGATCACCTGTATGGTGTTTCTCGCTTGAAGATTGCCCAGAAGGTGCGGTATGGTGTCCTTCACGATTTCTCTTTCGACTCTCCTCAGCTTTAGCTAACCTCTTCTTGTTTTCCATGTCAAGTGTTTTCACGGCATCAGCTACTTCATTGATATTGTTAAACCTTTGAGTCACTATCCACCTCCGAGTCCTCTCATGAACAGCCCATTTCAACTTTTCTGCTTGGGCCTCTGGGCTACCTGCAGCTTCCCCAAGAAAGCTAGCCAACCTACAGAATCTTGCCATGAATTCCTGCCAAGGTTCACCATCGCGTTGCTCAATAGATGCATATTCCCGTGCATACTCATTTCGTTCCACTTCAGAGAAATACTTTCGGAAGAATATTGTGCGGAAATCGGCCCAAGTAAGGGTAGCAGCATAACCTTCTCCACCATGTGCAAGTTTTACCCCTTCCCACCAAACTAGAGCGTCATCCTCCAGTTTGTAAGAGGCCAACCTAGTTTTAAATATGTCATCGACTCCTAGTACTTCGAATATCTTTTCCACATGGGCTATCCAGTTCCGAGCATCCATCGGTGTAGCAGCATCACTAAAAGATCTTGGTCTTTGCTTCATAAAGCGTTCAAGCCAGACATGAATCTCAGCCACAGATGGTGTTGCATTTCCACCGGAAGATGGTCCAGTGTGGTTCCCGCCAGAAGGTGGCTCTGAGTTATTTCCACCGGTGGAGGTCCTGTGTTGTTTCCCTCCGAATTTGTCTGTTGCATCTGCTGGATGACTGTTTGAGCAGTCTGAGTCATCAGATTAGGGAGTATTCCAGAAATAGCAGCGCTTACAGCATTAGCAACGAGGGTTTCAAGAGGAGTATCAGATGAGGGGCCACTCGATTTATTGCGGTTGTTCACACGTCTCTTAGGGGCCATCTGAAATGAAAACATACGTGTGAACACTGGAATTTAGATTGGAAACAGAAATTAGATCCTAACCCAACGTCTACCCATTACCTCACAAGTTTATTATTAATGTTTAAGTTTTCTACAGGAAAGAGCCTTGCTCTGATACCACAACTGTAACACCCCGGCCCGGATAGGGCTGACGTGTCACTAATACGGATATCAAATCAAAAACCAATCCATGATATTACAGAAACGATCAAACGAAATAACTTCAAACACACTAAATAATCCGAAAGAACCTAATTATGATGTTCAATACATTAATTAAAGTAACAGATAATCTTGATCTTCAATTCACTCTTCACTGGTTTCCCGGATTACCCTGCTGACCTGACGTGCATGAAAACAAAAGCACGCCTGAGCATAACGCTCAGTGAACGGAAGAGCGGATAACAAAAATAAACAGACATGACGATAATCAAAGAATCAGCAGATATAAAAAAAATAAACAGACATGGTGATAATCAAAGAATCGACAGATATCAAAAATAAACAGACATGGTAATAATCAAGGAACCGACAGATATCAAAAATAAACAGACATGTGATAATCAAGGAATTAGCAGATATCAAAAATAAACATACGTCATAAGACATATGTCAGATAGAACATACCCCGAGCTAATAATCATATCATATAATAACTGAATAGGGGAACACAGGTAGCGAGCCCGTGAACCAATGTGAAATGGAGTATGGGCAGACATACAAACCATTCACCAGAGTCCTGAATGGAATGGTGTTTAACCATCCATCAGGAAATAACAGAACTAGCCTAGGATCGATCCATACGCCTCTGAGGAAATAATAATATAACCAGACATAATTTCAGAGTCCTCTTTAGAGACGCCGTGATCTCAGCTCACCGCCACGGTTGGTGCCACGTTATCGATGCCGCAATAACGCGTCTTGGTCACCCCCAAGATAGGGAGAGCTCGGGTAACAAATTCAGAAATATATAGTAGTCAAACTACTTATAACAGAATCAAAAGCAATTTATCAGGAATCAAAACTAGAAATGAACGGAAATCAAATACGAGACAGAAATCGGGAATCTGTACTGAAAAGTAACGGAACATATTATTTATACTAAGATATAAAGAATCAGGAATCCGTACCTTATACACGAATGACAATAATCAGAAACAAAGTCTAGGCTCGGTTAACGCCGCGAGAACCTACGATAACGTAACGCAAATTATAGTTTGGAGTTTCCTATTTTAAATTGGAAAAATTCCAGTTCTGCCCTTGTCTTTTCGCACTCGTTAAAAATACTAAACGACGTTTAAAAATTCTGAAAATCTCCAGTTTACTAGATTAGTGATTTCTAAACAACTTTCATTTAGAAAAGTTTCTGATTTGGATTACCGAAATATGAGAAAACGTGGATCTTTACAGCTGCGCAGAACTGCAAGCTGTTACGAAAACGACTATTTGGAGGTCTAAACGAATGAGTTTTTCTATGTTTTATATATCAACAGATTCGTTTTTCGACGAACTTCGTCGTGGACATAAGGTTTAACTGATTTTTATAATTTTTAGAAATTTTATTTAATTTTTTAAGCCCAAAAAGGCTTAAAAAAAATGGTTGTAGGTGCCCGGGTTCGAACCCGGGACCTCAAAGTTAACAAGGAAGCACAGAACCAGTAAACCAAAGGCCGTGGCCGCGTTATAACTGCCCTTTTAATTCTTAAAACCATTCTTAAAGAGAAACCCCCAAATTGCAAGAACCCTAACCGAATTCAATCCTAATGACCCTGAATTCGACTATGTTAACTGTATTGATCTTAGGGCTTTTGTTCCTAGATTAAAATCGAGCATGTATATGGGTTTAATTACCTGACTTGGAGTTCGATTGATGATAAACCCACGAAGAACAGGTCGCGCTTGAGGAGGACTCGATTCGATGCCCAAATCACGATGATAATCAAATTCGTTCTACAGGAAGCTCCGAATAGTTCAAATGATGAAAAGCCCTCTATCAAATTCGAATCAAATTGGCCGGAGGATGGTGTTCGAGTATGTTGCAGGTCCGCGACTTTGAAGGAATCGAACAGAATGATTTGGTGAATTGCAAGTGTAATTTAGATTGTTAATAGCTTAGAAACAGATATATGATCGTTTAGATAAAGTTAATTGAATTATTATATATGTCTAGTGCGATTTGAAACGTGGGTGGTCGGCCGAAAGTTGGTTAGATGTGTAGATCGCACTGTCGGCTCTATCAATCGAATTGTTGTGGGCACGGTTTTCTAATCTACCACATGATGTTGTCGGGGGTGTTTAATTTAGTTGAAATCGATTAATTTTTGGTGTTTTGAAGTCGCCGGAGTCGACGGACTTGGCCGGAACAGTGGCCGGAGACACCGGCCGGCGATCGGGAGAGAGACAGATTTGTTTTTGACCATTTTACACAAATGGTCCCTGTGGTTTGGTGTTTGTTTTATTTTGTTCCCAAAGTTATATTTATTATATATATATATATTTTTATATGGGGGTATCATACAAAGACTAAAGGTTGTCACGGTGACCATGTTAGCTCTAAATAATTTCAGTATATTGGTGGATCTATCTGACCCGTTATGATAATCACTTACGATGACCATGTTTGCCAAAATCAAAATTTAACACATTACCCGGCCCGACCCGTCTATTAAACATTTTTAAGCTTTAGTGCCACACTTGCATTAATGGTATTATTTTAATTTTATAGAATTCCCTTTTTACCTCCTTGAATGATCTTATCGTACCAATGATCCTTAGTCCAACTGGTTAAGGTGAGATACCCATGACATGTAAATAAGAAGATGTCATGGGTTCAAGTCTCACTCTGAGTAAAATGCTCGGAGTTGAGCCAGAAGGTTTTCTCAGCAATGGGTTTCCTCCTGAGAGAGTTGGGGTGCGGTCCCGACTGAAAAACGGATAGGTGAGTCCGATTAAGATAACACTTATCCTCCGAAGCAGGGTCATACATTTGTCGTTTAAAAAAAAAAGAATGATCTTTTCGTTTTATGAAAAATAACCTAGCAGTCACATCAAACTATATTTAAAGTCAAACATTATAACCTAATTAATATTCCTAAATAAAATAAAAAGCAAAATGGAACAATGGAAGGGTTGTCGGGTTGGATAACATGTCAAAACTGTGTTTTTCTTTAATACGGGTCAAAACGGTTGAGGTTGACCTACCAACACTTTTATTCATGTTTCTCTTGTTTTTATGAGTAATTAATGTACCAAATATGATTATAAGAGTAATTAATGTATCAAATATGATTATTAGATCAATATTATCAATATAATAATGTAACTTTGGATAATAATGTGTAATTCATGAAACTGTGAAAAGAAAAGTTACCCAAAATCTCTCATTCAAGATTATTGGACCTATTTGAATTGAAACGTTTGAATAATTGATTGTGGGTGATTTTCAACCTGTATCATTTCACATGTTAAAATTAAACTATTTGACCTATTTGAATTAAAAATAACACAACTGACCCGTTCATAAGTAAATGGGACGGAATTTCCACCTCTAGTTAAGGCTGATATTCTCGAGAAACCCTGAAACGAATTCAAATTAGCATCGCAGAAAAGCCAAATGTATGCATAAACCAAGAGGAAGAAAGCAACATATGTTTTACCTGTAAGGCTGAACTTGAAGTTATGATCTTGACATCAAGCTTTTCTTTTTTTGGCATTTTGTTTTATTTGACTTTTTAATTTAGATGTTTGACTTATTTGCCTCGGTCAATATTATTCCACATTTAGAACTTAATAATTATTGGTTTCTTAAGCTTGCTGATGCAATTCTTCTCCGTTAAATTGTAAATTGTAGATTAAATATGTGATAATTTCAACTAAACTTATAATGTGTGAGTTAGAGGGTTATGCCATCTTACACATCAAATGAGCAAAATATATACTACTATATTAGCTTTAGAAGGAAACAAGTCAAATTACTCAAACGGGTCAAAAGCAATAATTAATATAATAAGGTTCTAAAATCATTTTGTTAAAAGATCTAAACTATTATTGAGATAACAATAAATTTGTAATCGGATTTAACACATTAAATAATTTTAGGTAAATAGTAATCTAGAAGGTAGAAGGTTTCGGATCAACCCAACCCAACCCAACCCAACCCAACCCAACCCATACAAAACTACCCATTTTGACCCATTACACAACTCATTAATCCACCCCCTTTGTCAGCTATGATCTTAGCATTCCGTGTTTTGCTTAGGAGTGTAGATGAGGGGGGCCCTCGAAACAACTCAAGATCGGCTCGCTCAAAGCTTGAATCGAGTCGAGCTCAAGCTTGGATTGGAGCTTGTATATAAACGAGCTCGAGCTCAATCCCGAGCTTCATATATCGAGCTTAATTAGACGCGCTAGCCTATTTATATAAATATAAAATTGTAATTACATAACAGATTATCATTCATACTTTTTAGTGGTATGCATAGAACCCTCCCTTGTATATATAATATATAACTAATAAACTTAAATAAAGTTAGGTTACATATGTTATATACATAGTTATAATTATAAATAGATACACAAATGATTATAATTATAAATACACAGTAGTTAAATAATAAAAGATCTAAGCTCAAACTCGTACTAATACTATTACTCACGAGCCAAGCTCGGCCATTAGAGATAAAGCTCCAAACCAACATGAGCTCAAGTTCTCTTAAGTTAATCAAGTGAAGCTTGAGCTTAGTCGGGTTCAGCTTGGTTCCGCTCATTTACACCCCTAGTTTCCTATGCATAGAGTACAAGTTCCAATCCATTAGGCATTTCTAGCAAGATTAGATCATTACAAAGGTACCTAATCAAACCTGAACTATTATGGAACAATACATAATATGACCAGATGATACTCTTCCTTCAATGTATTTCATATTACTTTCCATCCTATTTTAGTTAAGAAAGATATGTTTTTTAAACAAGATAACTCTATTTGCAAATATGAGCGTAAGCACCCATGTCATACTCGTTTCTATATCATCAAAAGTGCATCTAAAGTTCTAAACACAACTATGCACACTTACAGGCTTACAGCACCAGAGAACCCACAAATGCATTTTACACGCTAACATGCTTCAATCAATAAATGGTGAGTGCGTCTAGAAACCGAAGTATAGAAAATGATCTAGAAACATCAAACATAAAGCAGCGTATCAATACACACACACGTATATTCTTTAATCAAGACCAGATTCAAACTGCAGGATCGTGAAAAAGAATCAAAATTTTCATTCGGAAATCTAAGTGTCACTAAAAGATGATTCAAACACATTCTAAGTCAACCCCTCAAGTATTGACTAAAACCAAGGATGCAGGCATATAAAAAAGTAACAAAATATATATATGTGTGTAAATATTAAAAGGGTTAGTTTTAAATGATGCAAGTATCGTTTAACATGCATTCAAAGACATGTCAAAGCAACGGAAAGTTGGCATTTAGGCTGAAAAGATGGTCTCTAACAAAAGTATTGCTTTCATGTATATAACATGTTCCAGTAAGCAAAAAAAAAAACAAAGTTTTTACAGAAAGTAAAAAGTTTAGATGAACCTCAACAAAACTCAAACTGCCTCAAAACTTGCTCCACAAAATGTCTTCACGTTGCGGACATGGTTGAGTCCATAAATTAAAACTAAGCTCCACTGCTATTCACGATCTATCAGCTGCTATCGTTTTCTAAATCCACCCCCCTTTGGTTTCTTCTATCACTTCTTCAAGTTTCACATTTTTACTTCTCTTTCTAGAATATGTTATAATCTCCTTGGCCTCAGTTTTCTTGCAACTTCCATCCTCCACTACTGTTATTTCTGGTTCGATTGTCGTTTGAAGGAGCTCCAATGGCAGTGCCGCAGGATCAAGCTCCAAACAACCTTCTGGAACATTAACAGATTCTTCACCTGTGAGCAAATAAAATGGTACTTGATGAGATAATCGAAAGATTTCCTCCCTTGGAATTGTACGCGTTTCTGCCACGTCAGCATGCCGATGAAACACAGATTTGAAACCAGAAACTTTAACCAAAGGAGCAACAGTTACCCCTTTTGCATCATTAAAATCTTCAAGAATTGTGACCATGTCATATTTGTGAATCACTTCATCCGGAGTAAATTCGTTCCAGTTGGGAGACCAGTTCCTATAAAGGGCCCACACATCGCCTTTTTTAGGGTAAATTTGAATAAGCCCTTTTTTCCCTTTCGCCCATTGAACTTTGTGCGAGAAAGAATTAAGTGAGGTATTCATTTCAGGTTTACTCAATCGAAAATCACCACTGGTTTTAGGAAACCCAGATGAAACCCAATGAATGGGTCCCAATTCAGTGTTTTTTTGAATTCAACCAACTTATCTGCATCTTAAATGGTTGTTTAGAAATAACATTATGTATCATCGCATAATAACGAGGCATGCCATCATCTTCATCGTAGGCAGCCCAAACCTGGTTTTCATCAAATGATCTTTCTGTTCTATCCATGTCAAAATCATGAAAATCTGGATCTGGCACACTCATTAGTGTTGCTTTTGAATCTGCCACATCAATATCCATGTCATCTTGGCTAATAGCATCTAATAATGGTGCTTTTACATCTTTAACCTTGGTTGTATCATTTATAGTTATTTCTTCATGATACTTTTTACCACTGTTTTCTTTCTTTGAAGCTCTTTCTGCACTCCATTCATCCATTTTCTTAAGAATCTCTTTCCTAGCTTTTGCCTTCAACATAGTACGAATTTCCGCCTGTGACAATTCCCTTCTTCTATTATCAATTTTGACCTTTTGACCTCCTGAATTAACTTTTGCATATGAGTTACTGACATGTATGCTAGAAGACTGTTCAGCTACACATTTCCGCTTCAAACTTACATCAGGTTTAGCAGAACATAACCCTGAATTTAAATCCTGATATCTCATTGCATCTAATTTTGCTTCACGTCGGTTTTTGAATCTGTTCACAGCTGGAGTGTTTAAGGATGGGCCCTTTTGGACATTAACATGATTCACACCAGACGAGTTTACAGATGGCCCCTGCTGACTACTCATATGAAGATTTGTGTTCAGATTGTTCTTTTGAGGGTACATTACTGCTGACCGATGATTCACAGGGGCTGACAACTCTATAGCCCAAAAGGGTTCATGACAACTAGGGCAAATAATTTTCTGGTTTAGGTAAACTCTTAAATATTCAAAGCGCATTGAGCATCTAAGACATGAAGTCCAAAATGTGTTGGCGTTTGGTGGCCTAGGAATTGTTTGAACGGGCTGAGTAGTAGAAGCTGAAGTCTTCTGATTTACAGTGACAGCTCGGTATACGGGCATTGGGTTTCTTTTTTGGTCATAGATTTTTCTTCTAATTTTATCAGAAAGTAACGCCCACGCCTGAGACACAAGCTTGAAAGCACCTTCGGCTCCAATTGATTTGTTCTTGTCAGGATGAAGAAATAGAGCCAGTTTCTTATATTCTTTCTTAATAGTTTCATCATCAGCTGTGGGTCCCACACCAAGAACACCATACCAGTCTGGTTCCCCATTAATCTTCTTCTCTGAAGAAATGTATACATCAAGAATGACTAGCAGTTGTGAAACACCTTCAAGCCCATGAAATAACTTATCAGCTTTTTGCGCAAACTTTTTTGCTCCCAGAAAATCTTTTTCTGCTAGCTTCGCCTCAGATATCTCTTTAGCACGGAGAGCATCATCTTTATTACATTCCATATCAACAATGTTTCATATCCAACTTCACTAATGAAATGAGCTTGCATGCAAAGTAATAGATTTGCCTCTGATTGAAAAAGCCCTAGTCCCTGACACAAAAGAACAAACGACTAAAGTAAGAAAGATGTTGTGATCGAAAAACGACAATAATCGAAAACGACAATGATCGATAACGACAAGAACAATCATGAACACAATTACACATACAAACCGACATCCTATATATAGGCTCCGTTTTGATTACCTAATAAGAAGAACCACACAATAGACCAATGGACCTATTGAATGGGACTTCTGTTAAAAATTATACTGAAACAAATTGTGTGCAAACGTCACAGGTGCCATAAGTTCATGAATCTAACGCAACGGTAACAAATCAACATAATGCATTATGCAGTTTCTCCGTGTCGGTGAAGCATGTTGACAAAACTAGATTCACCCTTGCCAAATAAGTACCCAATTCATTTGATGGTAAGATTAAACCAATGACAATAACTAAATATCATACAACAATGTCATGAAATAGAATCATAAATAAAATCAATCACACAAATCATCCTCGGATCAGAGTATCAAAACATTAATGTGCCAGGATGATTACAGATTTGAAGAACTAATAGAAATCTCCAAAATCCCAATATCAAATCTTCACAGAGATGCATAATCTAAACATGTATATTGTGACATTAACTCCATTGATTGCCATACAAGAGTCAAACAATCTCAACCCATTCACATTGAATACTTATATTCTCCACAATCATAAAAATCATCCCCAAAATATCCATTTTACTTATATGAAGTTGAATCAGAGAAAAAATCGAACAAACAGTCGTATCAGATCCACCAAATGAATCAAACATACTGAAAACCCAATCAGAATCACTAGATTTTTCCCTTAAACCCTAGAATATATCAACAACAGATAAATACCATTCAATGAACAATAAACCAACAGCATTCCGGATCAAGCGAAAATCAAACACAGTAACGCGAATATAGAAACGTATCTTCATGAAATCAATAGCAATAACTAACGAAGAAAATACCCAAAATACTCTAGCAATTACCAGTGAAAATTTCCTCCAAAAACCGATTTTATTGTGCGTTTGTTGACTGATTCTGATCAATGATGGTGTTCATGAATTGTGGATTATAATCTTCAGATTGTTGAGAAATCCCTAAATGAATTGAAATCAACAAGCATGAATTCATTGAATTTGATGTGGTTTTTGGAGGAGATGAAAGAAAAAACAATGAGGTGTTGTGTGTTTGAATTTTTATTTCATTATGAATTTATGATAGAATGTTATTATTATATAGTTGAGGATGTATTTTGGTTACAAACACGTGTTGAATACTCTCAAGGAATATACATTTCTACACCATGTATTATTGTATTTGGTTGGGAGAAAAT
The DNA here is from genome assembly GCA_024085815.1 of Flaveria linearis. Taxonomy (NCBI): domain Eukaryota; kingdom Viridiplantae; phylum Streptophyta; class Magnoliopsida; order Asterales; family Asteraceae; genus Flaveria; species Flaveria linearis. The sequence continues at coordinate 70,733,937 of CM044011.1, forward strand.
AAAAACTTTCATCTTTTTTGCTTAAGCCATAGGTTTGTTGTATTTAATTTTAAGTTAAAATCGTTAGAATTATATAATACATTTGTACATGATGTTAATCTAATGAAAAGAGTAAGAGTGTTAGTATAGTCTTATGTATTGTAATTAAAGATATAAGGGATAATATTATAATTTGATTAACTAAGGGATAATATTATAATTTGATTAACTAAAGTCCATATGTGATATCAGGATTAAATGGTTTTAGATTTTTTATAATGTCAAACTCACACGTTCACCGAATCTAGTCTTATATTCACACTACTTAATATTTCACAAGAATAGGTATTAATTTGATACAAAAAGTTAACTATAACTATATAAAAGTCAATTGAGCTTTTAATATTTTGAGTTACTAGCATTTTAATTTAATTAATCATATTTATGTACATTACACTCCATAGTTGTATCATCACTAAAACTAAATACATATCAAAGTTAACGATCTTCATCTGTACTTTTAAGGTAAAAGTTATCAACAAACATCCTTATATAAATATAAAGGGTGTAAATATAAGTACATGGAAAAGGATATGTGATACACAATTTCGATGCTCCAGTAACACATTTCAGTTTTTAGAAAAAGTGCATGCATCTTATTTATTTAGAGTATAATGTATTATATAATATAGTTATGTAAAAAGACAGATGAGCTGTTATTACATAAAGAGATACATAAAAAAGATAGAAATAATAGAATACATAACATATGTTAGTAATCTAATATAGAGAATGCATGACATATGTTAGTCACCTAATAATAGTAAGTGATGACTTTGAGTCGTTTGTATGCGAAGCGGTGCATTCATGTAAGAGGTGGAATGTTGTTCATGGTTACATTTGTGTTTTGTTTCTTAAGGATTTCAACCTTTTATTTACGGAAATTCTGCGCACACCGTTGATTTTTTTAGGGTTACCCATTCAAACGGTCACGGTTAGGGCTAACCGTGACCTTTCAGTCTGGTGTAAGACCTAACTGTCACGGTGAGGCCTAACCGTGACCATTTTACACCCCTCGGGATCAGTTGCAATTATTGGATGTATAATTAATGTGGGAATTGATTGTGCGCAGGTTAGATATGTCACGATTTGGCCAAACAATGACATATCGTAACATACGAGTTTGTGTTTTGTGTTTATTATTAATTTATCATATTACAAGTAATTTTTTATTAAACATGTGACGGTTGTTACAAGTAGGTTGTTATTTTATCACACGGTTAACCTAAACGTAAAAATCGGTTGTTATTATACAGTTACATTACAAGTTGGTTCATACATATACAATTACATTATCAACACTACAAATATAAACAAACAAACAAAGAAACACAACCAAACAAATACAATCAAATATACGAGCCTTCATAACTGAAACTACATATATATATACAACGAGTTTGTACATACAAAAAAATAATATACAAACAAATATATATCTAATCTGTCATATCTGCATCGTCACTCACTGCCCTGACCTGACCCGCCCGCGCCAGAGGGGCCAGCACCGTCATGGCGTAATCGCCTGGGTAGCTGTGACAACAACGGTGTATCCGAGGCGGCATAGTCCGCGACCATGTGCTGGATGACCCAGTCCATCATACCCTCCAGCCTCGTGACCTTGGCTCGCGTGTCCTGAAGCATGTCTATAACGTGAGCAGGCAATCGCACGACATGGTACACGCGCTGAGGATGCTGGGGCGGGTCCTGGTCGTGCGACGGAGGAATGGGCTAATCCTCCCCGCCACCAAGCGGCTCGTGGGCAATCTGAACGTGGACCTCAGCCCCAGCCAACTCGGGTGGATCCACCAACGGCTCGGGAACCCATGCCACTAGCTCATGGTATCTACTAAGCAGGTGCCACGTGCCGTAGGGGAACCTCCGGACGATCCTCATCCCAGTGGCAGTGGCCCAGTTTGCCACGCGCACAGGAATCGGAGGTAGCGGGAGCTGGGACATGGCATGCGCGTACCCCAGGCCCCGATCGATCTGGGAGACGATGTTCCCGCCCACTAACGCCCCTCACGCCTGCTTGTGATAATAACTAGCAAAGTAGTCCGCAAGGGCATACGCGAGGTGGCAGTGTTAGTGTGTGAGTACACACCGGAGAAAGAAAGGTCGGCTGTGTTGACTCTGTCAGTCCCCGCCCCACGACCGGCGACGGACATGGCGATGAGTCGGTGAATGTATCGATATAGAGGGTCTTGTATGTGAGAGGACCTCGAATCGCCACCGTATGGTCCGTCCTCGATCGCAGGCCACCAGACCTGATCCGAGTCATCAGCCTAACGAATCAAGGCGGTGGTGTACATCGGCTGTCGGACCTCCACCTCCGTATAGAGGTCGCTGACGACAGCGAACCGTCTAAGTGACATGCGGTGGAGGGAGCCAAACATCCTGAAAGCAACCTCTGCGGGCTGACGACTATCCACGATGTTGTCCTCATCGAGCTCCGGAAGCTCTTGCGCACGAGGACGGAATGTGAACATGCAGTAAAACTCCACAGTGAGCTCTCGGTGGGCAGGGTCGCCCATCCTGAACAGCTGGTCCCGTGGGCCGTCATCGCCTATGATCTCAAAAATCGCTCGCGCTCCCCAGCGAGCTCTAAGAACTCTTCTGACAAGATAGTCTCCGGTGCTGGCGATCGTCCTCTCAGGGTCCTGAACCGCTCGTATGGTGTACTCCCCTCGTCGAACTGCAGATGCGAGCAGTCATCAATCCCGGGAATAAACGCAGCGTCGGCATCCATCTCTGAGAAAAAATCCATATTTATCATTATTTATAATGTTTAAAAAATTAATGGTTGATGGTTAATATTATTACTATTATCATTAATTTATTATTATTACTATTATTATTATTATTATTATTATTATTATTATTATTATTATTATTATTACTACTACTATTATTAGTATTATTATTATTACTATTAGTATTAGTACTATTATTATTATTACTTTTATTATTACTATTATTACTATTATTATTATTATTATTATTATTATTATTATTATTCTATTATTATTTCTATTATTACTATTATTATTATTATTATTACTATTATTATTATTAGTATTATTATTATTATTATTATTATTACTATTATTATTATTATTATAATACTATTATTATTATTACTATTATTATTACTATTATTATTACTATTATTATTACTATTATTATTATTATTACTATTATTACTATTATTACTATTATTACTATTATTACTATTATTACTATTATATTATATATTATTATTATTATTATTATTATTATTATTATTATTCTATTATTATTATTATTATTATTATTATTATTTTTCTATTATTACTATTATTAATATTACTATTATTATTATTATTACTACTACTACTACTACTACTACTACTACTACTACTACTACTACTACTACTACTACTACTACTACTACTACTACTATTATTATTATTATTATTATTATTTATATTATTACTATTTCTATTATTATTATTATTATTATTATTATTATTATTATTACTATATGTGGCTCCTCATTCAAATCTAGAAGCTTCGGCTTTTGATAATGATCTCCCGAACCCGCCATTGTTTTCGAATTAATGTGTTTTTTGAATGACGAATGCTATTTATGTTGAAAATCAGAAGGATATTTTTGTTGAAAAAAATAATGATATTAATACTTTAAAAAATTGAAAGACGGTAATGGTTGTTAAATGAAATTGTGAAGGTATTTATTGTGAAAATCTGGGCGCCAAACCGTAACCGTGACGGTTCGAAGTAGGTGACGCGCGAATCCGGGGCCTTTTGTTAACATCAACAGAGTACCTCGTACCGTAAAGGTGTACCTGGTACCCTAAAGATCACGGTTAGAGCAAACCGTGACGGTTTGGTGACTGGTTTTCACTTTATCTGTGTCCTTTTGTCGTTTTGTTATCACGTGGTGTCGGATGACTGACACAGAAACCGTGACCGCAAGTCCTTGCGGTCACGGTTAGGTTGCCCAACGTGACCTTTTGCCCTAACCGTGACCTTTAGGTCCGGCCTACCCCCAAAACCCCTGCGGTGTCCCCATTAGGACTCTTTATTTAAGTGTAATTAAAAACAAACAAAAGTTTCGTTTCTCAATCTATTTTACACAAATCAATGAATATTATGAAAACAAAAGTTTAATTATCCTTGTAAACAACTTTTTATAGAAAAAACGTGTGATGTTTTAAAATCATAACGTACAATAGATTGATAATTCCAAATACATTAAAAACGTTTACAACATTATAAAGTGTTTTCATTGAAACTTTTTTATATTAATTTCAAATAACATCTTATTAGAGGGGGTGGAGTCGTCCCAATCGCCTCTCACTCTCTTCTTCACAGCTTGCAAACATTTGAATGTCCTGTTCGACTCTCTCCCTCATTCTTATCAGTTGGGCTTCATTAGCCACAAATCTTTCTTACTCATGCTGCCACCAAAGCACCCTCTACCTTGTAAATCTCTCTCCTCACTTTGCCATCTCAGTCGAAACACCCTTCACCCCACCTTCTCGGTTTAAAGTGCAGGTCAACCAACTATATTTTAAAAATATAAGGGATGTTAGATCTAGGAATAATAGGTCTAGATCAATTTGTATAGGCTTAGAACTTTAATCAATTCTTGTAATAAATGATTGTAACTGATTATCAATATATATATATGTATATATATTGAGTATATAGGTTAACCCATATAATCTGTGTTGCTTTTTGTATGATGACAGGCGCAAACATTATACTTGGTTGATTTTTTGAAATCGGCTGTGTAAGAACATCTACGGATGAACATTTGTGTTCTTCCGTAGATATGTTTCTTACAATACCAAGCATTCAAAGATTGTCTATGGATGAACATCAGTATCCACTGATGGAATCACCAAAAGATGAAGTGCAGACTATTGCAGAAGACGAAGTTCCTACGGAAGACGAAGTTTCTGCGGAAGAGTAAAAGTTCCTACGGAAGACAAAGCTTCTACGGAAGACGAAGACACGTATGAAATTATCAAAATTCAACAAGTCAACAAATCAACGTTAATTTCAAATCCCAAGAGATTCGGTGTTTCCTTAACTGACTTAAAGTGCCTATAAATATGAGTCCTAGGTTTCACATCGAAGATAACACAATTAAGCAATATTACGGCTATCAACCATCACATCATTGTGCAACCCTAGCCGCCGTCACATCAACAACAACATCAATTCGATTGAAGAAATCATTTTTTATAGTTTTTATAATTATTCTTTTGTAATCATTACTCAATATTAATGAAATACATTTGAATCAATTAACAATTAACACAATTAAACAATAATTAATGATTATTCCGCGATCATTAACTTGTTTCTGTTTTAATACTGATAATTCCTGAATTGAGATCCTTGGATTCACAGGTGGTATCAAAGCCAAGTGCTCATTGATTTAGATCAATTGATCTATCAGTATTAAAATTGTTTAATTGCCTTTTTAAACAACTAATTCAGTGACATATCATTCAGCAAGCATTATCACGTTGCTTGATTGATTTAGATCTATATTCACATCAATTGAATACTAGATCTGAGTCTTTGATAGATTTGTACTAGATCAAAGTTCAATTCATAATATTTATTATAAAAAATGAGTACTTTTGGTGGATCATATCTACCATCAAAGTTGGAAACAAAAGCTGATTTTAAATCTTGGAAAATTAAGTTCAGGAATCATGTGAACTACACTGATTCTGATTTGTGGGAGTTCATCACTGAAGGTCCTTATATTCCACCCACTCTTGGGCCGTATTATAATGATAAGAATCAACCAATCAGCACCAAAGATCTATCACCCGATGATGTCAAAAGGTCAAAGTTGATATTAAAGCATACAGTTTGCTAAGTATGGCTTTGCCTGAAGAGATATTAATCAGGTGTGAAAACTACAAAACAGCAAATTCCTTGTGGAAGATTCTTTATACTCTCTGTGAAGGGAGTGATGAGATTAGAAGCATCAGGAAAGACACCCTTAGATCATAATATAAAACCTTTCATCATATTGAGGGTGAATCAATTCCTCAACAACTCCACAGATTCATGCAACTCGTTACTGAGATGAATATCTTGGAGTTGAAGTATACTACTGAGGAACTAAACAAGAAGATGCTCCATACTTTGCCTGAAAGTTGGAAGCAGACTGTGTCCATGTTCAAGAACACCTCAGATCTCAAGACAACTGGTCTAGACACACTGGTTGCCAAAGTAGAGGCTCTTGAAATGGATGAAAAATCAAGAAACAAAAGTGTGAGAACTCATGTCTCACCTTATCACTTCAAAGAAATAAAAAATGATGGAAGTGCATTTATTTCAAACAATGATAGTGATAACTCTTGTGCTTTGAGTGATGATGAAGAGGAAGTCAGTTTCCATACTTCTAAACCCTTAAAGAAATCAACTCAAAGTAAAAATCAAAAGGATAAAGGAAGACCTGCTGACAGAAGTGATACAACTACAGCCACAGCAAAATCTTCACAACAAAACAATTAGTCAGAACCAATCACTATGATATTGGATTCTGAAGAACAAAAAGCAGCATTTGCAGCTTTTAGTTCTAGTTTTCAAGCCTACCTAGGAAGCTCTCTAACTTCAGCAAATATCTGCCAGCAACACTTGGAAGAACTACATCCTGATGTAGTGGAAGAGATGGATCTACAATGGCAGATGGCAATGATTGCTTACAGAGCTAAGCAATATCTCAGGAGAAACAAGAACATGGCTACAGTAAGCAAAACATCAAATATTGGTGTTGACAAGTCGAAGGTAAGATGCTTCAAGTGCAATCTTTTAACAACCCGACAAAAATCAGGTCAAACGTCAACTCAATTCTTCAAAATTTTAAGCATTTAAAATTATTACCTTAGTTGACTAGTTTGACTCGCTAGAGTTTGACCAATGTTCTTCTTAAGAAGAAGTGTCTTGCTGAATTTGGAATTTACAACAGTACATTGCACCCATGAGAGTCAATGTTCAGTATTTGATCAATATTAACGCAAACCTGTTGACAGATAAATCAACTGAGATAAAACGTTAAATAATGATAAAGATTAATAATAATAATAATAATAATATAATAATAATAATAATAATAATAATAATAATAAATTTTAAATTGTAAATAAATAAAATAATAATAATACAAGATTTAGTGGGTTAAAAGAGATATTTTATTGCAGCCAAATATTTCTTGGAATGGAACACATGCAAAAAAAAATCTTTGCCAAATCCCTTGAAAACCCACACTAACACACAACCCCTTTCACTTTCACTCTCCCTCCTCCATTCTCTCTTCTCTACCATCGACAACCAACACCCCCATCCCCTCACTCTCTCTTTTTCTCTCTTCATCCGCCAACACCACCATCCCCACCGCCGGCTACCACCTGAACCATCACCACCGCCGGCTACCACCTAAACCATCACCACCGCCGGCTACCACCTGAACCATCACCACCGCCGGCTACCACTTGAACCACCCCCACCGCCGGCTACCACCGAAGCGACCACCACCACCCGACACCACCCTCGTGACCATCACAACTCGACACCACAACCGCGACCACCACCACCCGACACCACCCTCGCGACCATCACCACCCGACAATCAAACCGTCGACACCCCCCCCCTTTTCGGTCACCGTCGCAAACACACCCTCTCACCTTCGGAATCACTTCACTAACTACACTAAGGACTCACATTGTCCTTTTGGAGTCGACACCAAGAAGGATTTACAAGCCAAAAACCGGTTTAGTGTTCAAAGGTGAAATCGAGTCGTGAACGTCGTGAGCTAACGTTATAAACCAAGGATTTAGACTCAAGGTATAACGATTTAGACGAATACTCGATGATATGTTCATGCATGGATCATCAAGATTGAAATCTTGATTGGTTGGTTCACCCACTTGATGATTTTGGAAAATGAATTTATTGGTAAAAGTGGGTTTTGAAATGGCTTGAGAAATCTGAAAATTAGGTTAAAATTAGTATTAGTTGGTAGAATCATGTATGGATTTGAGTTAGGGTTGTAAGAATATGCATGGATGTATGTATGTGACATGTATGTATGTATGCATGATGATATGAGACTTAGTGAATTTATGGCATTCTAGGAAACTTATTAGGAGGAAGTATTTGGATGATTATTGTTGGTGATAATGAAATAGAATCATGACTAAGTTGGAAATATTGGATGATATTGCTAAGCAAAAGATTAGATAATGTTCAAGATAAAAGGTACATAAAAGGAAAAAGATGAATACTTGAACATGTTATTATGTCAAAAATTAAATAAAAAGGTTTGATAAACAATAAATCGAGAACTAGAATTCGAGGCTTGACTAAGATGACATTTGGACCTCAAGAAGATATAAGAATTTGATCAACACAAGACTAAAACAAAAACAATATACCTTTTTAGAAATAACGATGAATAAATAATGTAAATTATATATAAGTATATATTTTAATTAAATTTAGTTATAAAATAAAATGTAAAGGAAGATTCGTATAAAATTCTCTATTTTACAAAATTATTAATTACAAAGACAATAGGTAAAACCATGTCGAAAATAAATATATTTTAGATTCATGATTTGAAAATAGATAACTAGGTAACGTAAGATTAGCATAAGGTTTATAATAGGCTAATAGTAAGTATTGGACATCAATGCATTAGGGTTAGCTTATACGCCAGCGGATTATAAATCATATACGTTTTCTAAAATAAATAAAGCTTTACGAGAAATTTGACCAAAATATTTTAATATAATACAAGTCGGGTGAACATTATTTCATTGAACAGGAATTACCTCGTATTGACAAATATATGTATATATATATTTAGGGTTTGTCTGATCGGAGGAATTACATATTGGCTTTTCTGATCATACTCAAGGTGAGTATTTCGGCCCCATTTTTATTAAATATTGTCGTATTTAAACTGTTTTGGGGGAAAAGCATGATTAAAGATATGAATTACCTAATGTATAGGATGATTGATTGAGAAAACGAATATATATTATTGATGGTATAAGTTGGGTCAGTTATATGCATACATATTACTGGGCCCCTAAATCCCCCCATAATCATTAACCTCGGGGAGGCTACAGACTTATATGGGTAGATCTATCGGGTTAGAAGGGCCCGCTCTCACGACCAGTCGCTCTGGTCAGGTATGTGAGGGAGTATATATGTTTGGACTGTTGTGGGGCAACGACGTGTTTTCTTGGTTTGATTATGGACTTATAGCCGAAGTTATCATATGACCTAGCTAGTCTATGATACATATATTAATTTCTCTATCATCATAATAAATTGGAAAATAAATTGTTTCTGTTAAATTTTGAAAACCCGAAAGCTCACCAACTTTTTGTTGACCTAGTATTTTCTCATGCTTTTCAGGTCTGTAAGAAATCTTAATTGGGAATGATGCTTAGGGATTTCGAGAAGGTCAAACGGTGTTGGGAGATGATGACGGAACGTGGGACCTAAACATCCAAGTGTAGATCTTTTCGTAGGAAAAGATTTTTAAATAAAAACTTGTCTTAACTATTAGTACATATTATGAATAAATCTAAGGATTTCGTAATGTTAATCAAGTTTCATTTAATAACCGTTTGACTATAGTCGTTGGTAAAATTCCAACTTCAGTTACTGCCCTTCCACGTGTACATCTGTGGTATAAATTGATTTTCGGGGTGTGACAGAAGTTGGTATCAGAGCCAATGGTTATAGGGAAACTAGAAAATTTCTCAGAAAGAAAATCTAGACTATAACCGGAAATAATGGGTCCCCGAAACAATCCCGTCATTCCCAAGCACGGTTAGAGAATGCTACTTAGAATTACATAAGATTAACTGATTTAAGACGTTAGCATTATGAGTAGATTAATAGCACATATATATACCTAAATTTTTATGTAGATGGCCGGTCAGATCAATGGAAACGACATCCTTGACATCAGTAGTGGCACCGAGGGTTCTCCTCAACAGGGATGTTCTAGGTCTTGGTACCAGCGCATCCGACCACATTTCACCACCGGGATGCAACCAGGTTTGGAGAACTCGGGGAATGGATGGATATCTGAGGAGAGTGTCAAAGGCCCTAATCGAGTCGAAGCTACTTTGGAGCCAACCCCGGGAGCTCAAACTAATATTGAGCTTAGGAGATCGACTAGAGTCATTCTGACTACGGAGAAGTTTGATGATAACCATGTAGCACGAGCAGATACTGTAACGCCCCGAAATTTCCCGAAACAAGCCACTTAATAATAATGGGCTTTTAAGAGTTAATTTAAGAAATAAAGGGGTAAATAGTGGGCTATGGATAAATTTAGTCTTAATGGGCTAGACTTGATGGGTTTAAGGGCCCTAATCAGCCCTTAAACATGCATGATCAGATCCATCTCCTCACTTCAACCCTAGCCACCAAAATTTCGTAGAGAGAGAAAGTAGAGAGAGAAAGTGGGAAGAACTCAAGATTTGAGCTTGGAAGATTGAAGGATTGAAGAGCTGGGTGTTTGGAACATCAAAACCCAGGGAATAGCAACAAAACAAGGTAAGAATCGACCTCTAAGACCTTCTGTAGATCAAACCCGGATTCTAGGGTTTTGGGGTTTTGAAAAGTTTAAAGAAACACATAAAGGTCGAATTTTTACGTATGAAAACGTGTAAAAAGCTTAGATTTGGTTTCATGGAAGGTAAACTAAGGATTTGGACGTAAAAAGCTAAGGTTTTGGGTTAAAAACGGGCTGGATCTGAGTTTCAGTTCATCCAGCGAAACTGGGCCCCGATCCAGCGAATTTGAGCATTTAACCAGCGAAACTGCGTACTCATTTAGCGAGACTAGGAGAAATTCCAGCGAAACTACAGTTTCGCCGGGGCGAAACTATAGTTTCGCCGGTAACCTCGCTAAGACCCAGACAGACCTATAGACCTTGCGAGACTAGGGAATTCCAACGAAAGTTGGGCGCTCAAGGCAGCGAATCTGTCTAGCGAAACTAGCAGAAGTGCCGCCCAGCGAAACTGCAGGCGAAACTGTAGTTTCGCTGTAGCGAAACTATGGGCGAAATTATGAGGAAGATGACGTTTTTGCATGTTAACTTTCGTGCAGCTAGAGTGTTCAGGCTATAGCCTAAGTGACTTAGAATTTAAGCTACTTGGGCGAGTTCAGGTGAGTTCTAGATCCCCTATTTTATACATGCTTTAAATGTTTGGGGCGGTATGCATACTAAATACATACTTTATGATCAGTTCTTTTAGAGTAAAGTTTTACTTACTATCTTATATGGGAAACGGGATTTTCTAACAAGTTGATAATGTATTTTCCTTATTGAGATATAACCTGGTAGTGATGGATTGCCTTCGAGATGTGTTGTGGTATATTATATATATATAACTTAAATAAGAAAGTGAAACGTAAAGAAAGGTTATGTGGCCCATAACGTGTACCTGGATAAAGTAAAGTCTTGCAAGTAAAGTCCTGCAGGCAAGGGATAAAGTAAAGACTTGCAAGCAATGGCTAAAGGAGGGTTGCATTTGTTGTGCCCTCACCCGGATAAAGTAATGCTCGAACAGGCAGGTCTGTAAGCCCTGAATTGGCATGACAATAATGGCCCGATCGAGTACGACTGTAAGCCCTTAATTGGCGTGTCGGTAAAGTCCTAGGCGAGCCTAGGCACCGATAGTGACAGAGAATTGACGGATAAAGAAGAGTAATAAATAACAAGAAATGAAAAGTAATGATAAAGTATCGATAAAGTGATAGCCTGTATGTATTGATGCTTGATAGATGAGAATTGTTTTCAACTGATAAAGCTAATATCTCTTACGCAAGTTATTTAGCAAAGTAAACCTAGAATTCACTCAGCGAAGCTGACTTTTGTATGCATATCAGTTGACAGGTAAGAGTTAGAGCTTATGGGATGTGAGCATGGAATGGAAGCTTCTTGGCACTCAAAGACTGGCATCCCCGATAAAGAAAAGCTTAAAAAGGACATTTAAATAGTTTTGATGTTTAAAGACAATGTTTATAATTTAATTTAACTACGTTGTAATGGGTTGAATTACGGTATATTTTTCCGCTGCAATATATATATTTATACACATATGAGTAAATGATTGCTTTAAATCTATGTTCGCTGAGAAATGGCCAACTGTGAGGCTTCCCTGAGAAAGGTGGGCCTTACAGATACATTGATGACAGTCACTACCCCTATGGCACCCATTCCACCTATACAGCAACCACCGAAGATTCGAATGGTATACGAGAGAAGGAAGAAAAGAAAGGCTAAAGAAGTCGTGCAGGATATTAGTGATACGCGTGAGACACCTGATCTCAAGAGGATTCAAGCTAATACAGAGTGGTGGGATTGGATTAGGAGCACCATGAAAAGGTGGGCGGCCTTGGATGGAGTTCCTTCCACCTTCGAGGTGGGGGAATCTTCCACTACCCCTCATGGGGAGTATACTATCGGCGATTCTATAGAACAGATGATGATGATCTTAACTACCGCTGCCTTCGTTATGAGGAAGAGTTGTCAGTCATGAAGGATAAACTGAAAATACAGGAGGAGGTCAACCAAGCTCTGGATGGAAAATTGATGGCTGTTGAAGAAGAACTAATGTTGGGGGATAATGCACTTCACCAAGTGCATTTTCGAGTATCTGATTTGGAAACCAACCTTTTGGAGGTTAAGAATAGGCTAACTGTAGCTGAGCAAAGGGTTGAGGTGGCAGAAGCAACAACGGTCTCGACTCATCAACAGTTAATGATGATGGAGGAGAGGGTTGAAGCTACTATGAAAGTAGCCACTTTTTGCCTGATGATAGCCGCATATCTGATGCACACTGGCAGTGCAGCTCCATTTTAGTGATCATGATGTTGTTAAGAACTGGATGTTTAAGTTATTTTGAACTATAATTTTGCCACAAAAAACTTGATCGTGTGAATGGTTATGTTTAATGTATGAAATTATGTTTCCTTTAAAAAAAATTCCGATTGTTATGGTTATGATTAATTACTATGATTATGATGCTTGATATATATATTATTATATTATAAAAGAAATTTTGTAGATACTTTTGGGTTACTAGAAATTATATCAATACATTAAAGTCATGTCATCTTTAAGGCCTTTATCTGTTTTGCATGACAGTAATAAGATATGTCACCTAGAACACGGACTACATCGTCAGGTGGAAACGCCAACTTACCTACGACCGCGGAAGAGTTAGCTCAGCTAATAGCACAACATGTCCAAACAGCTCTAGAGCAACATGAAGCCAATGCAACCATAGGCTCGGGCAGAATACGTGGAGGAGCAAATAATAACGAAGGGAATGGAATGGGAAATGGATCAAACATCGGATCTGGCAGTGGTGTTGGAATAGGGGGTAATAATGGTTTTGGATCAGATGGACATCATGGAAATTCGATGAATGGTCAGATGATGGGATGTTCATATAAGACATTCCAAGGGTGCAACCAAAGAGTTTTTACCGGCGTAGAAGGACCGCTGGACATTGTTCGGTGGATTGAAAGGATGGAAACTATGATAGCTATAAGTAATTGTTCGGACAATCAAAAGGTGAAGTATGCAACTTGCTCGTTTCAAGATGCGGCGCTATCCTGGTGGAATTCTCAACGACAGATTTTGGGAGACGCAAATGCTTATGAACTCTCCTGGGAACAGTTAAAGGAGATGCTACTTCGTGAGTACTGCCCGCGAAATGAACTGCAGAAAATTGAGACGGAATTCTGGAATCACACAATGGAGGGTGCTGACATACGAACCTACACGTCTAGGTTCAATGATCTTGCTAGATTGGTACCTCGAATGGTAACGCCAGAGTACGTCCGAATTGAAAGATATATATGGGGACTATCGCCACAAATTCGAAGAAGTGTTACAGCATCCAACCCTACTACCATACAAAGTGCCATAACCATTGCCCACACACTAACCGATGATGCAGTGCGTAGTGGAACGTTAGGTAAAAAGGCGGGGGAAGTGGAAAAGAGAATTGTGGAATTGGAAAGGAGGATACCAGACGGTAAAAGAAAATGGAATGGAAATCCTAATGATTGGAGGAACAACAAAAAGAGCTTTAAGCCAGGACCTGGGAAGGCGTATACAGCTACTTCAAGCGACTTCAAGGGAAAGCGAGGACCGCCAGGAAGATGTAACAAGTGTGGGTATTCACATAACGGTGAATGTCGAATTTGCTCGCGCTGCAAGAAATTCGGACACCTAAGTCAAAATTGCAGAACCAAACCCTTCGAGAAGACACAAAAGAACAGTCTGGTTTGTTTCGGATGTGGGAATACGGGACATTTCAAGAGAGATTGTCCTAATCTAGGCGAAACCAAGGCAAGGGGACGAGCTTTTGAGATGAATGTGAAAGAGGCACGTCAAGAACCGTCAGTTGTTAATGGTATGTTTCTCATTAATAACCATTATGCATCCGTATTATTTGACACCGGTGCTGATTTAAGTTTTGTGTCAAAGGAATTTGAACCATTACTAGGAAGAAAGCCTTACAAGCTAGATAGGAAATATATAATCGAATTAGCCAATGGGAAGAAAATAGAATCTGATTATATGATCAAAAACTGTACCATTCAACTTAACGACCACCCATTTAGCATCGATTTGCTACCTGTTACATTGGGAAGCTTTGATGTAGTGGTAGGAATGGATTGGCTTTCTAAAAACCATGCTGAAGTCGTTTGCTCCGAGAAATTTATTCGATTACCGATGAGCAGCAGTAAAATGTTGATAGTACAAGGCGACAAGGGGAAGCCCTCCTCAAAGGTTATTAATGCTATGAGAGCGTATGAATATATAAGCAAGGGATACCAGGCTTTCCTAATAAAGGCCACTGACATAACCAAGGGAGAACGAAGAATCGAGGATATTCCGTGGTAAGGGAGTACCCAGAGGTGTTTCCTGAGGATTTAACAGGGTTACCTCCGCAGCGACAGATTGAATTTCGCATAGAATTGGTACCTAGAGCAGCCCCCATTGCCCGATCGTCATACCGGCTAGCGCCCTTTGAAATGCAAGAGTTGTCAAAACAATTACAGGAATTGTTAGATAAGGGATACATTCGACCAAGCTTTTCCCCGTGGGGAGCGCCGGTATTATTTGTCAAAAAGAAGGATGGATCGTTTAGAATGTGTATCGATTATCGAGAATTGAATAAACTCACAATAAAGAATCGATACCCATTATCAAGAATAGATGATCTGTTCGATCAGTTACAAGGATCCAGTTACTACTCAAAGATTGATCTACGATCCGGTTACCATCAGTTGCTGATAGCAGAGGAGGACGTTCCAAAAACAGCCTTCAGAACACGATACGGCCACTATGAGTTTCTAGTGATGCCGTTTGGTTAAACCAATGCTCCGGCAGTGTTCATGGACCTCATGAACAGAGTCTGTAAGCCTTATTTAGACAAGTTTGTAATAGTTTTATCGATGATATTCTGGTATACTCAAAGTCCCGAGAAGATCATGAGCATCATTTACAACTCGTCTTGGAAATGCTAAAGAAAGAAAACTGTATGCGAAATTTTCAAAATGCGAATTCTGGCTACGGGAAGTTCACTTCCTTGGGCACGTTATAAACAAGGAAGGTATTCAGGTAGACCCTACAAAGGTTGAAGCAATAAAGAATTGGAAAGCACCCAAGTCACCAACAGAAGTACGGCAATTCCTAGGGTTAGCTGGCTACTATCGTAGGTTCATCGAAAATTTTTCAAAGATAGCACAACCACTAACCCTACTGACTCGTAAAGATCGAAGATATGAGTGGAGCGCTGACCAGGAAGAAGCTTTTCAAGTGCTAAAGCAAAAACTATGTAGTGCACCTATTCTATCATTCCCTGATGGAACCGACGGGTTTGTGGTATACTGCGATGCTTCGCGTTTAGGTCTGGGATGCGTGTTGATGCAAAGAGACAAAGTCATTGCTTACGCATCAAGACAACTAAAAACGCATGAAAAGAAATACAAAACCCATGACCTCGAATTAGGGGCAGTGATTTTCACTCTGAAAATCTGGAGACACTACCTCTATGGAACAAAGTGCGTAGTATACGCAGATCACAAAAGTTTACAGCATATTTTCGACCAGAAAGAGCTGAACATGAGGCAGCGACGATGGGTCGAGATATTGAATGATTACGACTGTGACATCAGATATCACCCAGGCAAGGCTAATGTGGTTGCAGACGCTCTCAGCAGGAAAGAAAGAGAAAAGCCTTTACGCGTAAGAGCTTTTGAGTTAACCATATACTCTGATCTCTTAACTCGGATACGTGATGCACAGATGGAGGCAATAAAAGACGATAATATGGTGAATGAGAGCCTGAAAGGAATGATCATAGAATTAACACCTAACTCCGATAACCTGATGCGGTTTGCAAAAAGAGTATGGATTCCAAAGTACGGGGATTTGCGCCAAGTAATTCTTGACGAAGCACATAAATCAAGATACTCAATCCACCCCGGATCAGACAAGATGTATCATGATGTAAAAGAATTGCATTGGTGGCCCAACATGAAAGGCGATATAGCATCATACATAAGCAAATGTATGACATGCTCCAAAGTAAAGGCAGAACACCAAAGGCCATCGGGACTCTTACAACAGCCTGCAATCCCAACATGGAAATGGGAGTGTATAGCCATGGATTTTGTAACAAAATTACCCAAAACATTAAATGGCCACGATGCAATTTGGGTAATAATCGATCGTTTAACAAAATCGACACACTTCTTGCCTATCAAGGAGACGTATGGCATGCATAAATTGGCCAATCTGTATATCAAAGAGGTAGTATCTCGCCACGGAGTACCCATATCAATTATTTCTGATAGAGATAGTCGATTTACCTTGAGATTTTGGCAAACCTTGCACGAGGGCATGGGCATTCGCTTAGACATGAGTACTGCCTATCACCCCCAAACGGACAGTCAAAGCGAGAGGACCATCCAGACATTGGAAGATTTGTTGAGAGCATGTGTGATGGACTTTGGTGGGAATTGGGACACCCACTTACCATTGGTTGAGTTTTCATATAATAATAGCTATCACACCAGTATCGAAGCGGCTCCATTTGAGGCTTTATACGGGAGAAGATGTCGTTCTCCCCTCTGTTGGGCAGAAATTGGTGAAAGAAAATTAACCGGACCCGAAATTATTCAAGAAACAACTGACAAGATCGGGCAAATCAGAAGAAGGCTAGAAGCGGCGAGAAGTAGACAAAAGAGCTATGCGGATAATCGGAGAAAGCCGCTAGAATTTCAAATTGGTGATAGAGTATTTCTAAAAGTATCACTATGGAAAGGCATAGTAAGATTTGGTAAACGAGGAAAACTCAATCCCCGGTTCATTGGACCGTTCGAGATAACCGAACGTATTGGACCAGTCGCATACCGTCTTAACTTACCATGTGAACTCGAAATTGTTCATAATGTGTTCCATGTATCCAATCTTAAGAAATGCATGTCAGATGAATCGCTAATTATTCCACCGAAGGAAGTTTACATTGACGACAAACTTCATTTCATTGAAGAACCAATTGAGGTTATGGATCGGAAGGTTCATAAACTCAGACGAAAGCAAATCAGACTAGTCAAGGTAAGATGGAATTCGAAGAGAGGGCCTGAATTTACATGGGAATGCGAAGATCAAATGCAACAAAAGTATCCCCACCTTTTTAAGACACAGTCTAACAGAGACCCTGCAGCGTAAATTTAGGGACGAAATTTCTTAAACAGGGGGAGACTTTAACAACCCGACAAAAATCAGGTCAAACGTCAACTTAATTCTTCAAATTTTTAAGCATTTAAAATTATTACCTTAGTTGACTAGTTTGACTCGCTAGAGATTGACCAATGTTCTTCTTAAGAAGAAGTGTCTTGCTGAATTTGGAATTTACAACACAGTACATTGCACCCATGAGAGTCAATGTTCAGTATTTGATCAATATTAACGCAAACCTGTTGACAGATAAATCAACTGAGATAAAACGTTAAATAATGATAAAGATTAATAATAATAATAATAATAATAAATTTTAAATTGTAAATAAATAAAATAATAATAATACAAGATTTAGTGGGTTAAAAGAGATATTTTATTATAGCCAAATATTTCTTGGAATGAAACACATGCAAAAAAAAATCTCTGCCAAATCCCTTGAAAACCCACACTAACACACAACCCCTTTCACTTTCACTCTCCCTCCTCCCTTCTCTCTTCTCTACCATCGACAACCAACACCCCTATCCCCTCATTCTCTCTTTTTCTCTCTTCATCCGCCAACACCACCATCCTCACCGCCGGCTACCACCTGAACCATCACCACCGCCGGCAACCACCTAAACCATCACCACCGCCGGCTACCACCTGAACCATCACTACCGCCGGCTACCACCTGAACCACCCCCACCGCTGGCTACCACCGAAGCGACCACCACCACCCGACACCACCCTCGCGGCCATCACAACTCGACACCACAACCGCGACCACCACCACCCGACACCACCCTCGCGACCATCACCACCCGACAATCAAACCGTCGATACCCCCCCTTTCGGTCACCGTCACAAACACACCCTCTCACCTTCAGAATCACTTCACTAACTACACTAAGGACTCACATTGTCCTTTTGGAGTCAGCACCAAGAAGGATTTACAAGCCAAAAACCGGTTTAGTGTTCAAAGGTGAAATCGAGTCGTGCACGTCGTGAGCTAATGTTAGAAACCAAGGATTTAGACTCAAGGTATAACGATTTAGACGAATACTCGATGATATGTTCATGCATGGATCATCAAGATTGAAATCTTGATTGGTTGGTTCACCCACTTGATGATTTTGGAAAAAATGAATTTATTGGTAAAAATGGGTTTTTAAAATGGCTTGAGAAATCTGAAAATTGGGTTAAAATTAGTATTAGTTGGTAGAATCATGTATGGATTTGAGTTAGGGTTGTAAGAATATGCATGGATGTATGTATGTGACATGTATGTATGTATGCATGATGATATGAGACTTAGTGAATTTATGGCATTCTAGGAAACTTATTAGGAGGAAGTATTTGGATGATTATTGTTGGTGATAATGAAATAGAATCATGACTAAGTTGGAAATATTGGATGATATTGCTAAGCAAAAGATTAGATAATGTTCAAGATAAAAGGTACATAAAGGAAAAGATGAATACTTGAACATGTTATTATGTCAAAAATTAAATAAAAAGGTTTGATAAACAATAAATCGAGAACTAGAATTCGAGGCTTGACTAAGATGACATTTGGACCTCAAGATGATATAAGAATTTGATCAACACAAGACTAAAACAAAAACAATATACCTTTTTAGAAATAATGATGAATAAATAATGTAAATTATATATAAGTATATATTTTAATTAAATTTAGTTATAAAATAAAATGTAAAGGAAGATTCGTATAAAATTCTCTATTTTACAAAATTATTGATTACA
The DNA here is from genome assembly GCA_024085815.1 of Flaveria linearis. NCBI lineage: Eukaryota > Viridiplantae > Streptophyta > Magnoliopsida > Asterales > Asteraceae > Flaveria > Flaveria linearis. Next base: position 70,753,553 of record CM044011.1, read on the forward strand.
AAGACAATAGGTAAAACCATGTCGAAAATAAATATATTTTAGATTCATGATTTGAAAATAGATAACTAGGTAACGTAAGATTAGCATAAGGTTTATAATAGGCTAATAGTAAGTATTGGACATCAACGCATTAGGGTTAGCTTATACGCCAGCGGATTATAAATCATATACGTTTTCTAAAATAAATAAAGCTTTACGAGAAATTTGACCAAAATATTTTAATATAATACAAGTCGGGTGAACATTATTTCATTGAACAGGAATTACCACGTATTGACAAATATATGTATATATATATTTAGGGTTTGTCTGATCGGAGGAATTACATATTGGCTTTTCTGATCATACTCAAGGTGAATATTTCGGCCCCATTTTTATTAAATATTGTCATATTTAAACTGTTTTGGGGAAAAAGCATGATTAAAGATATGAGTTACCTAATGTATAGGATGATTGATTGAGAAAACGAATATATATTAATTGATGGTATAAGTTTGGTCAGTTATATGCGTACATATTACTGGGCCCCTAAATCCCCCCATAATCATTATCCTCGGGGAGGCCACAAACTTATATGGGTAGATCTATCGGGTTAGAAGGGCCCACTCTCACGACCAGTCGCTCTGGTCAGGTATGTGAGGGAGTATATATGTTTGGACTGTTGTGGGGCAACGACGTGTTTCTTGGTTTGATTATGGACTTATAGCCGAAGTTATCATATGACCTAGCTAGTCTATGATACATATATTAATTTCTCTATTATCATAATGAAATTGGAAAATAAATTGTTTCTGTTAAATTCTGAAAACCCGAAAGCTCACCAACATATTGTTGACCTAGTATTTTCTCATGCTTTTCAGGTCTGTAAGAAATCTTAATTGGGAATGATGCTTAGGGATTTCGAGAAGGTCAAACGGTGTTGGGAGATGATGACGGAACGTGGGACCTAAACATCTAAGTGTAGATATTTTCGTAGGAAAAGATTTTTAAATAACAACTTGTCTTAACTATTTGTACATATTATGAATAAATCTAAGGATTTCGTAATGTTAATCAAGTTTCATTTAATAACCGTTTGACTATAGTCATTGGTAAAATTCCAAATTCAGTAACTACCCTTCCACGTGTACATCTGTGGTATAAATCGATTTTCGGGGTGTGACAAATCTCTATGGACATTTTTCTAGAGAATGCAATCAACAATCACACCTGAAGATAAGACAACATTAGTAGCATCAGTAACATCAGACTCAATCTCATCAGCAATCAAACTCTCAAAGATCTCTGCACAGACAACCTCAGCTGACCAATACCTCCCCACCAGCCACAAATGAATCAGCAGGACCTAGTAACTCAAATGAGTCAAGGCTGATCATACTTCAAGATGGAACTTATGACTGGAGTATGTATGAAAAGGAAGTCTTGGAAGAGAATCAAGCTTTGATGGCTCACATAGAAAACAAAGTTCCTCCAATGGCCATAGAGGTAAGAGAAAGGTTGTGTTCATCATCATGTGTTGAGGAAGTCGAACGTTATAGAGTTCATGCTCAACAGTTGGCTAACAAAGTAAAAGAAACTATGATTTTGAATGAATCACATGTTAAAGAACATAAATTATATCAAATCAAAATAATTCTTTACAAAAGGATTAAGAAAAATTTATTTCTGAAAACTACAGCCTAAAAGCCCAAGTTGAGCATCTGACCACTTCCTTAACCAAATCCATGGCTGATCATGCATCAAATGAAGTGAAACTTCAGAAGTTTCAACTTTCATCTCAGCAATATGAGAAGCTGTTAAACTCTCATATTGAATCACAGAATAGGTATGGGTTGGGTTATAATGTTGTTGCACCACCAATAAATGATAATTACACAACTCTACCTGAAACAATGACAAACACATTGTCAAATCATTTTGTGCCCAGCACCAAGATTGATATAAAAACAAATCAAATAAACATTAACAATGAAGCTGAGGTGAGTGAAACTGAGTCTTCTGAATCAGAATCTTTAAAACATAATGACTCAGAAATTGATTATGATAAATGTGATGACTTGGATGATTCTGATGAACATGATGTTGATCAACTGAACATTGGTAAGAATGTATATGTTAAAACTGGTCTTCCAAAAGTCCTTGAAGAATCAAAGCTGCTATATCCTCCAAAGCAAAGAAACATGCTGAAGACAATTTGTAAGAGGATTGCTGAACTAAATGAAGGACTTCAAGAATTGAATCTTCATAAAAGTTCATCATCAAAGGAAGTTGGTGATCGTGGATCAAGTGAGGAAAAACCTTCATCTCATGCAGATAAAGGTAAAAAGAAACTAGCATCAACGAAACATAAAAAAAAACTCTTCAGTTGAAGATCTGCGGAAGGCAAAATGTGATGAATATGTAGAACATCTGCGGAAGAGTAAAGCTAAACCTCCGGAAGAGACATCACAAATAACTGGCAACAAACATGCCCAGACAAAGTTGGATTTCAAAAAAAGGTCAGCTAAAGTTAAACAAGTGGATGGTTCTTCTAGCAAAAGCAAGGAGAAATCAAGTGATCCATTGGAAAAGGAGCTAAAGTCCCACAAGCTGAACAAGAAAAAGAAGTCTAAGTCTGAAGACAATTCAGAAGAAAAATACTACAAATGATGTGATATGAAAAATCACAATACAGATGATTGCTACTTCAACAGTTACTGTTCCATATGTAATATGAACAATCACATGACTTCTGATTGCTACTTCAACAAACATTATGCAATATGCAACAAAAATAATCATTCAACTCAGGAATGTTATTTCAACAAGAAGAACAGACAAAGAGCATAAAGAAGTCAAATGCTGAAATGTCTGAATCAGATTCTCAATCTTCTGAAAGTGACAAAAATCAAATTTCAAGAAAGACCAACAAAAATCAAAGCAAAAATCATCTGCTGCGGATAAGTTTTTGAAGAAACGAGTATCAACTCAGTCAAAAACACCTCACAAAAAGGTGGATCTGTCAGACAAGAAGACTAAAGTGAATGATGATTTCTTTGATAATTTTGAAAAAGGAACTCCTATGACTCAATCAAAATTGAAAGATGATAAAGCTTTCAGAAATTCAGGATCAACCTCAAAATCAAAATATCAACCAAAGAAAGATAAGATGAAGATAGAATCAGACAAGAAAGAAGACATCCAAAAATCTGCATCATCTTTAACAGAATCATCCTCACCACCATCAAATCAAAAAGAATCAATTAGGAATGGAAATAATACTGAAACTTCAAGATTAATTCATGAAGGAGTAACAATTATAGACACTTCTTGCAAACCCAAGACAATTAAGGTTTGGGTTGTTAATTCTAATTGATTTCTTATTTTGTGCAGGAACAATCATAGAGAGTTGACAACAAGTGGTATGTTAACAGTGGTTGTTCCAGGCATATGATAGGAAACTGTTCTCTTTCCATGACTTCAAACATAAACATGCCTCATATGTGGCATTTGGTGGGGATAAGAAGGGAGGTAAAATAGTTGGTGAAGGAATGGTAACAAATGGCGTACTATCATTTGAAAAAGTGAATTACTGTGAAAATTTATAGTACAATTTACTTAGTGTATCTTAAATTTGTGATAAAAAATTCACAACATTATTTGATGACACTAATTTTTATATCCTTAAGCCAGGTTTTTCAATTCCAAAAGAATGGATCCTTCTTAAAGCATCAAGAAAAGGAAACACTTATGTTTTGGATATGAAGAACACAACACTCACAAAACATGAAACATGTCTTTTATCCAAGTCATCTGAAGATGAATCTTAATTGTGGCATAGAAGACTTGTTCATTCCAACTTGAAGAATATGAACAAATTGGTGAAAAATGACTTAGTCGTTGGTCTACTAAAGAAAGAATTTTATTGTTCAAATCACTGCTCTTCATGTTACAAGGGAAAACAACATAGAGTGTCTCATAAAACCAAAACTATCAACACTAACACTACACCACTCAAATTGCTTCACATGGATCTGTTTGGTCCATCAATATGATGAGCATTGGAAAAAGACAATATTGTTTGGTGATAGTAGATGATTTCACTAGATTTACCTGGGTCTTTTTCTTAAAACAAAAGAGTGAAACATCTGAAACATTAATTGACTTTGTGATCAAGATTGAGAATCAACTTGATCTAAAAGTTAAGATTTTTAGGAGTGACAATGGGACTGAATTTGTTAATACTGATCTAGATTCTTTTTGCAGGAATAAAGGTATTGCAAGGCAATTTAGTGCACCAAGAACTCCACAACAAAATGGAGTTGCTGAAAGAAGGAATAGAACTCTCATAGAAGCAGCCAGAACAATGCTAGCTGACTCTCAGTTGCCCATCACATTCTGGGCAGAAGCTGTGAACACAGCATGCAATGTTCAAAATAGGACTTTAATTGTCAAAGAACATAATAAAACTCCTTATAAGCTCTTATTCAAAAGGAAGCCTTTTATAGGATATCTTAGAGCTTTTAGGTGTCATGTATCTGTGTTAAATACTAAAGAACAATTGGAAAAATTTTCTGAAAAAGGCTATGATGGTTTCTTTGTTGGATATTCATCCACATCTAAATCATATAGGGTTTACATTCCAGAACATAACATTGTTGAAGAGACTCTAATGTTTCTTTTAATGAATCAATTTTTACAACAACTGTAAAAGGATCATCTTGGTTATTTGATATAGATGCATTAACGGAGTCATTTAATGCTGGATATTTAATCAATGCAGGTTCTGCTGATACATGTTATCCATTTGTTCCTCCAAGTTTGAATGAAGTGTCACTTTCAGCTGATTCTCCAAGGCCACAACCTCCAAACATCCTGCAGCAAGAATCAAATAATCAGACAATCAGCAGCATGAAGATACATCCGGAGAAGCAAATCCTGCATCCGTAGTCAATGAACATACATCCACAGATGATCATAGTTCATCAGACGATGTAAATAATGCTGCAACCGATGCTCCCAGGGGAGTAGAAGATGTTTTGAATCAACAAAACTTGTCAGCAGATCAACAACCTCAATCCATAGATGTTGCTGTAACTCCTACAGAAGAACAAGATGCATCCGTAGAAATTCCTACGAAACAATACCATGATGCTGATGATGCAGATGATGCTCAAGCTAACTATATTGAACCTGAAGAACACTTTGACTACTTCATAGGCTCCTCATCACAGCTAAATTCCGCTGATCCAATGGATTTAACAAATTTAGAATCAACCATCCCAGTTGATACTATTTCAACAACTAGAATTCATAAGTCTCATCCATCAGATAATATCATAGGAGACCTAAATGTAAGAACTACCAGAAGCAAAGGGGGAGTGGCAAACATTTGCCTGTTCACTTGCTTCTTATCTCAGATTGTTCCTGCAAACATTACAGTTGCTCTAAAGGACAATAGCTGGATTGAAGCTATGCAAGAAGAACTACAACAATTCAGAAAACAAAAGGTCTGGAATCTTGTAGACTTGCCTCAAGGTCAGTATCAATTGGAACAAGGTGGCTCTTCAAAAACAAGCTGGATGACAGAGGTATAATCGTGAGAAACAAAGCCAGATTGATTGCTCAAGGATATACTCAAGAAGAAGGGATAGGCTATGATGAAGTCTTTGCTCCAGTTGCAAGAATTGAGGCAATCAGGGTCTTTCTAGCTTATGCTTCATTCAAGAAGTTCACTGTGTATCAAATGGATGTCAAGTGTGCTTTCCTTTATGGAAAAATTGATGAAGAAGTATATGTGGCTCAACCCCTGGATTTGAGGATCCTGACTACCCAAATAGAGTCTATAAGCTAGACAAAGCTTTGTATGGACTTCATCAGGCACCAAGGAAGTGGTATGAAACATTATCATCCTTCTTGCTGAAGCATGGCTATAAAAGAGGGACTATTGATCAGACTCTCTTTCTCAAACAAGAACATCAAGATCTTTTGGTGGTTCAAATATATGTAGATGACATAATATTTGGATCAACCAACAAGAAACTTTGTCAAAGTTTTGAAGAGTTAATGAAATCTAAGTTTCAGATGAGCTCAATGGGAGAATTGACCTTTTTCCTTGGCTTACAAGTTCATCAGAAAACAGATGGAATTTTCATCAATCAAGAAAAGTACATACATCAAATTTTGAAAAAGTACAATCTTGCTGATACATCTTCATGCAAAACACCTGCTTCAACAATAGACAAGATTGTGCCTGACCCTGCTGGAAAATCTGTAGATCAGAGATTGTATAGATCAATGATCGGATCCTTAATGTATTTAACTGCCAGTAGGCCTGACATAATGTTTGCTGTGTGTGTGTGTGCCAGGTATCAATCAGATCCAAAGGAGTCTCATCTGAATGTTGTGAAGAGAATATTCAGATATCTGAAAGGAAAACCAGCTCTAGGATTGTGGTATCCAAAAGATGGAGATTTCAGTCTTTACTCATACTCAGATAGTGATTTTGGAGGGTGCAACAACAACAGAAAATCTATAACTGGTAGATGTCAATTTTTGGGACCAAGACTTGTTTCATGGCAGTGCAAGAAGCAAACCAATGTGTCTGTGTCCACATCTGAAGCTGAGTACATAGCTGCTTCAGCTGGTTGTTCTCAAGTACTTTGGTTGCAAAACCAAATACTTGATTATGGTTACAATTTTCTTCAAACACCAATTCATATTGATAATTCAGCTGCTATGTTCATCGCTGCTATGTTCATCACTGCTAACCCAGTTCAACATAGTAAAACAAAGCATATTGAAATCAGATATCATTTTCTGAGGGATTGCTCAGAAAAGGGTTTAATCAAGTTAATCAAAGTGGACACAACAAATCAGCTTGCTGATTTGTTCACTAAAGCCTTTGATTCTGTTAGATTTAATTTTCTAATTGAATCTTTGGGTATGATTAACTTAGACTAAATCTTCAAAAGCATATGACTGTTCTTGTGTATAGTAATCACTAATTAAAAAATAAAAAATTTAAAAATAATTAAAAATAAAAAAGGTAACCTTTCATTTCTGTGTTTATTTCTGCATGACATATGGAAAATGATAGTAAACTATGCTTGGCTTACTTCATTAGCATCACTAAACTTCAAACTGATTTACAACATTTTGATATATGAGTAGGTTCATCTTGAGTGGAAACTACACTAAGAGCATGCCAAACATAATGAAAAAGGTGACTGTCTATGGGAACTCCATTTTGAGGATCAGGCAAGTAAGTCATATCCTGATGTGATCAAATCACTTACCCAAGCACACTATGTAAAACACTTTATAACACTATGCTTGGCTTACTTCATCAGCATCACTAAACTTCAAACTGATTTACAATATTTTGATATGTGAGTAGGTTCATCTTGAGTGGAAACTACACTAAGAGCATGCCAAACATAATGAAAAAGGTGACTGTCTGTGGGAACTCCATTTTGAGGATCAGGCAAGTAAGTCATATCCTGATGTGATCAAATCACTTATCCAAGCACACTATGTAAAATACTTTATAATCTTCTATCTTTGCAAAATTCATATTCCCTCTGTTTTGTGTGAACAAAGAACTGGGTATATGATTAAAGAGTATGATCTTCATTCTCCCTCTGTTTTGTGTAAACAAAGACCTGGGATAAGTACACCTCTGTTTTATGAAAGTAAAGACCTGGTGACTTTATGAGGATCATATCTCAGCTCTTAAAAGAATCTCTTATGATCAACTGTATATTATCTTAAAGAGCTTAAACATCAAAGAATTAATGAGACTGTAATTCTGTCTCAAGATAGAACTTATAACTTAATGTACATAGTTTCTAAGTTGAAAAGTGATGATTTGACTCACCAATGGAAGACAAACTCTACTGAGAATTGACTGTGGAGCACATGACAGTTACTGATTAACAAACTTCAAAACATGATAAACAGCATGCCTAGTTGATACATTACTCATGTATGAATTTTAGTGGATCTATATACTTATAATCAAGTGTGCACTAGATCAAGTATTATTCAAACAATCAACATCAGCAGAAGCCTAGAGTCATAGTATGATCCCTCTACATATATGCATGCTTGTATCGTTTGAGTCCTTAGTTTAATTTTCTTCTTAAATGATTACTTCTTCATTGGACTGTCATATGCCTTTCATGATTATTTCCAACATAAATTTATGATGAATGGAATAGTTTAACATTAATCACAAATTTAGGGGGAGTAGGTAATGCATGAAAATCAATAAAAAGCTGTTGATTCACTTTGAAGGAATTAGAACTTGAGCACTAACTTGGATGCAGGATACAGGAAGCTTGCTTGCTTGTACTCAATTGTCATACAAACAAAGTCAACAAGGTCCAACATTAAGAAATGATTCTATCACTTGATAGGAATTATACATTTAAAGTTTCAATGAAACTTTAATATTCGCAGTAGTTTCAGTCAAATTTCTGCATCCGCAGAAGTAACAGTGAAATTTCTGCATCAGCAGAACGAACAGTAAAAATGTAACTTTGTAAAAATGTAACTTTTTACATAATTGTAGAATTCGTAAACTAACGGATGTGCAAATGATTTGAAAGTATAATTCATGTTCATAGAATGGTAATCTATGAATAAGATGTAATCGGTAATGTTGCATTTAATTTTTAATTAATTAAGGCATCCGCAGATGCTATGGCATCCGTAGATGTTATGGTTCCGCAGATGTTCTGCCGAAGCGGTGATACATCCGGAATAAATGTTCACGGAAAGGGATAAAAGGGAAGTGGGCCCAACATAATTAATAAATGAAATTAATGTGTCTGCTTATAAATGAGATTTTTGAAATTAAGAATTCATTAATCACTTTTCAGAGCACTTTTCACTTTTTAACCTAGAAAAACGCACTCCCTTTCCCTCTCCCACAAACATTCAAACCTCAAAACAAACACGTAATCTTGATCACAGACTATGGTTTTGAAGGTAAATCATAGCATAATCATCAATAATGAACTGTTTGATTCATGATTATCGTTAACACTGTTCATATTCATGTCTGCACCACCAATACTAAAATACTCCTCATTGTTCTTATGTACAGATGACGAATAGGTATGCGAAAGAGCACAATGTGTGCGCATTCCTAAACGCTGATGATCCTGCATCAGAAGGATGTCAGATATCATTAGATATCTTCGATGATCCAGGCTTTTCTATGCCCTTACGGCAGAGCCTGTGATCCATCAGTCGCACATTATTGATTTCTGGAACTCAGCGCAAATAGAGCAAGTTGGAGAAGATGAGGTGATTGTTGCTGACGTTCAATCTGAAAGAATAAGGATCAATGAACATACAATCAGAAGATCACTTGCGTTGGGAGATCGAGAAGTAGGGCACCCAGATGTGTGTTAGAACGAGTACAATGAGAAGGTGTTCAATTTGATGGGTTACGATGGTGATTTTGATAAAGGAGAAATCAAGAAGGGGAGATTGTGCAAGCCTTACCGATTCCTATGCCACACTTATCTTAAGTGTATCTCTAACAGGAAGTCTGGGCTGGATAGATTTTCAAGACACATCTCTTTAGGCATCATAGGAATCTTTGAGGGAAGAACTTACAACTATGCAAAGTACATCTTCAATTGTCTCTGTGACCAAGTAAAAGTACAAAGGTCAACAAGATGTACATGTTCCCAAGGTTTCTGCAACTGATCATCAATGCTGAACTTTTGAGGATTGCTAGGGAAGGTGATGTGTTTGTACAAGCCCATCTGGGTAGGTCTGTACTGAACAAGATCAGTGGCAAGTATCAAGGTGAAGATATGCCCATGTTTGCTCGTGTAGTGGATGCACAGGCTGACATACCACAAGAATTGGTATGGATAGATGAACAAGGAGATACATCTGCTGATTCTGATCAAGCATCACACTCACCAAATCAAACACCCCCTCACCAACACCAATCACCACCAGCATAAACACTGAGCCCATCTCACCTATTCATCATCATGCATCCCCACAACAACTATCTACTTCCACCCAAAACACACTGCCTATCTCTCCTATACTTCAAGAATTATCAGTGATTTCACTCTCATCATCACAAAACACTCAGCCAGTCTCACCCTTCCAAACCATATCCCCTATGCATCCGCTCCCTGATACTCCTAGACAAAAATCTTCTGAGAGTACTAATACTGAGCCGTTACACATATCTCAGTTTCAGAACTCGATTCACTCTGGTGAGACTGAGTTAATGTATCAAGCTAGCACAGTACAACTCTCAGTCTCCAACTCCCAGAACACTATCTTGACAGATCACACTGAACCAATATCTCTAATTATTGATTCTCAGCAACTGTCCCAACCTCAACTTGTAGACAATGTTGATGATCAATCTGCTGGTGAACCAATAGAAGAAGAACAAGATAATTTTGTGGATGTTATTGCTTATAATGAGGATGATCTGAGTGATAAGGACATACCAGTGAGCAAAAGTTATCTGGTTGTTGAGTACAACAAACTGGTGATCAAGTCCAATAAAAGGAAACAGAGAATCCAAGAGTTAAAAGGAGTGGTCAAAGAAAAAGATGAAAAGCTGATAAAACATGAAGCTAGACTGAAAAGACTTAGAGAAGATGCTCAAAGTAACACTGAAGTGATTGATGCTCTGCTTCAACATGAACAAGAGCTGCAAGAATGTGTGAAACATAAGAAGAATGAAAAAGAAAAGCTGATCTCTAAAGTGGACCAATCTCTGATGATGTGTCTACGAAAGCTGAGCTGATAAAGCTGAAAGAACAAGAGATTGAGCGTTTAAAGATGAAGATTTGTGCATTGGAAGATACCCCATCAGTCAAACAAACATAACAATCTTCTGAAGCTTCAAAGAAACTTATACTGTATTCACGAAAGAGGAAATACTTGGGTGCTACTGAAAAGAAGGTGATCAATGTAGAAGATTCTCCTGAGAAGTCAAAGCACACATCTGCTGAACACACTCCTTTAGTAGATTTATCTAATGTGAAGTTGAAATCCAATGATGATAGTGACAGTGATGATGAATGGAATGAGCTGACAAAGATGGACTCTCCAACAGATCAAAAGGGATCAAAGGCTGATGATCTCCTAACAATAAAAGATATTCTGGAAGAGAGGCTTGAGTCAACCATGTTTATGACTCTTATAAACCATGGGTTCCCTTTTGACATGGTTGAAAGGCTGAACATAACTGAGATGAAGAATCTGCTGAAAGAGTTCGAGCTTGCAAGATTCATGATTCCAAACTGTGATTATGAAGCATTCAGCACCTTTTAATCAATTCAAAGGATAAAGAAAGAGTTGGGCCATTGTGACACAGCTAAACTAAGCAAATACAACATGACATGCTGGTTACAATGTCACAACTACAAACCACATGAGTTAAAGGTCACAACTACAAACCACATGAGTTAAAGGGAAGGTCAGTTGGAGAGCTTAGAAGGATGATGGAGCATGTGATGAAAGTGGAACTTGACACTGGTATGCGATTTAGAACTGAAGCTCCAAAACCTGCAAGTGAACACCACAACAAAGCTGATGATGAACCAGTGGTTGTTGAAAGCAAGGATCAGCACAAAAGGAAAGACAAACTGATCAGAGAACCAAGAGAAGTCATCCCAGGCAAAGTGTGGCCACTTGGTACTACTGTCAGAGAAATCACTGAACAAAAGTCTACCCTGATTCAGCTGATTGATCACCTCACAACTCCCAGTTCTATGGAAGAAAATAGGATTATGGCCTGGAAATATGATCCAGACTGGGATTGTGCAATAATTAAGAGAACATCTGGAAGAGTGGAATACTTCCAGGATGTGTTTTTAGTGTTATGTTTACCTAAGAGTGATCTCAAAGATTTACAAAGTCTGAGCATCTCTAATTACCCTATACACCCAAGAGGAAGAGCTTCTTAATTCTGGTGGGTAAACTGAAGACAAAATTCAAGGATGATGTGCTTGCTGAGGCTAAAAGAGAAGATGTTGAGCACAAGAGAAGAGTTAAGGGCCTTAAAAGGTTTAAGTCTAATGCCTCGGAATCAGTAGATGATGAATTCTTGAAAAGGATTGGATACAACAACAGAAATACAGCAGCCATCAAGTCCATTGAAGGGAATCAATACACATATCCCATAACTGAATGGGGATATGTTGAGAAAACAAAGGAATTAGTGCTGCTAAGGAATGCTGAGAACAAGAAAGTTGAACGAATCAGGATCTTTGACCCTGTGGAAATCAAGTTACTTCATCCTAGCTACACTTCATACTTATATGACAAATTCTTTCCCAAGCTGACTGATGAAGAGCATAAAATGATTTGTTCCTGCATGTCCATGTAATACAAGTGGTTGACAAACTTCATGCAAAAGCTTACAAGAGAAGAAGACATAATGCTGGACTGCTGAAGGGAACAAATTTTGATGAAGTCTCAGAACTCAGAATATCAGAACAGGATGAACTAGAGGTGGTGTATAACAACAAAGTGTTAGACACACTCACCACTGAAGAAGATGTTCTGGGACTTAGTTTTGAAACCCTGAAGAAGCTCAGCAAGATGAAGATCAACTACAAGTATGATGATCAGAAGACTGCTGTGTCTTACTTCTACAACAAGATTATAGCCAGAGTCAAAGAGCTTTCAGTTTTGAAGGATTGATTCAAGGATCTAAGCCTAAGGGGGAGTATTGTTAGATCTAGGAATAATAGGTCTAGATCAATTTGTATAGACTTTGAACTTTAATCAATTCTTGTAATAAATGATTGTAACTGATTATCAGTATATATATATATATATATATATATATATATATATTGAGTATATTGGTTAACCCATATAATTTGTGTTACTTTTTGTATGATGACAGGCACAAACATTATACTTGGTTGATTTTTTGAAGTCGGCTGTGTAAGAAACATCTACGGATGAACATTTGTGTTCTTCCGTAGATATGTGTTAGGACCGTGTACGTACGGAGTACTAACTGATTCTAAGTTATACCAGATCAAATAGTGCGGAATCCTATTTGATTGGCGATCCAATCAGGGAGAACGAAATCAAGATCAATCCTAACGATTAGAAAACGTTAAGAATGGATTAGGAATGATCCGAGACGTTCTGTGAAATTAGAACAACGAACTGGACGTTCTGGGTCGACTAGGGTTTCAAGTATTCGAAGTGTTCTCTTTTTTCCACGAATTAAGTGGTATTTATAGGTTACAGCTTTCATTCGTACGACTGAGCCAAGCGACTGGCTCAGTCGTGCGACTGAGTCATACGATTGGTTCATTCGGACGACTGAGTTAGTCTCATGACTCAATCATACGATTGACTCAATCTCTTGGTTCAGTCGTCCGATTAGCCCATTCGCATGGTCCAGTCGTGCGACTGAATCAGATTACTTAGTTAAACACACTCTTGAACCTTAACTGATTCACAACATGTCAAACAACTGTAAACCTATATAACATGGTCGTATATGCGTGTAACAATAAATAATGTAAGTAGATATAACATTAAATAACCAACAACCATATATAGAAGAGATTCTCATTAGCTTGATTGAACATTACATATATGTTACAAGAAGAAGTTCTATTACATTTAAGCATACTAGACTAGAACTGGGGACATGTGTACCAACAAACTCCCCCTTGGACCTAGTTCGGACATGTGTACCAATAAACTCCCCCTTGGACCTAGTTCGGACATGTGTACCAACAAACTCCCCCTTGGACCTAGTTCTATCTAGACTTTGATTTCTTTCTTGAACTCTTCAAACCTCTTTAATCTCTCTTCTTTGGAAACCCATGCATGGATATTCAGTGCAAAGCATAGACGTATTATGTGCTGAAACTGTAGTGCTTGCACAATATCCTGCGTATCAAAAAACAGTGGCCACTTGTATAGCGTATACACATCAGACGCTGACAAGTAGATAAGCCACATTGGGTCAAAGACCCTTATTGCTTCCATCGACCCGTCCTTCTACAAAATAATGACTGCCTCTCCCGAGCGCCAGTCATAGTACCACTACTTAAAGTGTGGGGTAAAGTCCTGTGGCATCTCCCTCAGTGGATTCGGGACATTGTGTGCGGAGGTCGCCACTTCAGGACTATCTTCGGCTGACCAGTGATGGGACTTACCTCAGACCTTCTGAGGTACCTCGTAGCCTGTTGAGGTTTGAAGTTTACCCATCTGGTCCTATATTCCTTCTTCAATGCAGCCTCAAACCAGCCAGACATCTTCTTAGGATCAGCATAAAGAAGCTTTAGTCTTGCCAACTGGTTGAGCTCAAAACCTGGGAGAGTCTTCAGATCATGAGGGAATCTGAAGTACTCGATTCCCCTCTCCCTCTTTACTGCATATACACCAAGATCATCAAAATGAGCCCAAGCAATGATCTTCCCTGACACCTTCATATTCTTCTTTACTTGTATAGCTTGGTGTAGGTACTCTGATTTGTTGTAGTACGTTGGGCTCGGACCTCGGCGAAGCAAGCCACCCATTCAGCCTTTCGAATGTCAACTTCGGCGTCCGAGGCTTGAGCTTGGCTTGTTGAGGCTTCTGCGCCTTTCTTCTTATCATTGAGTTTATCCAGAATATCACTGTCAAGGTTGTTTACCAGATCAGGAAATACGTTTCCCTCTTGATCAGTATATTCTGGATAATGCTGATCTGTGATGTCTTCAATTTCAATTTCTTCAACATCTTTGAGTTCGTCATCATCAGCATCATCAAAAACTGTAGCATCTTTAACAATTTCGTCTGGATTCAAACGAAATATGTCAGCCAGTTGCTTATCAGTAAGGTCATGAATAATTTCTCCTTCTTCAGGAGTATAACTCACTGACCTTCTGACGATCCCCTGCAGATCAAGAATCATTGTGAGTTGAGACTTGACCTGTTGGAGGGGAGCAACATCATGTTCATCTCTCTGAAAGTGAGGATCTGTTTGATTTAAACATGCAACACAATACTTGTTAGTAAGTAATCAAACACAATCATTAACAAAGATATAAACATTCATTACATAAATGTAACATAATTTCAAATACAAAGGTCTGTTCAATAGATAAACATGAATAATTAAGCAGTACTTTTGTCTTGAATTTCCGGAGTGTCTTCAGTTGGAGCAGACGAAGAGGGTCCTTGATCTTGACGGTGTTTAGAACGCCTTTCGTTTGCTACATCATCGCCATTGTCTTCGGTGGTCTCTCCTCCTTCACCTCCCTCATCATCCTTCTTCTCGTCACCATCATCACTGTCATCACTCTCATCATCATCATCGTCGTCATCTTCATCATCATCGTCCTCACCGTCATCATCACCGTCCTCACCATCATCATCATCACCTTCCCCGATCTTAAGGGGCTCACTCTGAGTGTTTTTCAGCTTCAGCAATAGAGACTTTTGTGTCGCCTCCAGCTTTCCCATCCTTTCATCAATCTCTGCCTCTTGTTGCAACAAGCCTGTGATCTGATTAGTCTGTGAAGTGATCACTTGGGCTTGTGAGGATGTCAACTCCCTCAATCTCTCAATCTCAGCTGTTTGTTTAGAGCTTTCTTCTTGCAGTTGTAGAATTTGGGTAGACTTGGCCTTGTCTGAGGCTAGCAACTGAAGCACCATGCTGTTTAGTGCAGCAAGTTGCTCAGCCACAGAGACCGGAGGTATGACTGAACTCGAGGGTGCTGATGAGGGTTGTGATTGGTAAGTGGTGTGAGTTGTGGTGGCTGTGGTAAATATGGGAGGAGGTGGAAATGATGTAGTGGGTGGCACAGTGGTGGTGGTAGATATGGTTGCTGTGGTGGTGGATGGTGTGGTGGCTGTGGTGGTGGATGGTGTGGTTGTGGAGGTAGTGGTAACAAAGGTGAGACGACGTTTCTTCTTCTTTTGACCATGGGGTTGAGCCATCCTTTTCTTCCTCGTTCCCGTAGAAGTGGATGCTCCCCCAACAACCCTGCTAGCTGACTCCGGTGCATAACTCGGATCAGTAGCTGTCTCACCTGAGTCTCGTGGGCCTTTACCAACTGCCCTTAGCCCATGTTCTGTGGGAACAACCTTGCTTCCCACAATACGTGTTAGGGGCTCCTCTTCAGACTCCTCTTCCTCCACATCAGGTAGAAAATCCTGATGGAAACCCGCCGATTCAGTTCTATCTTGGGTGGATGGTGGAGATGGTATATCAGTGGTAGTGGCCCTAGATGGAACGGGGCCTGTATCTCCACCATCACGACTATTATCATCATCAGAATCATCTGATGGTATAGCAATCACCTCTGTATCAGAATCGCTGTCATCATGACGCCACTTTCTCCGAGCTGGCGCCACATACTCTTCCCGGGCCAGATGCCCAAACAATCTCCTTACCGGGGGTTTTACCTGCTTCCCCGGTAGACCTTCATCCTCCCCAATGTAGTATCGTCCATAACCTCTAAGACGACTGCATCTTCTTGAGCTTTGGGCAGTTGAGGAAGCTTTTGGTCGATAATCATCTGGATGAATCGTGGGTACATACAAAAGCTCTCCTTTCCCTTAGCTTCGATGTTCTCTACCAGATAGGTGAAGATCATCCGAGAGAAGCTGAAGGGGATGTTCAGCACCAGAGCAGCAAATGCACTTTGCATCTGGTCTGACAACTCATCAAACCCTCCTTTCCTCGAGGCTAAACATCGTAGAAGTATGTGGGCAAGGTATTTGAACTGGGGGCTCAAGTTGCTCTTGTTGAGCATACTCGAGTTTATGTCCCCCGAGTAC
This sequence comes from Flaveria linearis, assembly GCA_024085815.1. Lineage (NCBI taxonomy): Eukaryota > Viridiplantae > Streptophyta > Magnoliopsida > Asterales > Asteraceae > Flaveria > Flaveria linearis. The sequence goes on from CM044011.1 coordinate 70,770,332, forward strand.
TTTGCCCTCAAAAAGCAGCCTCGGACGGTAAGGGGATGCAGACGTGTTGGACAATCAGCATCATCCCCTAGCTCGAGGACCGTCCGTATGTCCTCCTCTGTAATCTGAATGGGCTCCCCAAGTATAGAGCTCCTGATGAAATAGGGATCAGTCGACCTATCCACCACTGCGTTCTCCCAGAACGCCTTCTGAATCGAGAGATAGGGTGTGCATGGAGCTGAGATAGCTCTATATATCCTCGATCGTCGTAGAAAGTTGATGATCCCTGTGAAATCTACCGCATTGCGTGAAGTCAGTTCGAGATAAGCACAGATGTTGTGCTTAGAGCTCATCGGCCATCTGCTTGCCATCTGTTCACATAAAGAAACTAGACGTTAACACATGTAGAGGATAATGAATCTCAATTAATGAACTTTAAGCTTTGGTTGAGTCATGCGACTGAACAAACTATTGAATTCCAGTCGTGCATTTGAACCGTGCGACTGAGATCTAATCGTGCGATTGAGTTCATACGTACGACTGAGTTCTGCGATTGGACTTAGTCGCATGTCTTCTCATATGTGTATCTCAGTCGTGCGTCTGAACTCATTCGCAAGGTTCAGTTGTACGAATGAATCATTCGTCCAACTTAGTCGTACGATTGAGACAATCGGATAGCTCAGTCGTACGATTGAAGTTCATCATTGTGTCCAGTCGTTCAGTCGACTGGTTGTCCATTCAAATTCCTGTTTTGAGCAATACTAAGTGTTAAACATCAAAATTATGCTCATTGCACTCAGAATTAGCCGATTAAGCCTATTGTAACCTTAATTGATCATTAAGTTCAGGTTTTGAGGTCTATTAAGCCTATTAAGATTACGAGTACTGTTCGGTCATAATTTGTGCCATTTTTGATGATTCGACACAGTTTGTTCGATGATTCCTCTTGTTTAGTACTTGTATGAGCGAATGCAAGAGTCAGCAACAATGTAATCAAGGTTTAAGGAGTTTTTGGAAATTTTTGGCAGAGTTTCGCTAGGTCGTACGAGTGAAGTGGGCGATTAGGGCAAGTGAGCGACTGAGGGTTATTTCCCTGGTATTTATACTAGGGCAACCTTCAGTCGTACGACTGTGCTAAGTCGGATGACTTATTCGTACGACTGAGCCTAGTCGTATAGTTGAGTCGTACGACTGAGTGTCAGTCGTACAGTTCACCTAATCGTCCATCTTTAGTCGTACGATTGACCTTCATTCGGATGTCAGCCTAGTTCTGTCACTTTCAATCGTCCGATTGGGCTCATTCGCATGGCCCAATCGTACGATTGTGTTCAATCGTATACCCCATTCGTACGCTGGGTCAGGTCAGATTCAGTCGTGCGATTGGGCTATACTTGTGCCATTTTAGCCAACTATATTTACCTCCCTTTAGATTTCTTAACCAATTGATAAAACATTATGTGCCGTTGATCATCTCAGACACGATCCATTTATCCACCGATCACCTCAGACGTGATCCATTTAACCACCCGATCACCTCAGACGTGATCCATTTAACCACCCGATCACCTCAGACGTGATCATTTATCCTTTCAGAAACAATTTTTAAATATACATTTAGCTCGTTTAGTGACGTTAACAGATAACCGTACACACACAGTCCGACATTGACACACTAATACTAACTAATAAATAAAATTTAAACTACAAACAAAAATGAACATCTTTTTGTGATTTTTGTTAGGGCAGGTTTGTGTAGCCTATCAGCATTGACATTATATCAGGTAACAGACTCATTTGGAATCAGACAAGCATATACACCATTACTTGGAACATTATGAGTTGATTTCATTTTTCATGATGACATATCACAGTTTGTTCTGATCTAAGACTTCTAAGTACTAACTGGGAATCATGTTTAATATGATACGTAACACACTTAGATCGTCAACTTCAGTCGGTGCATACAAGACGATTGTCAGTATACTTGTCCACTTTAAATTCATACTCAGACTTTTGACATACATTGGTAATGTATTAAGTTATATTATTTCAAACAACATTTGTGTATCCCACACTTATATGGTAATCAGCATTCCTTAAAGAACTTTCGAGCGGTCTTTAGGTATTTTTGCAAGAAGAGACTATTCTTAGATCTTTCAAAGAGAAGCCAATCCTCAGGTCAGTGCCATCGCACAGCAGAGAGGCGGCAAACAACAATGAAGTCTAGAATATATAGGTTATGCTTATCCTCAGGTCAGTGCCATCGCACAGCAGAGAGGCACACAACCTATCTCCTTGTTAGAGCATTTCTTATTTTCTTTTGCACATAGCGCACCAACAACATAAGTTATCAGCTTGATTACGCTAGTATTCATTTTTTCGTGCTTTTGCTCTTTTTGTGGTCATTTGCACACCTTTGGTGGCATTTATTTGCTCGTTATCCCTTATCGGAAGAACTGATTGTGTTAACCAGTGATAAGATGGGAACCCACAGTTGATTGAACTTTTAGTTTAGATTAAGTTTACCAATGAAGTCTACTTGTCTTTATGTTGAATCTACTGACACATCATATAATGAACTAGCACCTCCCTAGATCAACTTTCTCCGTGTAATTACAGTAACAATCAAACGTACTATCATTTTCCCATTTTGTTAGACTTAGACTTCTCTGATTTTTTACATTTTCAGTAAATTAATTAACATTTTTGATCTCAAACTCATTTTGTTGTTCCAAATAACTCGATGCCTGTGTACTATCATTTTCCAATTTTGTCGAGTCACATTTCCTGTTTTGTTGTCTTTGCCTTTTCAGCTTTACTCACCTTCCCCCATTTTTTTAAGTAAATAAATACTGAATTAAACCTAATCTCCCCCTAAAATTCTAAAACAGAAATTTTTTTATGTTTTGGATTTTTATAACAAGAAGGAAATTTAAAAAATAATAAAAGAAAAACGAAAAATAAAGAAAAACGGTGTCGGACTATGTATCTGTTTCTTCTAGTATAACATCACTTTTCTTTTTAACCCCGTTGACCTCTAGCAGATAAAAAAATCTTGGTTTATCAAATGGTTTAGTGTAGAGGTCAGCACGTTGAAAATCCGTGTTAATTTTGACCACATCAATTAAGTGTTTTTCATAGCAATCGCGTATGAAATGATACTTTATGCCTATGTGTTTGGTCTTAGGATGTTGAACCGATTTTTAGTTACTGCAATGGCAGCAGAATTATCAACATAGATAGGAGTAGAAGTGAAATGCAAACCGTAATCCCGCATTTGCTGTTGAATCCAAATGATTTGAGAGCAGCAGCTGGCGGCGGCAACGTATTCAGCTTCACAGGTAGACAGAGCAACGGATGTCTGCTTCTTGCACTGCCAAGTTACCAATCTTCTCCCGAAAAATTGACATCCTGCTGACGTAGACTTGTAATTCATTTTGCAGCCTCCGTAATCCGAGTCACTATACGCCGTTAGCTCAAAGTCATCATCATGAGGATACCATAACCCCAGTGTTGGAGTACCCTTCAGATAACGAAAAATCCTCTTGACTCCAATCAGATGATTGACTTTAGGTTTTGCCTGATATCGGGAACATAAACATGTGGCATACATGATATCTGGACGAGAGGCAGTGAGGTACATGAGAGATCCGATCATCCCGCGATACATGGTGGCATCCACCAAATCCCCATTCTCATCAGGAGCCACATCATGATTTGTGGCGAGAGGGTTACCGGCTGCAGTGACATTTTCCATATCAAAGCGACTAAGAATGTCACCGACATACTTAGTTTGATGCAAAAAGATGCCGGTAGGTGTTTGGTCCACCTGTAATCCTAGGAAGAACTTCATTTCTCCCATGGCACTCATCTCAAACTCAGCCTTCATCACAGATTCAAACTCTTTACATAATCCTTCGTTTCGTGACCCGAAAATTATGTCATCCACATAAATCTGCACCAAAAGCAAATCATCATCCTTCTCTTTGATGAACAATGTACAGTCAATCACACCCCTGCGAAAGCCATGTTTCAACAGATGGGTGGAGAGCTTTTCATACCAAGCTCGAGGAGCCTGATGTAGCCCATACAGAGCCTTGTCTAACTTGTACACTCTGTCCCGATGATAAGGATCTTCGAATCCTTCGGGTTGACTTACATATACTTCTTCACGGATTTCCCCATGCAAGAATGCACTCTTAACATCTAGTTGATAAACTTTGATCTTCATGTAAGAGGCGTAGGCTAGAAAGATACGAATTGCTTCCATTCTAGCTACGGGAGCAAAGACTTCATTGTAGTCGATTCCTTCGACTTGTCTGAAGCCTTGAACAACCAACCGTGCCTTGTTTCTGATAACGACACCCTGGTCATCCTTCTTGCACTTTAGTACCCATTTGGTACCAATTACCTTTACTCCTTTGGGTCGGTCAACAAGAGTCCACACTCCAAGTTTCTTGAACTGTAGCAACTCCTCTTGCATAGCATTGACCCATGCTTCATCCTTAAGGGCATCACTTACGTGTTTGGGTTCAATTTGAGAGACAAAACATCTGTAAGCTCCATCATTCACGTAGCCCTTTTCCATTACGTCAGCGTAATCAGCAGTGTACAATCGACTTCTAGTCTGCACGCCGGGTGGAGATCACCAATGATAGCCTCTGGCGGATGACTTGTACTGATCCTAGTCAACGGAGTTGTAGGAACGACAACTTCAGAGTCCATAGTCGTGACTGGAGGTTAGTGTCTGTGGTTCCAGATGCAGGTGAAGCGCCTGAAGAGCTCCCTTCTTGATCAACATTAGGTGTTTGTGCTGGTTCAGATGCTTCTTCATCCTCTGATGAGGTCTTCACTATCGTTTTGATCAGCTGAGGCAGATCCCGATGACCCACTTATAGGAGTGGTATTGCTAGTATCCAGATTCGGTGAGTTGAGAACATCGTGCATCATCTGAGTAGCAATATCATCATCTGATACTATCTGAGGAAGATTGAATGATTTGAAAAAGCCATCGTAGTCGAAGAATGACGATGGACCTTTTCCAGCAGGGGGAATAGTGAAACGTTGAACATCAACGTTGCACCATACTTCTACCTGACCAGTAGAGTTGTTGTAAACTCGTTTGTCGGGTATACTGTATCCCAGAAAGATCCCCTGATCTGCCTTTTCATTGAACTTGCCTTCTTGAGTTTTCTTCAGAAGAGTACAAGGAGCACCGAAAGGTTCCAGATACTCCAGGTTTGGCTTACGCTTCTGTAGCAACTCATAGCAAGTCTTCCCGTGCCTCTTCACTACTGACACACGATTAAGTGTGTAGCAGGCGTTGGCTACAGCTTCGTTCCAGAACTGTACTGGCAGTTTTGAGTCTGCCAACATAGTCCTGGCTGTCTCGATCAGACTCCTGTTCTTTCGCTCAGCAACTCCATTCATCTGTGGATGTATGCAGAGGTGAATTGATGAACAATTCCCTTTTCTTTGCAGAATGCATCCATCCACTGATTCTTGAACTCGGTTCCATTATCTGAACGAATCTTTCTCACTTTAAGCTTGTAAAGTGACTCCAGGTGGTGACCAGCACTTTGAATGACTCAAATGTTTCTGACTTAGCTTTCAGAAACATCACCCACGAGAATCGTGAGTAGTCATCGGTGACTACGAAGCAGTACCAGTCTCCAGCGATACTCTTCGTGCTAACTGGACCGAAAAGATCCATGTGCAGTAGCTCCAGGGGTATCTCAATAGAATGGACATTCTTGGTCTTGTGAGATTTCCTGGTTTGCTTTCCTTTCTTGCATGAGACACAAAAATCAGGAAGCTTGAAGTTCTTGACAGGAACTCCATCAACTAGGTTGTTATGAATCAGGTGATTCATCTTCCTATGATTAATGTGTCCCATTCTTCTGTGCCACGAAATGGAGTCCTTCTCTGTAGCTTTAGATAAGAAACATTGAACAGTAGAAGAACTAGTAGAGGCATTTGACATATCTAGAACATATAAGTCATTATATCTAGATGCTGACATTAATACCTGTTCCTCTGGAATATCCATTTCTTTCTTCAGAATGTAACATTTGCGATTATCAAACATTACTTTGAATCCCTTGTCGCAAATCTGAGACACAGAAAGCAGATTGTTTTCTAACTGCTGAACAAAGTTCACTTTATCGAACCTTACCTTGTCATTACCTACTTCGCCCTGAGCGGTAATGTATCCTCCTTTATTACCAGCAAATGAAACGTGTCCCCCTTTAATTTGTTTGACATTGAAAAGGAGAGACTTGTTTCCCGTCATGTGCCTGGAAGCTCCGCTATCTACGATCCATGTGTTTGTAGACGCACTATAGCGGACAACCTGCACATATGAGAAAATCATCAGTTAAGGAGGGGGACCCAAGCCTTGACTGGCTTGGGTTTCCCAGAGGAATCAACCATCATGAATTCGACCCACTGTCCTTTATCAGTGGGTGGAATCTCAACTTTCAGATTGTCCTTGCTTTCAGACACACCAGTTGTCTTGGCTTTCCATAAACCATCCCTGTGAAAGGATTGTTTGTGGTAAACCTTAGACTGATTTACGGTTTGAGCATATGGTTTAGATTCAGAAACAGGTTTTACCTCTGGCATCACGGACTTGTCGGGGACTTGTCTGTTTTGCCTTTGGCGAGGTGGAGACGAAAAGGACCTAGAAGGTGTTTTAGACCTAATAGGTGTTTTCGATCTAACTGGAGTCTTAGAACGCTGTTTTGAATCTATTTGACTTTGTCGTGTAGCTCAACCTTAGTTCTTGGTGTCTGATAGCGAGGACAGTTAGTCGAAATATGACCGCGCTGACCACAAGTATAGCAGGATCTCCATTCATCAGGGCTAGGAGATCTCTTGTGGGGCGGTGAATAAACCTCAGATTCTTTCTTTTTATTATCACTTTTAAGATTTTCACCTCCTTTGACAAATTTAACTTGTTTAACATGATTTATGTTTTGTCTTGGAAATTGGTGATTATCTTGTTTCACTGGTTTAGCTTGAGTGATTTTGGAAATCTTAGGTTGTGTGGAAGTTGACTTTTTACCCAACCCAAGAGATGCTTGAACATTCTCTTCCACTCGTTTGCCAGTGATTTGTGTGCTTGTAGTGCTTGATCCAGAATCTGTCTGGTCAGGAACCGAAGAGGCAGTGGTAACTGCTGTATCCGGATCACTGACTAGAGGAGTTGTCACCACATGATCCTTTATGGGTTATCATTTATTGGACGTTGTTTATGTTTAAAAAGGACTCATGTGGTGGTGGCACAACTTTATAACCCAACCCCTCCCCGTTGTTGCGTTCTTTAACCAAGTTTTTCAAATATGTGAGGAACTAGCTAGACTGTGAGTCTTTGTTGCAAAGACTCGTTTTCAACTTGTAAAACCGCTCGTTCCTTCTTAGTTTCTTCTATTGTCTTTAAATAAAACTTGATATCATTTTCTTGGTTAAAGGCAACAACTTCAGTTTCTTTTAACTGTTTCTTTAAAGCATCAATCTTTTCTTTATAACTGTTTTCATTCTGTTTTAAGATTCTGTTTGCTTCAGTGCACAGTTTTAAATCATTTACTAAGTTATCATTATGATCTAATAACCTAGCAAATTTCAGGTCAATGCTTTCCCTAAATTTTTCACATTCAACACAAGCATGTTTAGTAAATAATTCATCCTTTGATTCTACCTGTGCCGATGTAGATGTTCCAGCCATGAAAGCATTTGGGGTTCAGATTGTGCTTCAGACGCAGCATTCAGTTCATTCTCCACAAGCTGATCAACATCAGCTATGTCATCATCCAATTCAGCATTGTCAGGCTCAGCTGAGTTCTCCCCCTCACTTGCTGAGTCTTCATTCAGATCCTCGACAGAAGCTATGTTGGCTTCCCCATCAGATAAGAACCGGAAGGACCAGTCCTGTCCTTCATCACCTTGTGCCACCAAAGCCTTGGAATCACTTCCTGTTGGAACTGGCTTCTTATCTTTATCTTGTCTGTTGAAAGAGGAGAAAGGATTTCCGTTTCCAGTCTTTTTAGGCTTCACACATTCCCTCTTGAAATGTCCTTTCTCCCCGCAGTTGAAACACGTGACTTTGGACTTGTCAAACCAAAGTAGTATCTTTTGTAGCCACGAGATTCTGCCCTGTCTTCTTCACAAACTTCTTTGCTCGTCGCACAGCACTTGCGAGAGCCCACATAATATCCATTCTCTCCAACTCATTTTCATCCACCTGCTCATAGTCTTCATCAGCCAGGTGGCAGTTTCCTATCTTCCCTGCAACCAACCATCATAGGAATGAACCACTGCAGCAAGTAGGTCCATGTGTTCCTTGGCCACTTCCACAGTGACTTTACCCAGGTTCTCAGTTATTAACTTTGTCGAGTGAGCTTCAGTAATACTGTGTTGAACCCCTGATGAAACAGATGACTCCCCCCAGACGATGAGCTTTGACCAGATGTATTAGAAACAAATGCAGTCTGCAGAGGAGCATTGGAAGACTTTGCAATTGGAGTTGGAGTCACATTGTAAAGAGTAGGATCCTGAGCATATGCACCCTTCTTCGCCTTATACTTATGTCTGACCTCTTCCTCTCGCAGTTTCATAATAAAGTCATTTATATCCAAAGTCTCGAGAACTGAATTGTGTCTCAAGGAGGAAATAAATGAATCCCATTTTTCTGGAAGACCTTCAGCTAAACTGGCGACCTTTTCTTCTTTAGACGTTGTAACCCCATGAGTGTGAAGTTCACTCATTAGATGATAGAAGCGGTCAATGATGTCGTCCAAGCTCTCGTTCCCAATAGCAGAGAATTGTCAAACTCCTTTTTGAGAGCTTTGGCCTTCAAGGATTTCAGAGTTGAGCTCCCTTCATACCTTTTCTCGAGAGCTTTCCAGAACTTTTTACTCTGTTTCTGATCCGAATACTGATGGAAATTTCTTTCGGAATCGACTGAGGAGCATAGCATAAGCCTTCTTTTCAGCATTATAGGCAGTCTTTTGAGCATCCGTCATTCCACTCAAAGTTAATGGCAAACCATCAGCACCAACTGGCATGGTGTAACCAGTCTCAATAGAATTCCATAGATTAGTATCCACGCCATTGAGATGAATCTCAAACCTTTGCTTCCACTGCGGGAACTCATCAATGGATAGAAGCTTAGGCGGCTTGTTGTGATTACCAATCTCATTCTCCAGAAGCAGTAGGTTTTGGATCCTTGAGTCCTTTCCAGCTGAGAATGCGAAGTTTTCCGAGTCCATGATGAATGTTGACTTAAACTTGAAAAACAGACTGTTAATGCGACTGGGATGCGATTGAACTCAACCGTGCGATTGAACAGGCGACTGAGCTACAATCGTGCGATTGAACACAATCGGGCGAATGGACAAGGCGACTGACTGAAACTGGGCGACTGAACTGGCGATTGACTCAATCGGGCGACTGGATACGACTGACTCAATCGGGCGATTGAACTACGACTGACTCAATCGGGCGACTGAATGGGCGATGGGCTTCAGTCGTACGATTGAGATAATCGTGCGACTGGGTCGGCTGAAAACGAGATTTTTCGCAAACTTTGACCTAGAACGCAAGTTTTTGCACCCTAGACGGCTGAAAAACTCGAAAAATATTGATTTTTCAGAACATGCACACGTAAAGACTCGATTTTAGCAGAAAGATTGGATCTTTTCGCGTAAAAACGTAGACTTTTTCACAAAAACGATTGAATCAACGAAGAATCAAGAGCCTATGCTCTGATACCACTTGTTAGGACCGTGTACGTACGGAGTACTAACTGATTCTAAGTTATACCAGATCAAATAGTGCGGAATCCTATTTGATTGGCGATCCAATCAGGGAGAACGAATCAAGATCAATCCTAACGATTAGAAAACGTTAAGAATGGATTAGGAATGATCCGAGACGTTCTGTGAAATTGGAATAGACGAACTGGCGTTCTGGGTCGACTAGGGTTTCAAGTATTCGAAGTGTTCTCTTTTTTCCACGAATTAAGTGGTATTTATAGGTTACAGCTTTCATTCGTACGACTGAGCCAAGCGACTGGCTCAGTCGTGCGACTGAGTCATACGATTGGTTCATTCGGACGACTGAGTCAGTCTCATGACTCAATCGTACGATTGACTCAATCTCTTGGTTCAGTCGTCCGATTGGCCCATTCGTATGGTCCAGTCGTGCGACTGAATCAGATTACTTAGTTAAACACACTCTTGAACCTTAACTGATTCAGAACATGTCAAACAACTGTAAACCTATATAACATGGTCGTATATGCGTGTAACAATAAATAATGTAAGTAGATATAACATTAAATAACCAACAACCATATATAGAAGAGATTCTCATTAGCTTGATTGAACATTACATATATGTTACAAGAAGAAGTTCTATTACATTTAAGCATCTAGACTAGAACTGGGGACATGTGTACCAACATATGTTTTTACATACCAAGCATTCAAAGATTGTCTACGGATGAACATCAGTACTCTGATGGAATCACCAAAGATGAAGTGCAGACTATTGCAAGATGAAGTTCCTACGGAAGACGAATTTCTGCGAAAGAGTAAGGGGGTGTTTGTTTTTGAAAAACCTCTTCCCCACCTCTTCATCTACGCGCTCGCAGGCGCGGGAAGAGGTTTTTACTTCGCAGACTGTTTTTTTCTGGAAGACGTTTCATTAAAAAACGTCTCTTCAACACCTCTGCACGGAGAAGAGGTGGAACAATGTCTTCACACCTCTTCTAACCTCTTCTCCATTTTCTACCCACCTCCTCACTCTTCACAATGGCCACAGACCCCTACTCTCCGTCTCCCCATCCACCACCATCTCCTCCGACCACCACCACCACCCGCTTCCTCACCCTCCACCGCCTTAAACCACCCCGTCGTCCTCCCCTCCGCCGCCACCACCACCACCACCATCTCCCCCTCCGCCCAATCCAAGCCATCGAATCCCTTCGTAAATTCCAACACATCATCCACTCCCTCAACATCCCCCCTCCCACCTCCGCTGTTGTTGTAAGTTAGGGCTGGATGGTTAAACAGGGGGTGTAGGATACGAAACAGATCGCTGTTGTTGTAAGTTAGATGGAAGCATAGGATTATGAAATACGGGGTGGTAAACGGGGTATTGAGGGGTGTTGGAGTAAGGGCCGCCGGTGGCGGTGGGTGGCGGATACGAGGCGGCGGAAGACGTTGGAGGATAATGGGTGTTAGGGTTTGGTGTAATTGGTGGTGGTGAAGATGAAGGATTGAAGAATCGTTGAACATCGAAGGGTCCGTTACTTGGTTGTTGGTTTTGATTTCCAGTGGAAGCCATGAATCAACACACACAGTTAACAGATAGTTAATTTGATTGAAGATTGTGGAGATTGGGATATGAATGTGAGATTAGAAGATGATTTGGGGATTATGATATGAATTGAAAGAAAGAATGATTGAAATTGATTGAACACTCTTGTTGCAGAGTAAGATTATGGAGAGTGTGAGTATTGGAGACTGGTTGGATGAGATTGGGTTGGATGAGATTGGGTTGCTTGAAGGGTGCAGGAGGGATTGGAAGTTTACTAGGGGTGAATTGAGGGGTCTTGTTTGAAGTTTGTATATGGTTAGTTTGTTTGTATGATTAGTTTGTGTTTGTATATGGTTTGTATGATTAGTTTGTTTATATGATTAGTTTGTATATGATTAGTTTGTATATGGTTAGTTTGTTTGTATGATTAGTTTAATTACAGAATATTTCAGCATTCTGCAGATGTTAAACAAAACAAACAGTCTTTTTCTTGTAGACTGCAGACATTTGGTCCACCTCTTCTGCTGCAGATGTCTGCAGATGTGGTCCGCAGACTGCAGACGTTTTCCTGCAGAAAAAACAAACAACACCTAAAAGTTCCTAGGAAGACAAAGCTTCTACGGAAGACGAAGACACGTATGAAATTGTCAAAATTCAACAAGTCAACAAATCAACGTTAATTTTAAATCCCAAGAGATTCGGTGTTTCCTTAATTGACTTAAAGTGCCTATAAATATGAGTCCTAGGTTTCACATCGAAGATAACACAATTAAGCAATATTACGGCTGTCAACCATCACATCATTGTGCAACCCTAGCCGTCGTCACATCAACAACAACATCAATTCGATTGAAGAAATCATTGTTCATAGTTTTTATAATTATTTTTTTGTAATCATTACTCAATATTAATGAAATACATTTGAATCAATTATTGTGTTCGTATTTACAGTGACATTATGATTGTGTTTTTCAATTAACAATTAACATAACTAAACAACAATTAATGATTATTCCGCGATCATTAACTTGTTTCTGTTTTAATACTGATAATTTCTGAATTGAGATCCTTGGATTCACAGGATATTTACTGTGACATTGTGATTGTGTTCTTCAATTAACAATTAACGCAATTAAACAGCAATTAATGATTATTCTGCGATCATTAACTTGTTTATGTTTTAATACTGATAATTCCTGAATTGAGATCCTTGTATTCACAAGGGATAATATTATAATTTGATTAAAAAAACATATGTGATATCAAGAATAAATGGATTTAGAACTTTTTTAATATCAAACTCATACGCCCAATGAATATAGTCTTATATTCACACCACTTGATATTTCACAAGAATAGATGTTAACTTGATACAAAAAGTTAACGATTGAAAAGTCGATTAAGTTTTTTTGTAAGTTTTAAGTTATTAGCATTTTATTTTAATGAATCATATTTATGTACACTACACAACATAGTTGTATCATCACTAAAACTAAAAACAATACATATCAAAGTTAATGATCTTCATCGGTATTTTTTAAGGTAAAAGTAATCAACAACATCCATCTTATATAAAGGGAGTAAATATAAATACATGAAAAAGGACATGCAATACACAATTTAGATGCTCTTGTAACAAATTTAAGTTTTTAGAAAATGTGCATGTATATTATTTCTTTAGAGTATAATCTATTATACAATATAATTATACATGTAAGAAGATAGATAAGTTGTCATTACATAAAGAGATGTATGAAAAAGATAGAAAAACTATCTTTACATAACAACATCATCCTATCATCCTATTTTAATAAAAAAGTAAATAGGGAGGATGCGTGGTAGCCACCAGATTTATTCTCACCAAATTTTTTTCGTTTATCTTTTTATTAATAATTATGTTAATTACTAATAATATTATTTAACACTTTTTTAGATTTAAAAATAGTTTTTAATAAATTAAGAAATATAACTTTTATTAATGTTATTTCTAACGAAATAATTTTTATAAAATAATTTTTTTTGTAAAACATCAAACTTTTTAAAATACAAAATATTTTAAAATTGTTGTTTTTAAAGAGCAAATTTATGTAAATCAAAATAATTAAAATTTGGGAGTTATAACAAGAAAATTTTAAAAATGATACTCTTTATATGATTTGTTTCATAACAAGTGTTTATTTTTTTGAAAATAAAAAATTAAAACAAAAGTTTAATACATGATATTATTATATTATGACTTATAGTCATTACTAATGCGTAATTTCAGTCATATTATATATCTTAAAATATTATTTTATAATTATTAAAATTTTATTATATTAATATTTTATTTATTCAACTCATGTAATATATATATATTTATTAAAACTAGTACATGAAATATGTTAGTAATCTAATGTATAAAATGCATGACATATGTTAGTCACCTAACATATTAAGTGATTACTTCGAGTCATTTAATGGTTCAAAATAGTGATGTATGCGGAGCGGTGCATTCATACAAGAGGTGGAATGTTGTTCATGTTTACGTTTGTGTTTTATTTCTTAAGGATTTCAACCTTTTATTTAAGCTTAATAAAAAAAAAAAAACAAAAAAAAAACAAAAAAAAGTTTCGTTTCTCAATCTATTTACAAAAATGGATTAATGATTATGAAAACAAAAAATAAATTATCCTTGTAAATAACTATTTATAATCATTAGAAAAACGTGTGATTTTTAAAATCATAACAATAGGTTGATAATTCCAAATACATTAAAAATGTTTACAAATTACAACATAATAAAGTATTTCCATCGAAAATTTTTATTATTGATTTCAAATAATATTTATATATTCATTTCAAAAGTTATAATAATATCATGTATACTTAACAAAAAACCATAATATCAAATATATCTATTTTTATATTTATGACATACATACGCTTCTTACAGCTCGCATTAGTCCTAACTCCTAAGAGAGAAAATAACAGATGGTTATATTGTAACACCCCAGCCCGATAAGGCTGACGTGTCACTATTACGGTAATCAAAATCCAAACGCATTCCCATTATTAAAAACGATTACAAGTTCAAATTCCAAAACCTAATTAAGATGTTCAATACATTAATTAAAGTAACAGATAATCTTGGTCTTCAATTCACTCTTCACTGGTTTCCCGGATTACCCTGCTGACCTGACGTGCATGAAAATAAAAGCACGCCTGAGCATAACGCTCAGTGAACGGAATAGCGGATAACAAAAATAAACAGACATGACGATAATCAAAGAATCGGCAGATATCAAAAAAACAGACATGGTGATAATCAAAGAATCGGCAGATATCAAAAATAAACAGACATGTGATAATCAAGGAATTGGCAGATATCAAAATAAACAGACATAATGATAATGGAAAACCAAAGATCATAAAATATATATATTAAATAGAACATACGTCATAAGACATATATCAGATAGAACATACCCCGAGCTAATAATCATATCATATAATACTGAACAGGGGAACACTATAATACCCATAAAAAAAATAATAATAATAATAAATAAAATATAATAATAAAAGCGCTCATTCGAGGAAAAACGCGTAAAACGATAACGTGTGATTTCGCGGTATCGTTTAACTGTTCTGTACGTTTTAAACACGATGAAATCATTAATCTCAGAATAACTAGAATACTTGGTGAAAATAGAAGCTAACGATAAATGAAATTTATTACGTCACGCAAAAATTTAATCAGACGCGTTACGAACCGACTTATTAACGAACCCGTTTCACTTAGCCCCTATATAAACACATTTATCTCTCCTTTTAGGGTTTGTAAAAAAAAAATTAGAGAGGAGAGAAAGAGGCTACCGCGACCTCCCCCTTCCCCCCTGTCTTCTTCGAATCCGGCTGATCCCGGCCACCGCGCGGGCCTCCGGCGAGCCTCCTTCCCCCTCTCGACTCCTCTCATCCAATCGGAAGCGATGGAGGCTTCAATTTCTCCAAAAACTCAACGAGGGCAACGGGAATCGAAGGAAGAAGGCGGCTGTTTGCAGGTCGGTCTTGGAGTGGTGGTGTCGAGGGTGGTCGCGATGCTGAGAGCAGTCAAATGGCGAAGCTACGGTGGTGATTTGGTGGCGTGAGGTTGCGATGAAGGGGTGCGGTCGCGATGGTGGTGGATTCGGAGGCCGACGAGGCCGATGGTGATGATGGTGGTCGCGATGTAGGTGTTGAGTGGTGGTTATGTTCGCTGTTGAACAGGTCGATGGTGGTAGGCAGCTGTCGTGGTTGTGGCGGTTCAGGGGCTGTTAATGGTGGTGCAGGGCCACTGCGGGGATGGCGATGGTGGCGTTGTTGCTGGATGTTATTGGCCGTAGTGGTGACTGCGTTGGTGATGGTTTTGGCTATGGTTGCGTTGTGTGGTTGTGGTGGCTGCCGGCGGTGCAGAGGCCCACCGGGCGCAGAGCAGCAGCAGTAATGGCTTGTGGTAAATGTGGTTTAGGCTGTCAAAGTGGTTGTGATAATGGTGGTTATTATGGTATAAATTTAGGCTATGGTCGTGGTGGTGTTGGTTATGGTTATGTTGAGGCCCGATAACGGAAGTGATGCAAGCTGTGATGGTATTGGCTGTGACGGTTAGTAGTGGTGGTTACAAAGTGATGTTGTGGCTGGGAAGACGATGACTGTGATGGTGGTGGTAAGGCGACATTGGTAGAAATAGGGGTTGTTTTGAAAATGGTTGTTGTTGGTTGTTGTGGATAGTTGTGGCTGTGAAAGTGGTGTGAGGCTAGGTGATAGTGGTGATGTTGGCGGGTGTTGATAACTGTGGTTGTGTTTGCTGTTGAACAAAGGCTATGGTGGTCGTGTTGACTGTGGTGAACGATTGTGGCTGTAGTTGTTAAACAGCCATGGTAATAGCGACGGTGGTGGTCGATTTAGGGCACCCGAAGGCTGCCCAATATGGCTGCGATAAGTAATAAGTTGTTGTGTTGGTTAAGTTAAACCTTGGTCAAAGCATGGTCAACCGAGGTCAACGGATAGCCAACAACAAGAACTCGGTGAGATCGAGTGGAATTGAGTACGTAAACCGTGTGAGAGTTAGGATTGCTTTGTTGGTGATCATCCTTTTTCTTTATCAAGCTCAGAATTGTTTAAGGATACAAGGTTCTTGCGGCGTTAACCGAGTCTAGACCTTGTTTCTGGATATTGTCACTCGTGTATAAGGTACGGATTCTGTTCCTTTGATTATCATAGTATTCACTTTGTTTCCGCTACTTTGTAGTACGGATTCTTGGTTATCTTTATCATAGTATAAATTCTGTTCCGTTACTTTGTAGTACGGATTTTGATACGTTATTTCCGTTAATATGAATTGTTTAGCCTTTATTAGTCATATATCCTTATTATTTAATTATGCTCCGATTCGTTCGACTCATTAGTGTTATTATTGAGACCTGTAGCATGCAATATATATTTTATGAATTGTGCTCATTATTGCATGTTCCTACAAATGTTTATTGGTATGTCATATGTTGGTAGTTGTACTACCATTTGATTTGATACTCTGTTACCCGAGCTCTCCGACATATCATTGTGGCATCAATGATGTGACACTTTTCGTGACGATGTGTAATAAATAGTTCACGGCGTCTCCGTTAACACGTTAGTACTCAGGTAGTACTTTGGCCATAATATCTGGGAGGCGGATGGATCGATCCTAGTTCAGTTCAGTTCAGTTCAGTTCCGGGGGATGGAATCATGTGTGTACGCCCCACACACCATCTCATTAGTGCATAGTCTAGCTAGCTATGTACTTATCAGTTCAGTTTTGGCTCTGGGTACTTCTTATATTACACGACTTATTTTGTTTGTATATACGCGTCGTGTAGATCAGTTCAGTTCAGTATTACATGTTCAGTTCAGTATCAGCATTATATGTTTAGATTCAGATTTCCGTTTCAGTATCATATGATCCGTTCAGTATTCAGATATAAGTATTTTATGCTTCGTATTGTTACTATTGTTATTTCCGTCACTGAGCAACTTTTGGCTCAGCCGTATTTTCTTTTGTGGTGTTTTTCTTATTTGATTGTAGGTAATCAGGGTATTCCGGGAAATCAGTGAAGAGTGGTTGAAGATCAAGATTGTATTTTACTTTAACTGATGTAATGAATAACTTAACTAGGTTCTTTCAAATTATCTGGTTTGCTTGAAATTATCTCTTTAATATTATGGATTTGGTTTTTGATTTGATATCTGTAATAGTGACACGTCAGCCTCTCCGGGTTGGGGTGTTACAGTTATGGTATCAGAGCAAATGCTCTTTCCTGTAGAAAACTTAAACATTAAAATAAACTTGTGAGGTAATGGGTAGACGTTGGGTTAGGGTCTAATTTTTGTTCCCAATCTAAATTCCAGTATTCACACGTGTATCTTCATTTCAGATGGCTCCTAAGAGACGTGTGAACAACCGCAATAACTCGAATGGCCCCTCATCTGATACTCCTCTTGAAACCCTCGTTGCTAATGCCGTAAACGCTGCTATTTCTGGAATACTCCCTAATCTGATGACTCAGACTGCTCAAACAGTCATCCAGCAGATGCAACAGGCAAATTCGGAGGGAAACAACACAGGACCTCCACCGGTGGAAATAACTCAGAGCCACCTTCTGGCGGGAACAACATAGGAGCACCTTCCAGTGATAATACACACCACCCCGTGATGGTATTCATGTCTAGTTGGAACGTTTTCAGAAGCAAAGGCCTAAGTCTTTCAGTACTTCCAATGATCCGGTCGAGGTGCAAAACTGGATCAGTCATATTGAGAAATTGTTTGAAGTACTTGGTGTTGAGGACGTATACAAAGTAAGGTTGGCTACTTACAAGTTAGAAGATGATGCTCACAGATGGTGGACGACTGTGAAACAAGCTAGAGGAGGAAACGAATATGCAGCTACACTTCCTTGGGATAAATTCCGAGGAATGTTTTATGAGGAATACTTCACTGCTGCTGACCGCACTGAGTATCGTAGACAATATGCTAATATTAGACAGAGGGATGACAAGCACATAACAGATTTCAAGACACGATTTACGCGGTTGGTGAGTTTTCTTAGTGCATCTGCAGGCTCACCGCAAGAGCAGACAGAAAATTTTCAGTGGGCCATATGTGAAAGGGATCGAAAGTTTATATTGAATCATCGGTTTAAAGATATTAATGAAGTGGTTGATGCTGTTAAAAACCTATATAATGATAAAAAGAATGGAAGGAAGTCGTATGATGATAACCGTAAGCGGCCTAGAGAGAATGACCATGATCAGTCATCTTCTCATACGAATAAGAATCAGTCTTCACCACCACGAGACCGTCGAAACCGTTTTGATCGCAACAACAACAATAACTCTTGATCATGGAAGAATCGAAACCAGAAACCAGAAATCAACTCATAATCAGGCTCAGCAGGCTCCTACTCGTACTCAACCACCAAATCAGCAACACCCTAATCAGGATCGGAATGCTATTCCTCAGTGTAACACATGCGGGAAACTTCATAAGGGAGCTTGTCGTCTGGCCGGAGGATTATGTTTCAGATGCGGACGTGCAGGACACATGATTAGGGATTGCCCTCAGCGCGACCCTCGTAATAACGCTGGAGGGAATCAAGCTAAACCTGCAACTGGAGGACGAGTTTTTGCACTCACTGCAAATGAAGCGGCTAACGCACCAGGTATATTTCTGACCCCTTAGTTAGCAACGTATTATATACATATATATGTCTTATCTGATACTGATAATAAACGCCCTAGGTATGATCTCCGGTACCCTTTGCATAGGAAAGCGGGATATTTATGTCTTATTTGATACGGGCGCTACGCATTCTGTCGTATCTCTTTTGTTTGCTAAGTACTTAAGGACTGCACCGACTGCTTTAGAGCACGCTTTGGTTATTACGACTCCATTAGGAGAGTCGACTATCATCTCGCATGTCTATAGAGATTGTCCGATTAGAATCGAGTCTATTATTCATAAAGCTGATTTGTTTCCTATGCAAATGAGTGACTTTGATGTCATACTTGGTATGGACTGGTTGACTCGACATCACGTTACTATTGAATGCCAGACTCGTCGTGTTTTATTTGGAAATCCTCAATGCCCTGAACTCGTTTATCAAGGGACTCAGCCTCGAAAATCGTTGAAAATCATCTCTGTGTTTAAAGCTCAGAAACTCTTGTCGCACGGTTGCCTGGGATTCCTAGCTTCAGTGAAAGCTACATCTTCTGAAAAGCTAAACATATCTGATTATCCGATTGTATGTGATTTTCCTGACGTATTTCCTGAGGAGTTACCCGGACTTCCACCAGATCGCGAGGTAGAATTCACTATTGATCTTATTCCAGGTGCTGAACCGATTGCTAAGGCACCGTATCGTATGGCACCTATGGAGCTTAAGGAGTTAAAGGAGCAGTTACAGGAATTACTGGATTTGGGATTTATTAGACCAAGTGTCTCGCCTTGGGGCGCACCGGTCCTATTCGTGAAGAAGAAAGATGGTTCTTTGAGACTCTGCATTGACTACAGAGAACTCAACAAGATCACTATCCGTAATCGTTACCCTCTGCCTCGTATTGATGATTTATTTGATCAGCTTCAGGGTGCAAAGTGTTCTCTAAAATCGATCTGAGGTCTGGTTACCATCAGTTAAAGATCAAGGAGTCTGACGTCCCTAAATCTGCCTTCCGTAATCGGTATGGTCACTATGAGTTCCTAGTTATGCCCTTTGGGTTAACTAATGCCCCGGCCGTATTCATGGACCTAATGAACCGAGTCTTCCGCAAGTTCCTCGATAAGTTCGTCATTGTATTTATCGACGACATCTTAATTTATTCTAAAAGTAAGGAGGAGCATGAGAATCATCTTCGTATCGTGCTCGAAACACTACGTGAAAAGAAGCTTTATGCCAAATTTTCAAAGTGTGAATTTTGGCTGAGCAAGGTAGCCTTTTGGGTCATGTCGTTTCTGCGGATGGTATTATGATGGACCTGCTAAAGTTGAGGCGATCACTAAGTGGCCTAGACCTACCTCAGCCACAGAAGTCCGTAGTTTTCTTGGCCTTGCTGGTTACTACCGCAGATTTGTCGAAGGTTTTTCTGTTATAGCTTTACCCCTTACGCAACTGTTAAGGAAAGGGGTTAAGTACTCTTGGAATGACGAACGAGAGAAAAGTTTTGAAGAGCTCAAGAAAAGATTGGTGTCTGCTCCTGTTCTCACACTTCCATCGGGCACGGGTGGATATCAGATCTACAGCGATGCCTCTAAAAAGGGACTTGGATGTGTGCTAATGCAGCATGGTAAGGTCATTGCTTATGCTTCACGGCAGTTGAAACCTTACGAGGTAAATTATCCTACGCATGATCTTGAACTCGCTGCTGTTATTTTCGCGTTGAAAATATGGCGTCATTATCTTTACGGAGAGACTTGTGATATTTTTACTGATCACAAGAGCTTGAAATATATCTTCACACAAAAGGAACTAAACATGAGGCAGAGAAGATGGTTAGAGTTGTTAAAAGATTATGATGCCAATATTCAGTATCATCCGGGAAAGGCCAATGTGGTAGTTGATGCCCTTAGCAGGAAGAGCTCAGGAACAGTAGCCTCCCTACAGCTACAACCACACAACGTTACTGATCTTGATAGATTGGGTATTGGCCTACTTTTTGGCAAGAGCAACGGATATCTCGCAACACTCCAGATTGAGTCAGACTTAATATTCCAGATTAAGAACGCACAGAAAGACGATGGTGAACTCTGGGCAATCTTACAGAATGTGGAGATTGGTAAACAATCAGAATTCAGAGTAGATGAACATGGGGTAATCTGTGTGCCTAATGATTCTTCTCTTCAAGAATCGTTATTAGCTGAGGCACATAGTTCTCCGTTTTCTATTCATCCTGGATCTACTAAGATGTATCGTGATCTTCGTCAGAATTTCTGGTGGAATGGTATGAAAGAAGACGTGGCTAGATTTGTTGGCAGATGTCTTACTTGTCAACAAGTTAAGATTGAGTATCAAAGAGCTAGTGGTTTGCTTCAGCCACTACCTATTCCTGTATGGAAATGGGATGATATTTCCTTGGATTTTGTGACAGGGTTGCCAAGGACATTTAAGAAAAATGATACGATATGGGTTGTCGTTGACAGATTGTCAAAGTCAGCTCACTTTCTCCCAATTCAGCAAGGATTTTCGGTTAGCAAACTATCTGAAGTGTTTACACAAGAGATTGTTAGACTTCATGGCACTCCGGTGTCTATTGTGTCTGATCGAGACCCGAGGTTCACTTCTCGTTTTTGGAAGGGTTTGCAAGCTGCATGGGGTACCAAGTTGAGGTTTAGTACGGCGTTTCACCCTCAGACTGACGGTCAGTCGGAGCGTACTATTCAGACACTTGAGGACATGCTTCGAGCTTGTGCCTTAGAGTGGACTGGGAACTGGGATGAATACTTGTGTTTGGTCGAGTTTGCTTACAACAATAGTTGGCAAGCTAGCATTGGCATGGCACCTTTTGAATTATTGTATGGTCGTAAATGTAGAGCACCTATTTGTTGGGAAGAAGTCGGTGAAAGAGTCATCGAAGGACCCGAGTTAGTTCAAATCACGAATGAAAAAGTTGCTATTGCTAGAGAAAAGTTAAAAGAAGCTCAAAGTAGACAGAAAAGTTATGCAGACCGACACCGTCGACTTTTGGAGTTTAAGGTCGGTGACAAAGTATTCCTGAAGGTTTCGCCTTGTAAAGGCGTACGACGTTTTGGTCTAAAAGGGAAACTTAGTCCACGGTTTATCGGACCCTTTGAAATCCTAGAAATAGTTGGCGAGGTTTCGTATCGTTTGGCTTTACCACCTCAACTGTCACATGTGCATAACGTCTTTCATGTATCTCTTTTAAGGGGATACAATTATCATTCTATTCACGTGGTTAACTATCCACTTCATTTGATTCGTGAGGATTTATCATTCGAGGAAGAACCAGAAGCTATCCTTGACCGACAAGAACGCATTATGCGTAGGAAAACTATCCCTTTTGTTAAAGTATTATGGAAAAACCATTCCGAACGTGAAGCTACATGGGAGATAGAAGATAAAATCCGTTCTCAATATCCGTATCTATTTACCTCTTAGTTATTATCTTATATATGTTTCTGTTATCAGTTATGAAGTTATCAGTTATCAGTTTCTTGAACATCACAGTACTCCGCGTACGTTATATCATATCTTGTTCGATCTGTACCTAGCAATTTCGTGGACGAAATTGTTTTAAGGGGGTAGAATTATAATACCCATAAAAAAAATATAATAATAAAAAATATAATAATAAAAGCGCTCATTCGAGGAAAAACGCGTAAAACCGATAACGTGTCGATTTCGCGGTATCGTTTAACTGTTCTGTACGTTTTAAACACGATGAAATCATTAATCTCAGAATAACTAGAATACTTGGTGAAAATAGAAGCTAACGATAAATGAAATTTATTACGTCACGCAAAAATTTAATCAGACGCGTTACGAACCGACTTATTAACGAACCCGTTTCACTCAGCCCCTATATAAACACATTTATCTCTCCTTTTAGGGTTTTTAAAAAAAAATAGAGAGAGAGAAAGAGGCTACCGTGACCTCCCCTTCCCCCCTGTCTTCTTCGAATCCGGCTGATCCCGGCCACCTGCGCGGGCCTCCGGCGAGCCTCCTTCCCCCTCTCGACTCTCTCATCCAATCGGAAGCGATGGAGGCTTCAATTTCTCCAAAAACTCAACGAGGCAACGGGAATCGAAGGAAGAAGGCGGCTGTTTGCAGGTCGGTCTTGGAGTGGTGGTGTCGAGGGTGGTCGCGATGCTGAGAGCAGTCAAATGGCGAAGCTACGGTGGTGATTTGGTGGCGTGAGGTTGCGATGAGGGTGCGGTCGTGATGGTGGTGGATTCGGAGGCCGACGAGGCCGATGGTGATGATGGTGGTCGCGATGTAGGTGTTGATGGTGGTGGTTATGTTCGCTGTTGAACAGGTCGATGGTGGTAGGCAGCTGTCGTGGTTGTGGCGGTTCAGGGGCTGTTGATGGTGGTGCAGGGCCGCTGCGGGGGGATGGCGATGGTGGCGTTGTTGCTGGATGTTATTGGCCGTAGTGGTGACTGCGTTGGTGATGGTTTTGGCTATGGTTGCGTTGTGTGGTTATGGTGGCTGCCGGCGGTGCAGAGGCCCACCGGGCGCAGAGCAGCAGCAGTAATGCTTGTGGTAAATGTGGTTTAGGCTGTCAAAGTGGTTGTGATAATGGTGGTTATTATGGTATAAATTTAGGCTATGGTCGTGGTGTGTGGTTATGGTTATGTTGAGGCCCGATAACGGAAGTGATGCAAGCTGTGATGGTATTGGCTGTGACGGTTAGTAGTGGTGGTTACAAAGTGATGGTTGTGGCTGGGAAGACGATGACTGTGATGGTGGTGGTAAGGCGACATTGGTAGAAATAGGGGTTGTTTTGAAAATGGTTGTTGTTGGTTGTTGTGGATAGTTGTGGCTGTGAAAGTGGTGTGAGGCTAGGTGATAGTGGTGATGTTGGCGGGTGTTGATAACTGTGGTTGTGTTTGCTGTTGAACAAAGGCTATGGTGGTCATGTTGACTGTGGTGAACGATTGTGGCTGTAGTTGTTAAACAGCCATGGTAATAGCGACGGTGGTGGTCGATTTAGGGCACCCAAAGGCTGCCCAATATGGCTGCAATAAGTAATAAGTTGTTGTGTTGGTTAAGTTAAACCTTGGTCAAAGCATGGTCAACCGAGGTCAACGGATAGCCAACAACAAGAACTCGGTGAGATCGAGTGGAATTGAATACGTAAACCGTGTGAGAGTTAGGATTGCTTTGTTGGTGATCATCCTTTTTCTTTATCAAGCTCAGAATTGTTTAAGGATACAAGGTTCTTGCGGCGTTAACCGAGTCTAGACCTTGTTTCTGGATATTGTCACTCGTGTATAAGGTACGGATTCTGTTCCTTTGATTATCATAGTATTCACTTTGTTTCCGCTACTTTGTAGTACGGATTCTTGTTATCTTTATCATAGTATAAATTCTGTTCCGTTACTTTGTAGTACGGATTTGATACGTTATTTCCGTTAATATGAATTGTTTAGCCTTTATTAGTCATATATCCTTATTATTTAATTATGCTCCGATTCGTTCTACTCATTAGTGTTATTTATTGAGACTGTAGCATGCAATATATATTTTATGAATTATGCTCATTATTGCATGTTCCTACAAATGTTTTATTGGTATGTCATATGTTGGTAGTTGTACTACCATTTGATTTGATACTCTGTTACCCGAGCTCTCCGACATATCATTGTGGCGTCAATGATGTGACACTTTTCGTGACGGTGTGTAATAAATAGTTCACGGCGTCTCCGTTAACACGTTAGTACTCAGGTAGTACTTTGGCCATAATATCTGGGAGGCGGATGGATCGATCCTAGTTCAGTTCAGTTCAGTTCAGTTCCGGGGGATGGAATCATGTGTGTACGCCCCACACACCATCTCATTAGTGCATAGTCTAGCTAGCTATGTACTTATCAGTTCAGTTTTGGCTCTGGGTACTTCTTATATACACGACTTATTTTGTTTGTATATAGCGTCGTGTAGATCAGTTCAGTTCAGTATTACATGTTCAGTTCAGTATCAGCATTATATGTTTAGATTCAGATTTCCGTTTCAGTATCATATGATCCGTTCAGTATTCAGATATAAGTATTTTATGCTTCGTATGTTACTATGTTATTTCCGTCACTGAGCAACTTTTGGCTCAGCCGTATTTCTTTTGTGGTGTTTTTCTTATTTGATTGTAGGTAATCAGGGTATTCCGGGAAATCAGTGAAGAGTGGTTGAAGATCAAGATTGTATTTTACTTTAACTGATGTAATGAATAACTTAACTAGGTTCTTTCAAATTATCTGGTTTGCTTGAAATTATCTCTTTAATATTATGGATTTGGTTTTGATTTGATATCTGTAATAGTGACACGTCAGCCTCTCCGGGTTGGGTGTTACAAACACAGGTAGCGAGCCCGTGACCAATGTGAAATGGAGTATGGGCAGACATACAACCATTCACCAGAGTCCTGAATGGAATGGTGTGTAACCATCCACCAGGAAATAACAGAACTAGCCTAGGATCGATCCATACGCCTCTGAGGAAATAATAATATAACCAGACATAATTTCAGAGTCCTCTTTAGAGACGCCGTGATCTCAGCTCACCGCCATGGTTGGTGCCACGTTATCGATGCCGCAATAACGCGTCTGGTCACCCCAAGATAGGGAGAGCTCGGGTAACAAATTCAGAAATATATAGTAGTCAAGCTACTTATAACAGAATCAAAAGCAAATTATCTATGTATTACAGGAATCAAAACTAGAAATGAACGAAAATCAAATATGAGACAGAAATCAGGAATCTGTACTGCAAAGTAACGGAACCAAAAGTAAATACTTATGATAACAAGGAAACAGAATCCGTACAATAAGTAACAGAACAAAAGTGAATATTATGATAACAGAATCCGTACTTCCAAGTAACGGAAAATATTATTATACTAAGATATAAAGAATCAGGAATCCGTACCTTATACACGAATGACAATAATCAGAAACAAAGTCTAGGCTCAGTTAACGCCGCGAGAACCTACGACAACGTAACGCAAATTATAGTTTGGATTTCCTATTTTAAATTGGAAAAATTCCAGTTCTGCCCTTGTCTTTTCGCACTCGTTAAAAATACTAAACGACATTTAAAAATTCTGAAAATCTCCAGTTTACTAGATTAGTGATTTCTAAACAACTTTATTTAGAAAAGTTTCTGATTTGAATTACCGAAATATGAGAAAAACGTGGATCTTACAGCTGCGCAGAAACTGCTAGCTGTTACGAAAACGACTATTTGGACGTCTAAACGAATGAGTTTTTCTATGTTTATATATCAACAGATTCGTTTTTCGACGAACTTCGTCATGGACATAAGGTTAACTGATTTGGATCTGTTATGATAAAGTTATGGCCTCCGTAAGTTGGCTGTAAAATACGTATAATCAAGGTATTTTGGTAAACCGTAAAATTATTTCTAGTTAAAATACGTCTGTTACGGGTCTGGAAATATTTTATAAATAAGTATAAATCATGATTGACTTCTGAAAAATTTGGCTAATCATATTATGAATCCGTTTGTCATTTATAAATCACATCCCAAAATATTCCTAAAAACTAGTTAACGTGTGACTTGTTTAAAATGCTCGGTTAAGGTCTAAATTTAATTTGGTCAAAATACTTATATTTCCAGTAGCTAAAACAATATCAAAAAATGGATTCCTATCAAGTTGCTAAGTTAAGCAAGGAAATATGCTTAAAACGTAAACCGAATTAAACGAGTACTTATGCGAACGGGCATCCTATGATCAAAGGCAATGAACTAGAATACTAATTAGGATATCTAAGATTCAAAGATAACATAATGGCTAATAACATCTTAATGATTCCCACTATTAAAGTTTATTGTTATAAAAATAACTAATTAATAATATGTTAAATATTTATATATATGAATTGTTAAGGTGTTTAAATAAATAAATTTACAGAAAATAGTTAACTAACTTTAAAATAAACAAGGTATAAAACTGATTTTTACAATTTTTAGAAATTTTATTTAATTTTTTTAAAGCCCAAAAGGCTTAAAAAAAATGGTTGTAGGTGCCCGGGTTCGAACCGGGACCTCAAAGTTAACAAGGAAGCACAGAACCAGTAACCAAAGGCCTCAGCCGCGTTGTTCTTAGCTTTAATCCTTTTAACCATTCTTAAACAAATCCCCCAATTCCTCAAGAACCTAGAATCGAATCGATCAAATGAACATCGATTCATAATGTTAATGTAATAAGCATAGGGCTTGTTTCCCTAGGTGAAACGAGTATAAGGATGTTTTTAATCACTGTTTTGAAGCTCGAAACGTGGTATTCTATCAGTTGCAGGTCGCGGCCACAATGAGACTCGATTGATATGCAAATGATGATATAAATCAAATTGAACTCGTGGAAAGCTTCGAATAAGGTTCTTGTGTAAGGCCCCGTTCCGGGCACCTCACAGTTGGTCGTCATCACCAATAAAACATACATTTAATATAACTTAAAAAAATCTTGCAGCGGAAACTTTGAATTTACTATAAATGCTTTTGCAAAGTAATACAACACCCATTTCAAAATATCGTTTGTTTGCATTACAATACAAAAACATTAACAAAGAATGCCATCCCAAAAGAGCGAGTAGCCGCCTCGTGCCATCCTCAGCAACACTACCTGCCAACTGGAAACACATAAAAGTCAGCGTTGCTGAGTGAGTTCTAGTTTTATAATAAAAACATACTTTTACTTATTTATAAGTATCCTTTCGTGCATGCGTTCATACATCATACGTACACAGAGATATATCGTTATTATCTTCATCATTCGTTATTCATCATTATCTTTAACTTCTGTATGGATTCTGTCAGGCTTTACCCACTTCATAGCACTTGGCTATGATTACTGTGGTCGAATGACAAGAATCCCGTCATACTTACTTGCACATTGAAGGTGAATTGTACCAATACCATATGCTACACCCCGATCGTTATTAGCTACCGGGCCGAAGTCAACATATGAACAACAAAACGTATGCCACGGTACTAGAGGTAAGCGGGTAGAGGTACCATGACCATGGTCAATCACAGAGAAGGACCAATCGCGTTATTCAATGCTTGCAAGACATAATTCGTTCGTTCATTAATGCATGTATTCATCATCATCTTCTTTTCGTTCATTCGTTAATACATGCATTCATCATCATGTTCCTCTCTTCATTATCTTTCACTTTACGTTACATAATACTTCATTAGTTCATTTCGTTATTCGTAAAGTTTCAGAAAGATAAGCATACACAATTACAAGGAACATACACACTCGTCATACATTCATCATCATACATTCATCATCAGAAGTCATTATCGTCATGCATAGCATCATACCATACTTAACAATATTTTATTAATATATTGTTAACAATATAATACACTGATAATAATATCAGTAACAATAAGGGTTAATCATAATCATCATTACATGCATGAAACATCATCATTTATTAACCTAGTCAACCCTGGTCAAACCTCGAATTTCGGATTTACAGGAAATTTCTGTAAAATTCTAAGTATTCTGGGCGTTTTAGCCCTGTTGGGCGTATGAGCCCTGTTAGGCGTAAGAGCATGCTGGACTTTTCATCTTATACTTAGAATTATCATCTGGTCATACGACCACCCTGTTGGTGTATGAGCACTATTGGTCGTACCATCCCAGACTTAGAAATATGTTCTGATCATACGACCACACTGTTGGTCGTATGAGCACTAGTGGACTCATCAACATACTTAGAAAAAAAATATACTTGGTCATACGACCATACTGTTGGTCGTATGAGTCCTATTGGACCTTCAACACACTTAGAAAATTATGTCACCTGGTTATACGACCACACTGTTGGTCGTATGAGTCCTATTGGGTTTCAACACTTAGAAAAATCTCCTGGTCATACGACCACACTGTTGGTCGTATGACCACTAGTGGACTCATCAACTTGTACTTATCTATTCTAAGTCCAATTTCAGACATATTAGTAACCTGTTCATGTGTCTAATTCATAGTCCAAGTCCCAAACATCATAATGCCTAGTTCTAATCATATACACATGATTCTAGTCATAAATCTAACATAAACATAAACATACATACATTCATTTCATACGGGTATCAACCTAATGTTTATAAAAACATACTTACATGCATTTTCCAGCCCCAAACGTTTAAAACAAATAAAAAGGGGTCTAGAACTCACCTTAGTTTGTCTTCGGGTTTTGAATGCCCTTTCTTAACTTCCAGTCGTTCCACCCTAAAACACACACGCACAGTGCAACCCGAACACAAAACACACACATAAGAACATGCATTCTCGGTTTCTTAGCTCAAACACAACTTAAAAAACATCAATTCTTACCTTGAATCCGATTTCTTCTTCTTTCTCTCTCTAAGAATCGAAGTTCCTGCTGTTTCTCTCTCTAAAACCGAATGCAAGGAATTGTGCAGGGGTTATGGGCGACCATGCCTTCCTTTTGTACAAATAAATAACCACTTTGCCCATTTGGCACTTTGGGTCCCTCCTTTTTAGTTGACTTTTATTTTCTATTCTTTTCTTCCTTTTTTTATTTCTTGCTAAAATACGGGTGTTACAAGCACCCCCCTTATATAGGTTTCGTCCCCGAAACCTGTTATTCCTCAAACAGATGTGGGTAGTGCTGTCTCATTTCTTCTTCAGTCTCCCACGTAGACTCGGATCCCTTCCTGTGCTTCCACTATACACGCACAAGAGGAACACTTTATTCCTCAACCTCTTCTCCTTACGATCAATGATTGCCACTGGTTGCTCAACGTAATTGAGCCGTTCGTCTACTTAATATCCTCCAGTGGTACAACCATGCCTTCATCAGTTAAGCACTTTCTCAGGGTACATGGAATGTAGGATGAATTCCACTAACTCATCTGGCAATTCAAGTCGATAGGCCACCTCTCCTACCCGTGCGACAATCGGAAAGGTCCTATGTATCTCGGGCTTAGCTTACCTCGTTTCCTGAATCTAATGATTCCTTCCAAGGTGAGACCTTCAACATAACTCGGTCACCAACCTTGAACTCTATCGGTCTTCGCCTCTTGTCAGCATACGACTTTTGCCTATCTTTCGCCGCCTTCATGAAGGCTTTGATCTTTTCTAATTTCTCAGTCGTTGCTTCAATCACCTCAACACCTCCCAGTTCCTTCTGCCAATGTCTCCCCAACATACGGGCGTCCTACATCTCCTACCGTATAGCATCTCGTATGGTGCATGCCAATACTGGCATGATAGCTATTGTTGTACGAGAATTCTGCTAACGGCAAGTGATCATCCCAACTTCCTCCAAAATCGATCACGCACGCCGAAGCATGTCTTCGAGTGTTTGGATCGTCCTCTCAGACTGACCGTCCGTCTGAGGGTGATATGCTGTACTAATGTGTAGCCTCGTCCCCATGCATCGTGAAATCTCTTCTAAAACTTGGAGGTAAACGGGTGTCACGATCAGACACAATAGACACCGGTACACCGTGACGAGCTACAATTTCCTTGATGAACAGATCCGCAATCTTTCAGATGAGTACGTCTCGCGGATCGGTAGGAAGTGGGCACTCTTTGTCAAACGGTCCACTATCACCCATATGGCATCATACCTTTAGGGGTACGTGGTAATTTCGTGATGAAATCCATGGTGATGTGTTCCCACTTCCACTCGGGTATATCCAACGGTTGGATCTTCCCGTAGGGCTTCTGGTGTTCCGCCTTACTTGTAAGCAAGTTAGGCATTTACTCGCATACTCCACTACGTCGTTTCATACCGGCCACCAGTAATCTTTCTTCATATCGTGGTACATTTTGGTAGCACCAGGGTGAATGGAGTATCGAGTCTTATGGGCCTCATCCAAAATCTTTCCACGTAGATCACCGTATCGAGAAATCCACATTCGCCAAATCGGGTCTTAACACCAGAGTGTTCTCACCCAATTCCGTAACTAGGCCTCTCATCCTTTCGGAGTTAAGACGATCTTCTTTCAAAGCCTCGTCTTGAAACTCCTTAACCTGTGTCATCACATCGGGGGTCATGATCAGCTGATAAGCCTTCAACCGAATCGGTTCAGGTCGTTCTTTTCGACTAAGGGCATCGGCCACCACGTTGGCCTTGCCCGGGTGGTAATGGATCTCACAATCATAATCCTTTATCAGCTCCAACCACCGCCTCTGCCTCATGTTTAGTCCTTCTGCTCGAAGAAGTACTTCAAGCTTTTGTGGTCAGTGAAGATTGTGCACTTCGTCCCGTATAGATAGTGCCGCCAAATCTTCAACGCAAAAAACCACCGCGGCTAATTCTAGATCGTGTGTGGGATAGTTGACTTCGTGGGTCTTCAGCTGTCGAGATGCGTAGGCTATCACCTTTCCACGTTGCATCAACACACAACCTAGCCCAGAATAAGATGCATCCGAATAGACCACTAAGTCTTCATTTCCCTCGGGCAAAGTCAAAACAGGAGCTTGTGTTAGTCTTGCCTTCAACTCCTCAAAAGCCATCTCCTGCTCTCGACCCCACAATTTCACATCCTTACGAGTCAATTTTGTAAAGGTGAGGCTATCTTTGAAAAGTCTTGAATAAATCTCCTATAATAGCCCGCCAATCCCAAGAAGCTACGGATCTCGGATGGCGTCTTTGGTGATTTCCATTGCATCACAGCTTCAACCTTCGCTGGGTCCACCATGATTCCCTCTGCATTTACCACGTGACCCAGAATTGCACCTCGCGTAGCCAGAAAGCACATTTGGAGAACTTAGCATACAGCTTCTCCTTCTCAAAGTCTCCAATACTTCCGAATGTGACCGGCATGCTCTTCTTCGCTCCTCGAATAAATCAGGATATCATCGATGAAACACAATCACTGATTTATCTAACTTAGCCGACACACTCGGTTCATCAAATCCATAAAAGCAGCTGGCGCGTTAGTTAGACCAAATGACATAGCGAGAAACTCATAGTGTCCATAACGCGTACGAAAAGCTGTTTTAGGAATGTCCTGCTCCTTTACTTTCAATTGATGGTAGCCAGATCGAAGATCTATCCTCGAGAACCAACTGGCACCCTGGAGCTGATCGAACAAGTCATCGATTCTCGGTAACGGATACCGATTCTTATTGTCAACTTATTCAATTCACGGTAGTCGATACACATTCTCATGCTACCGTCCTTCTTTTCACAAATAAGACTGGGGCACCCCAAGGAGAGATACTCGGTCTAATGAAGCCCTTGTCAAGTAACTCCTGCAGTTGCTCCATCAACTCCTTCATCTCCGTAGGAGCTAATCGATACGGTGCCTTGGCGACAGGTTGGGCACCGGGTATTAAGTCAATTTGAAATTCAATTTCGCGGTCAGGCGGCAATCCCGATAAGTCTTCCGGGAACACATCTGAAAACTCACACATGACCGGAACGTCGGATAGTTGTGGTGTTGGCGTTTCCACATCCTTCATAACATAGGTAGGCGTTGCACCCACGCCTCATGCACTTCCCCGCCACCGCCATCGAAATCACCTTCGGAATCACCGTTACCCGATCACCGTATATTGTCACCGGACTTCGTCAGTCGCGTTAGCCTAATCTCTTCTTCGGCACACGACATTCGCTTCGTAGGTGCTAACCAATCCATCCCTACACTACATCAAATCCTCCTAGGGGCTCACATGTAATTTGGCAGCAAACCTATGGCCTTCTAATCCTATGGCACAGTCCTCTATCACATCAGTAACTCTAGTGGACTTACCAATAGCGGTTTCTACTTCAAAGGGCTCATCAATGCATTTACAACTAACAGGCAATTTAGCACAGAAAGTAGCAGAAATGAAACTCTTACTAGCACCAGAATCAAATAACACAGAAGCAAGAGTTTGATTCACTAGAAACGTACCTGACACCACATCGGGGTCCGTCCTAGCCTCTTCCTGCGTCATAGTGAAAGCCCTGGCGCTTGCTCTCGGACCTTCACCTCCCGTCTTCTTTACCCCTGAAGCTCAGCCCTCGGCTTCTTACAGTCCCTGCTCATATGGCCACTTTCTCCACAGTAAAGCACTTGCCCATCCGGTAATCTTTTGATATGTGCCCTGTCTTTCCACACTTAAAGCAGAGGTTGGATCCCCATTTGCACTCCCCTGAGTGCTCCTTTCCACACTTACCACACTTCCTCACCCCAGCTCTAGACACGACCACACGGTGGTCATCCACTCTCGCCTTTTATTGTTCGTCGAAGTATCACCCGACCAAATCTCTTCCCAGCCAGTTCTTCTCTCCACTCCTTTCTTGCTACCTCAGCCTTTACCAAGGCAGCCCGTTCATCGAATAACCTTCCCGCCAAATCCACTGCCAACCTGAAAGTGCTTGGCGGGGAGAAAAGAAATCAATGCCAACGAATTTTAGCTGGCAGCCCCTGAATATACCGGTGATCTTTCGAGACACCAGCGTCACCTGCTCCGGCACCAACAGCGCCAATTCGTTTAAACTTGGTGGTATATTGTTGGTGGGTCATTGTCCCGCCTCTAATGCAGGAGGAACTCTCTCTCAATTCTATCCATTTCCGATGAGGACTGAATTCCTCGATCACCAGCCTTTTAACTCAGCCCACTCATCTTCCATATAGCCATGTTACCCTCGGCTTGGACTATATTTTTCCACCAGCATAAAGCCGTCCCTGTGAAAGAGTGGGTAGCAAACTTCACCTTCTTGTCCTCCTGGAATCACTAATATCGAGGACAGCTTCCATTTCCATCACCCACTGTGTGAGCATCAGTAGCAGAGTACCAGACCATCAAAAGTTGGGGGTTGCATCTCATGAATGCCCGTAGTACAACCCGGGCTGTCCCGTAATGTTCTTCTTCCTCTTCCTCTCATCACGGATAATACTGTTTCTCTGTGTTTGTGCTGTCTACCCGAGGACCGATTCTTCCTTGTCTTCATCATTACGTACTGCCTTTATCACCTCGGTCACTACAGACGGTAAGATCGTCTGCATGACCTGATGTACTTCCTCAACTACTGCCTCTTTTACCGAGGCTCTCAAATTCACGCTCGTCTGCCTCCTCCTGATAAGGAGTCTCGTTTCCTCACGAACTACTTTCTCTTTCCTAGGTCTCCTCGCGTGTTACGGGTTCATCACCACGTCCACCACCACGGGAAGCTTTAGATGATCTACCACGACCATCTTCTATCACACTGGAAGATTTAACACCAACACGGTCATTCAAGGAAATAGTTAGTTTATGTCAAGTATAGTAAGTCTCTATTACAGTGGCCAGTTGTGATTAGCCACTTACTCTACTTTCACACCCCGAGCATTACTGTCCTGACTACATTAGTATTAAGTCTAACAGTACACATAAACACATAACATGCGCACGTAACACTGGTTAACTTTCAAGAAAATACTGATGGCACGCAACTACTCAGATGACATTCTCTCCTTTCTGTCCCACTTTCATTTAAGTTAGGTTTATTTTAAAAATTTACCATTTCACTTAAACTTGGCTCTGATACCAACTTGTAAGGCCCCGTTCCGGGCACTCACAGTTGGTCGTCTCACATAAAAAACATACATTTAATATAACTTACTAAAAATCTTGCAGCGGAAACTTTGAATTTACTATAAATGCTTTTGCAAAGTAATACAAAACCATTACAAAAAATCGTTTGTTTGCATTACAATACAAAAACATTAACAAAAGACTGCCATCCCAAAAGAGCTGAGTAGCCGCCTCGTGCCATCCCAGCAACACTACGCAACGGGAAAAAACATAAAAGTCAGCGTTGCTGAGTGAGTTTTAGTTTTATAATAAAACATACTTTATTATTATAAAGTATCCTTTCGTGCATGCGTTCATACATCATACGTACACAGAGATAATTCATTATTATCTTCATCATTCGTTATTCATCGTTATCTTAACTTCTCGTATGGATTCTGTCAGGCTTACCCACTTCATAGCACTTGGCTATGATTACGTGGTCGAATGACAAGAATCCCGTCATACTTACTTGCACATGAAAGGTGATATACCAATACCATATGCTACACACCGATCGTTATTAGCTACCGGGCCGAAGTCAACATATGAACAAACAAAACGTATGCCACGGTACTAGAGGTAAGCGGTTAGAGGTACCATGACCATGGTCAATCACAGAGAAGGACCAATCGCGTTATTCAATGCTTGCAAGACATAATTCGTCGTTCATAATGCATGATATCATCATCATTCTTCTTTGTTCATTCGTTAATACATGCATTATCATCATGTTCCTCTTCATTATCTTTCACTTTACGTTACATAATACTTCATTAGTTCATTCTCGTTATTCGTAAAGTTTTAGAAAGATAAGCATACACAATTACAAGCAACATACACACTCGTCATACATTCATCATCATACATTCATCATCAGACATTCATCGTCATGCATAGCATCATATCATACTTACAATATTTTATTAGATATTGTTAACAATAATAATACACTGATAATATATCAGTAACAATAAGGGTTAATCATAATCATCATTACATGCATGAAAAATCATCATTTATTAACCCTAGTCAACCCTGGTCAAAACCTCGAATTTCGGATTTACAGGAAATTTCTGTAAAATTCTAAGTATCTGGGCGTTTTAGCCCTGTTGGGCGTATAAGCCCTCTGGGCGTATGAGCCCTGTTAGGCGTAAGAGCACTGCTGGACTTTTCATCTTATACTTAGAATTATCATCTGGTCATACGACCACCCTGTTGGTCGTATGAGCACTATTGGTCGTACCATCCCAGACTTAGAAAAATATGTTCTGATCATACGACCACACTGTTGGTCGTATGAGCACTAGTGGACTCATCAACATACTTAGAAAAAAATATCACTTGGTCATACGACATATGTTGGTCGTATGAGTCCTATTGGACCTTAACACGCACTTAGAAATTATGTCACCTGGTCATACGACACACTGTTGTCGTATGAGTCCTATTGGGTTTCAACACTTAGATAATCTCCTGGTCATACGACCACACTGTTGGTCGTATGACCACTAGTGGACTCGTCAACTTGTACTTATCTATCTAAGTCCAAATTTCAGAATATTAGTAACCTGTTCATGTGTATTTCATAGTCCAAGTCCCAAACATTATAATGCCTAGTTCTAATCATTATACACATGATTTAGTCATAAATCTAACATAAAACATAAACATACATACATTCATTTCATACGGGTATCAACCCAAATTTATTATAAAAACATACTTACATGCATTTTCCAGCCCCAAAACGTTTAAAACAGTAAAAAGGGGTCTAGAAATCAACCTTAGTTGTCTTCGGGTTTTGATGCCCTTTCTTAACTTCCCAGTCGTTTCTACACCTAAAACACACACGACACGGTGCAACCCGAACACAAACACACACATAAGAACATGCATTCTCGGTTTCTTAGCTCAAACACAACTTAAAAACATCAATTCTTACCTTGAATCCGATTTCTTCTTCTCTTCTCTCTCTAAGAATCGAAGTTCCTGCTGTTTCTCTCTCTAAAAACCGAATGCAAGGATTGTGCAGGGGTTATGGGCGACCATGCCTTCCTTTTGTACAAATAAATAACACTTTGCCCATTTGGCACTTTTGGTTCCCTCCTTTTAGTTGACTTTTATTTCTATTCTTTTCTTCCTTTTTCTTTTATTTCTTGCTAAAAATACGGGTGTTACATCTTGTTTGCCAAAGCCCTTTGTAAATTCGGTTTAAACTACTCGAAAGGTGGTCCTTGATTTAGTTGCAGGTTCACGATGAGGGAAGGATCGACGAGGTGTTTGTGTGGTCTCAGATCAAATGGAACTCAATGGAATGTTTTTAAACGATTAAATGATTGTTGGTGTGCCACCCATTATTTGTTTATTATTAAAGTTCATTGTGCGATCGGGTTAGTGGTCGGAGAAGAAAAAAAAAAAAAGAAAAAGAAATCGGTTCAGATCGCATCAATCGAATAAAACTTTTAGTGGGGTTGTTCGAATCATGTCACGAGCGTAATGGGACCATTTGGGTTAAAATGGTCAAGTTTGAGGCGGTTTTAGGCTTCGCCGGATGTTCGGACGGAATAGTGGCCGGGAGTTCTGCCGGCGGCGGACCGGAAAAAGCGGGTAAGGGGAGAGGGAGAAGAGCTGGGTTTTCAGATTTTCCAGAAATAGTCCCTGTGGTTTTCTTCTTTTTAAATTTATGCATAAAGTTATAAATTTTAAGTTCTAAAATGGCACAAATGCCCCTGAATTTTTATTATTATTATTATTATTTTATTATTATTATTATTATTATTATTATTATATATTATTAGTATTATTATTTTATTATTATTATTATTATTATTATTAATCTTTAAAAAATTATTATGGTTATATAATAAGCTTTATAACTTAATAATTACAAAACTTATAACCATAATTAGTTACTAAGACTTTTTAAAATAAATCAATTATAAACCGTTTGACAAATCGACTCAACATGACCATACCTTATTTAACAATGACTTCATAGTTATATGTTCCAACTCATAATCATTTTGACCTATTATCGACCCGATGTCGTACATATATGCTAAGACAACACAAGCTCCAAATCAGAATACTCTGCAAAACGGGTCGTCATTTCGTGGAATCGAACGTTAGGAAGATTTCATGTGCTTTCTGTCTAGTGAAGCGAAGTGATGATCAAACACATAATCAAATATTCAATCATGAGTCCCGAGTGTGTTAGCTCAAAGAATAGACATTTTATTTACTATATTTCCTTTTATATATATATTGATCCATATAATTGGACAATGGACAAAATGGCCCCTTTCAACCAACTTCATTCAGGCCTATCTTGTAATCTTCACAATAGTTTAAAGCAAGGGTGGATTACCCAAAACTAATCTCAATTATTGGATCGTCTTAAGAAGGCTAATACGCCTAATGCTACTATTAAGGCGGCTCCGGCTGTAATAGCAATGTATGTGGAAGCCCATGGGTCAGAATGACCAACCTCCATACCTCTGGCTGATGATTTTGACCCATTTTGACTATTAACTGTCCCACAATAATCCAAATGCAATTTTAATACCTGTTATTGTTCACATCAAAACATGTTAAAATATGTAGTTGTAAAATACTAGCTTTGAGGAGGAAGACCAAACATACCTTCCAACCAGCCACACGTGCATGTTCCACCAGCTGCGGCAAGATCAATGTCTGATGAAATTACGACCTTGTCCTCGTTTCATCTTCATACTACCAGTATTGTATCATTGGTAGCAGAAGTGACAATTTTGACCCATTTACTTATTTATGGGTTGATTTGGGTTATAAAAACATTAGCTATAATTGAAAAGATTTGATGGGTTGAAACTTGAAGGTCATCCAATGTCTATTTCTAATGCATAACACCTCATGATATAAGATTATAATTTGATAACACACATCATTTATTTGTAATTAACAAAAAAGTGTTTGTGGGTCAAACCACATCCAGCATATTTTGACCCGTACTTCAAAATGTTATTTCAACAAGAACACTCTTGACTAATATACACTTCAACGTGAACGCTTGACCATTTTCCTAACACGTCTGACTAGTCCATCTTGTACATCTATTGGCAAGCATATCAAAAAGAAGAATTGCACAAAATATTTGATATCAAATGATTGTGATCAGATGTACCAGAACTGTGGGATGATGTTGTGGTCGATCTCACCCCGCAGTCTCTGACGTATTGCTGTTATAAGATCCGTCAAACTACGAGAGTCTGGCAGGCAAGAGCACAAGAAGTTTAAGGTGTCTGAAATTCTAGAATATACCTTATTTTATAAAGAAACCCCTAAAAGTATAACTACAAGATGCAAAACATGCAACAAACATACTGGACAATGTTAGAAGTATAAACTTTGAGCTAGTAATACAATCATTTACTTCTGAACGGGTCATTTGGGTTTTGCATCATCTTAAATGAGTAAAACTTTAAAACAAAAGGGAGCAAAGAGGGTAACGGGCTAACGGCCAAACTAGTCAAACAGGATGAAAGTCATCTGGAGTCTATGTTTATTTGGAAACAAACTATTATATCATTATTACAAAAGGTCAATTACTATGTACTAATATTGTTTTCATAATCATAACTAACACATTAACCTTTTACTTATAAAATTAGAAATAAAAACAAAAGTATCTATGTAGGTCGATCCAACCTAGGCCCGCCTGTTTTTGACATATCTAAAAAGACCTACCGATTTTGACCTATTACCCAACCTGAGTGATTCGTCCATCTTGCCACATCTGTGTCAAATGATGGATAAATGAATCCAGGAACAGAATAGAGAGCATACCACTGATAAATCTATGCATCCGACCCCTCTTATCTTGAATTTTGAAAACAAATGAATTAGGTTGATCAGTTGAAGGATAAGAATGAGATTTTCCAGTTCTCCATTTTCGAAGACAATTTCAAGGAACTCTCACTGCACTTTAGAAGCCCTATTTAGGCAAACCAAACAATAAATCAAAACGATACTAATGTATTAAAGGTGTGGCCAGTAACCTTCTAGTTTCATCTTCATCTTCTATAGGACCTAGTGCCATTGCAGAATCCCAAAACGTCTGCATCACTGAACTCCCTCCTTCATTATTAAATCTGTAGCATTTCCTACCTAATTTGCAATAAACAACTTCATGTAAAATAATGCAAAAAATGTGCATAATAATGAGAAACAAATGTACCATTCTTAGACATTCAGTATAGACATGGCAAAATAAACGGGTTGGATCACAGGACCAAACAGGTCATTTGGTTCAAAATAGGAAATTTTTATAATTTATTAACGTGTTAAACTCTTAGTTTTTAATACCCAAACAATATTATTACAATAATAATCTAAATTTTTGGATAAAAGCCCCTTTAAGAGGCTATAGCATTAAAATAGACTTTGGGAGACATTGAACACCGTTTGACCCATTCCACTTTCAGCTAATCTTTTCATTTGACTATTTGCGATAAAATAAACCAAATTGACCCATTCATATGTAAATAGGTGAATTTGTCACCTCTAGTGAATTTCGCCCATACTGTGACATGCATAAAATATAATGAATATAATACAGTATTAGACCATACTAAATGGAACTTCATAAGTTTTAGATTTCCTAAATTAAATCTCATATAAGTTGTTTACTTACTGAGGCTATTGCAGCATGAGTGATGTGGAGTACATCAACAATGGAAACAACAAAGCCATCTACATAAAACCATCTGTCATTTTGATATACAAATTTGTATTTAATAACTAAATACATACACAGAAACGTATAATCTTGTCTTTACCTCTATCAACAACAGGAAGATGTAAAAATTTTCCATCATGCATGGAATGAAGGGCATCAAC
This sequence comes from Flaveria linearis, assembly GCA_024085815.1. Classification (NCBI taxonomy): domain Eukaryota; kingdom Viridiplantae; phylum Streptophyta; class Magnoliopsida; order Asterales; family Asteraceae; genus Flaveria; species Flaveria linearis. The sequence goes on from CM044011.1 coordinate 70,810,787, forward strand.
AATAGGCGTATCAATACTGGCACATTTGGGATTCAGTGTCATTACCTGCATAATCAATCATGGAGAATTTTAAGTAAGTTGAAAAGATAGAACAATGAAGAACACAAGGAAAAGGAGCCATGTAAGAACTAATCACCTTCTCCACTAAGGTTGATTCAGCAGGAATATCTTGTGCTATCACCCGTGTTAAGATATCATTTGGTCTAATATTAAATAAAACATATGTTACCATACAGTTTGTTAAAAGTCAATTGGTTATTTTTAATACATAACTGATGCAGTGTTCACTGCAAAGGAGGATAATTGGACAGTTCAAACATGTAACTTTCAGTGTGGGTCAAAACCGATCGGGTCAGGTTGAGAGGTCCCATAAACCAATATTTGTTTACTCAAACAGCAAATAATGGGTTGAATATGATTACAAAAACTATATTATTACATTAGTATAAAAAGGTATATTACATTAAAATGTAACTTACTTTCTTCTATTTTGTCATTACTTTATGACCAAAATATTTTCTTTTGTTGTATGTAATATATTCCAGATTTTTTACCATTGTATAAGTAACATTCTATAGTTTTTTTACCATTGTATAAGTAACCTTCTATAGTGGTAAACTAGTGTTGTGTTATGTCATAAAAAACTTGTATCACACCAATGGAAAAAAATTGAAGTTTGTTACATAAAAAGGGGAAAAAAATCTTTTTTTCTTTCTAGTTCACGATGACAAAAGGATGAAACTAAGTTACATTATGGTGAATTCAACTTTAATCTACATGTTTAAAAAGTGTTGAAGGATGCTGTATGCATCAGAAATACACTTTGGAGAATTTTTCAACCCATCTAACCCATTTCATTATTTTAAAAACTTTAGTCAATTCAACCCGTTTGGGTAAAATATGAATAAAATTGAACTCACTCATAGGTAAACCAGTCTAAATTGTTACCCATATAAAATAAGTTGAGAAAAAACTCACGTTAGAATCCCTCGTGGCTTGTTATCAGCTGTACAATGGCAGAGCTACTACGAAACTCGAGCATCTTTTTTGTTGCCATAACAACCGTATCGAATGGGGAAACAGTTAATATCCTGAATGAAATAATTAAAAGATCTCAAATTTTATTTTGGAAATTGTGGACACAATGTCATACGTAAAGGTATAAGGTGGTACAGACAAATATATAGATATGTAAAGGTATTACCTACTTTGAATTCTCTGATATAGTGGTAGACAAGGTAGGCTTAAACATCTGCTCTCTAAGTGTTTCAATGAACGTATTGGGACCTGTATAATGATAAGCAATAAAATTGCATCTGAATAAATCATTATTATCCATAACTCTGCCAGCCATAATTAATAAAGGATATATAATTTACTATACAATCTAACTCTGCCATCTGATTAAATCATTATTATTCCATAACTCTGCCATAATTTAATAAAGGATATATAATTTACTATACAATCTAACCAGAAAAAGAAGATCCCCAGTGCTTTTCAACACCTTCAACAGCAGCTGCTAGAGCTTTCCCTTTTCAGCTGCCCTTTCCATACGTGCAATTGCATCATGTAACATTTTGCTATATCAAGTAAAGCAATAACCTCACCGTTCTCTACAACAGGCAAGTGTCTAAATTTTCCTGAAAATGTATTTAATTCATATATTAGAAGGAAAAGAGGTGGCAAGATGAGAAGGTAGGATGGGTTGAGGGACTGTTTGAAATGGGTCAGGTCAGAAAGGATACTTTAGTATGGTTTGTGTTTGTTGATCCAAAAAAAATTTTTTTCTTTAAACACGTTTTTTTTTTATAATTCATCCATTTGACCCATTTGCCCTATTTTTTTAAATTAATAATTAATTATTATTATGGCATGTACATGTTCTATTGCCTCATTTGATCCATCATAAAACAGTTTTCAAAATGTGCCATTTGACCCTTTTATTTCCAAAAATGTACAATTTGTTCTCCTAGTTGTTACAAACCTTGCACCATCTTTTGCAGGGCTTCCACAGCAAGAGTATCAGACATCACATAAATCGGGTTCTTTGTCATCACCTTTGATGCAGGTGTGTTCATAAAATCAATCTCATGAGCAATAAACTCTTGTTGCAACATCCTTCAATCACCAGAAAGGCTAGTTAGTGAAACTTTATCCTAATGTGATGGCACAATCATGGCTAGAGATGGTAAAATGGTCGTGATAGGGAATGGGTCAAAACAGCAACTTACAAACAGGCTGGGTTGTATTGACCCGAAAACATTTTTTGTTTCAAATGTTATCTTGTTTATACAAATATTAATGTGATAAATATGATCACAAAAACTATGTGTATAAAAATTATGAATCTATACTTTTGCATACACCTTAGCGACTTTTGACCTTCTTGCCTAATTGACCGTTATTAATATAACATAACCCACATCAACCGATTTATAACCAAATGCGTCCAAATTGCCCTCTAAATTGTCACAATTTAAGACAAACCTTGTCCGTCAATATACCACTGAGTAGTGCATTCGAGTCAGTTAGCAAAAGTGCATCAATCTTTTAGCAGCCATTTTACAACAGACTTCATATATAGTTGTAGTTTCAGGTACAGTCAAAGCCTCGATAGGCGTAAACGCTTAACCGTACGCTCTCCTCTTTCACCCTGCTATCAAAGTATCAATATCACCAAGTAGAATTTCTATTTTTAATTTTAAAAACCAATTGCTACTTGCTTGTTTCAATGTTCCTAAAACTAAATCCATCAGACTCCTCTAAACTAAAGCTTACAAATAGTCAATTGATCATAATCCATAATAACAGCAATATTCTGGAGATCCTAAGCATGAATGTAAATCATAAGTTGAATAATAATATTCGTGAGACAAATTGAAATGTCGGTTGAACATGTAATCCGTATAACGAGGCAATGTTTTTTCATCATTATCGATTGCAATATGCATAATCAACGATTCAATGATCAATCTATATGCATCAAATAAACGAGGAATACGAATCATTCAAAACAATAACTGATGAAAATGTCATACGCGGAGGAACGAGAACGCGTGAGAGCTTTGCGACCAGGATCAAAATGTTCGTCTTCATAAGCTTTCTTCTTCCGAGGAGATGAAGATGCTAACGACATGCTTCCTCGTGAAGAACCTCCACGACGAGAGCTCATCGTCACCGATCAATCAAAGGTCGTTATCTCCTTGCCCTAACTGAAATCGCATCAAAATCAAAATAAACTACACGAACAAATTATACCGATAATCATCATTAGAATCCATTAGGAGCTTTAGATATGATGTTTACGTAACCGATGATATCAATATGATGGAATTTCTGATCGGAAGAAATTATTTCCCGGGAAAATCAAATTGGGGGAGAATCTGGTTCTATATTCATTCAAATTGAAATCAGAGGCGTTTTATATTTTAGCTACTTTTTTTAAATTTATATAAAGGCTATAATTAAAGTTTCGATATATAAAAAAATTGATGTTAAAAAGAAAATTAACCTTTTTTTTATATAAACTAGTTATTAACTCGCCGCACGTGCTGCGGCGGGGACGTACGTGTCATGATCAAGTATATATCGACTCAACTTGTTTTCAAACTAAATTTACGTTAAAGCATGGGTAACAGTAAACGAATTTGTTATCATCAAATGAAAAACATATTTTATTTAAATCGACTATATTCAGACACAATTTACGTTAAAACGTATAAAACTCAAAATGTACATCACAAATAAGCAAGTGAGGGAAAGACATAGGCGACATGATAAAGCATAGATTACATCGCTTTAAACATTTCCTAGCAAAATTTATATTAAAACATAGAGTAACTCGAACTATACCAACGAAATAAAATTAATATTGACACAATCTTACAAATACAAATTTAACATAAAAAAACACGTAAATTATAATAATAAAGTTTTTTAGATAGATTAATTTGAACTACTACTACTAATTATATGAAAAAACTAAAATATAAAAACTAAAATCTGAGTTAATTAAGAAAGCATGCAAAGTATAGTGTATATAATAAAGTTTTTAAGATAGATATAATTTAAACTACTACTACATTTATGAAAACTAAAATTAAAAACTAAAATATGAGTTAATTAAGAAAGCATGCAAAGTATAGTGAATGTTAGACCGAACTCGGCTCTTATGAATAGCGAAAGAGCTCACAAACCAGCAAGCTAGACGGCTTACATGTTTCAATTTTGCTATATATATATATAATATAAAAAAAAAAATAAAAAAATCCACACCAATATATAATATATATAATATATTATATATAAAAAAAATTAAAAAGTCAGAAAAATCAAAAAGTCCACCGATAATTGGATTAATATGAATAGAAATTTATGTTTTTCGGGTTCTCAATAACCGATACATCTGGCCATTTGTGATTAAAAAAAAA